>CM071944.1:42000000-42137500 GCA_036784905.1 Acrossocheilus fasciatus
TGTGTTTACGGCTGTGCTCCAGCTCTCCCAGTGTGTCTCGGAGCTGCTGGCTCAGAGCGGCGAGGGCATCGTCTCCACTCTCCAGCTGGGCGCAGTGTACCTGCAGATCCCCCTGCAGAGCTACAACCTGAGCCCTCAGACGGAGGACCTGCTCTTCCCTCTGTGCCATCTGACGAGACACAAACAACATCTGCCAAAAGCATATCAGGACCACCACTGATGTCTGCTCTCAGTAATTTAATATACTGCTTTATAGTTTCAGTTTATTTTTATAAACCAAATGCATGACTGAGTCTGTTTGGTATTTGCTGTACTGTAAAAAAAGTTTACGTTTTTCACTCAAATTATAATGAATCAAAAATGAAAGTGAAAAAGTAACAGTATTTTACTGTAAAAATACATTAAATGTATGGTTAGATCTATTAAATTTATTCACTGGATTTACAGTAGTAAGGAAACTTACTGTTAACCAATGAACAGCTTTTTGCTGTTAAAATCATGATCATTTTTTACAATGTGACACTGATACAATACCTGCATTTACAGCAATGCTGTTATTTTCAAGTACAGTACAGTGAAACTGATTATGTGATTATTTTCTTCATTTGGTTCATTATATGTACACTACCATTTAAAAGTCTGGGTTCGGTAATATTTTTTTAACATGAAAGAAGTCTCTTATGCTGACCAAAGTTGCATTTCTTTCATTAAAAAAATACAGTAAAAAATAGATATATTTTTTAATATTATTACAATTTAAAGTAATTGTTTTTTATTTGATTACTTTTTAAATGTACTTTACCCTTTCCAAATAATTATTTTCATGTCATGGCTGATTATTAAAAAGATGGTAAAAATTTTATTGCACAGTACAAAAGAAACAAATATTCTGTTAGAAATGGGAAAGAATAAGGATTAATATTATATGAAATATAGTCAAAACCAGTATACTTTACGTCCCAACAGCTGCTATGCCAGTTTAATTTTTAAAGGTAACTAATATTAATGTAAGTACCAACCTGACTGTGGGCCTCTTTCAGGTCCTCCTCGCGGCCATGCAGTGTGTTCTCCAGTTGTGCGATCTTGCTGAGGCAGGCCTGGTACTTGTGTTTGCAGAGCTCGAGGGATTCGCTAAGAGGTTGCAATCGGGCCTCTGCGTCCGTGGCCAGTTTCTCAGCCTCCAGTAGACCTGCCTTCAGCTCAATCAACTCTGCATCCTGACTGCGGAGAGCTGCCGCCCTGCAGGAGGTCTGACACACACAAACACTTATATTTAGAAGCAAGAGTTGTGATATAGTTAAAGTGAAGTCTGCTGAGCTGTCTCACCTCGTCTTCCGTGTCTCTCTGCTGTCTGTGGGGCATCTCCAGCTCTCGGCACAGACTCTCCTGGTTATCTCTGTGCGTCTGCAGATGGCTTTGTGTGCTCTGCAGCTCTTCCTTAAGGGCCTGCACCTCCTTCACCCGGCTCTCCTTCTGTTTCTGCGCCTCCTGTTGCCACTGCTGCACAGCCCCACGCAGATCACACAGCTCCTCCTTTTGGACTTCACACTGACACACAACAAACAACAAAACTGAGTGATAAACAGAATGTGTTTCAACACCTAGTTTGCTTGATAGAAAAAAGCTGTCAGGTTTTTTTGGACACCACAAGTGTGTTGACATATTCAAATCAACTGGACAGCCCAGGGTTTTTATAGTTAACTAAAACTGAAATAAAAATAATAAAAACTATATAGGCATATTAATAGAAATAACAAAAACACAACAAAACTACTAAACCTTTAACTATAATTTAAATGAAGATAGAAAATATAATTCAAAATTTTAATTTAAATCTATTAGAATAAAAACTATAAAGACATTAAAATAAATGCATAAATAGAAATAACAAAAAAGACAACAAAATTACAAAAACTTTATATATATATATATATATATATATATATATATATATGTTTTTGTAATTTTGTTGTCTTTTTTGTTATTTCTATTTATGCATTTAATTTAATGGCTGTATAGTTTTATATATATATATATATATATATATTTAAATGAAAAGAGAAAATAAAATTCTAAATTTAAATTAAACTAAAAACTATAGACATACATCAAGAAAGAAAGAAAGAAAGAAAGAACAACATTACTTAAACTTAACAAATTATAATTCAACATTTCAATTAAAAACTATTATAGTCAATGATACAATGACACTTTAGTTTGGGGAAGAATTCCCACTATTAACTAACTATTAACTATTAAGTCTATTAACTAGATTTTTGCCTCAATAAACTCCTAATTTACTGCTTATTATTAGTCAGTAAGGTAGTTGATAAATTTAGGTATGGGGTAGGATTAAGGGATCTACAATATGGTCATGCATAATAAGGCATTAATATGTGCTTATAAAATACTAATAAACAGTCAATATGCTAGTAATATGCAAGCTAATTAGCTGGTTGGTTGTATTTAAATTTATTGCCATATCAGCTTCACCAGCAGATGTATCGGCATTACATGGCAGATACAAATTAAACATTTAACAACATAATATCGTAAATACAATATAGTAAATACAAACATTTCATACAATTGACTTAGACAAAAAGACAAGATTAAACAATTCTATAAAATATGTTTTTTTTTTCTCAGGCATGCTTATAAGCAACTAGTTAACAGTGAGAATTAGTTCCTAAACTAAAGTCTTACTCAAATATAACAGTGGAACGGCCTATGAAGCCCAAAAATACAGTAGCTGTCACAATCATGCCTTGTTTAGTTTTATAGTTTCATTGTCATGTTCTGTTTAGTTTCATTGTCTCTGTCTTTGCCTCTGCTCTCCTTCATTTGTTACCACATTTTCTCATTAGTTACACACCTGTTGCCTGTTTTGTTGATTACCTGTTTCAGTGTAATAAAGCACTCCACTTCCTCAGTTCAGTGTTTGCATTAACATCAATGTTTAAGGTGTATGTGTAAGTTCTGTGAAATCTTGGGGTGGGACGGGGGACATGCAAAGCTTTACGCTTTGGCTTCTTTTGGATATTTATACTGATAAGTACATCATTATTAGTGGTGGGTTTTCACAACAAATTTAACAAAAAATTTTTTTTGAGAAAAGCTGCTGCAAATTTGATGTTTGATGCTTTTGGAACTTTTTGGAACTTTCTATTTATATTAGCAAAAATTAAATATAAAAACTTGCCATATTGTTTTGGTAAGTTACTTCTAATTTCTAGTTCACAGAACTGCTGTATCTAGTTCACAGAAGTGCTCGTATCATAGCCGTGCTGATATTCAGTACAATGGCACTCTCAATTAGTACACTTGATATACAGCTCGTTTAGTTAGAATTTAGAGTCAGAAGCATCTTATTATTACTCTATATTTACAGATTCACATCTGCAGTCACTGGCTGGCATATATAATGAATGCTAGAGATTCTCAGACAGAAATCAGCGAAGCCTGTTTGCTCCCTGAAGCGTGTCTGTGGTGCCTCACTGATAGCAGCTCTACATTAGATTATTAGACTCCAGAGAGAGACGATCCCAGATTGGATAATATTATTTTTTCCCCTGGCTGATGATGCATTACAAAAATAAGGAGCACTGTAACAGATGTCTCGCAGGGTGAAAATAATAAATCACTCAGACTACTGCGCACAAACACATGCGGTATATTAGTTCTGTGAGTTAACTTGCGTGATTTATTGGGCTTGGTGAAGGCCCTGGATGGAGTCTCCTCAGTGCACCTAACTTCCCTTGCAAGCATCATTAAGACTACACAGCTAATTGTGTTGTTTTAAAAGAGTGGAAGCTGATAATGACTCCATTAGTGATTCACCTACGCTTCTGTTTCCTTGGAATCGAGCCGGGAGGAGCAACACGGACATGCACATGGGAAAACCGCTGACAGATGAATGGGATAAATGAAGCAAGCAAGCAGAGGGAAGGAGAGAATATGAATGTTCCTTAAGTTGATGTAAACTAGTAATAGGTGGTAAAGGCAAGGCGAGGCTTGACAACCACAAGAAGAATGTGGACATCTGAGACTTTGAGGCTGTCTGATTGGCCAACTAAACATATTTACACTGCAGTTGTGGCACAAAAAAGGCACATTGATGCAGACTTTTTAAATGAGGCAAAGATATGGCATATAGATGTATAAACAGGATTCAAAATCGCAGAAAACAGTACAGTTAAAAGGTGGTTCTTATTTATTATTATTATTTGCTAGCTAATAAAACACTTTGGGATCAGTTTGAACATAATTCCAAATATAAAGTTAATCATGAGACAATGGAACTTCAGTCAGCCTGGCAATGAATTAGAAAAAAAAGTATAATACTATTCTTCTTATTGCTCTTCTTATATATTAAGGGGCAGTTTTACTAAACAGGGCAAATTAGTGCAAATCCAAAACAGCGCCGATGGGAGGGGAAGTTTCTAAAAACCACGCAAATTAAAGAACACAGACGCAACATCTCATTTACATATCGACAGACGCAATATACCAAGCACAGCGCAAATTAGTGTAGTCGCCAATAAAGAATAAAGAAGCCACAGTACGTTGAAAAGAAACTTAAAAAAGAAATAAAAAATAACATGGCTTGGCAAACGATATTTTCGTGTTCTTCTTGCGGTCCAAATAAAATACGTGTGGAAAAAATTCCTCTCCCTTCTACCACGCACTCTCTCATCTCTGCAGTGCCTCCCTCCAAGCAACAAATTGCAGCCATTTCAAGCGCAAAAAAGGTTAAGACAGGCTTTTTTGGGCGTTAAATAATGGCGCAAATACCAGTAATTTGACGAGCGCAAACGTTAGTAAACTGCATGGCGTAATTCATTTTAATACTCTCCTCCTATAAATTTTGGGTCTGAAAGGGAAACTCCTAGAAATGCATATTCAATAAGATCAGGTGCAAAAATAACTGTGTCCATGCCTTTTCAGCGCTAATTCGTCACTGCGCGTCTTTAGTAAAACCCGACAGTACTATTTTAACACCAAAAGACGGTTTGTGCTGGCGCAAGCTCTTAGTAAAAATGGCCCTAAGAGTCTACTTTTCATTATTATAATTATTATTAATAATAATAATAACAATAATTCATCCAACATTAACAACAACAACAATAATGTATTATATTATTACTGTTAGTAGTATTATATCAATACTCTACTTTTCATGAATCATTTTATTATATTATTAATGAAATGTAGACTCTTTATGCTTGATTACAGGTTTCTGTATCACTGTAAAATTGACTTCCTATCCCATTATTCCTAAAATAATAATAATCAGTAACACTTATTATATTATATTATGAAATGTACTCTATATGCTTGACTATACATTTCTGTATTACTGTATAGTTGACTTCATATTCCCTATTCATTATTCCTATATTGCTGCAATTTTTGAGACGGATGAATGAAGCTTTTAGAAAAGTTGACAAATAGAGAAATTAATAGGAGTTTTGAAAAATTAGAGGAAGACTCAGTTTGTATCAGTAACCTAATAAAATGCTTTATTCTACATGGTGTTGGCTGCCTAATCTTGGCAGACATATTCACATTACCAGCTATCTACCAGCAATTCTACTGACTTTATGTCTGTACCTCCTCGTTTGGACACTTTTTCGCACAGAATAAATCAAAAGTGGCTGACTGTGAATATTGCATGTCTACATCAATGGCATCAGCGACTGAAAACTTTCACATGATATTGCATCCACACCTCTAGGTGTCAGTATATGTCCAAGATGGCATATGGGCCAAAGCAACATAAACAAAAAATCTCTGCATAAACTCCGCACACCTTGATGAGTCCTTGGAAGGAGTTGTCAGCAGTGTGTCGCTTGGTGGCATTACAGTATGAATCAGTGCTAAGCGCTAAGTTTAATTTTCTAAGTCCTTATTTCAGTCGCAAACTCATCACACAGACAACAGCCTGTGGCTATTTCAGATGAGACTCAGACAGACAGAGAGAGAGGAGGGTAGACATTTTTTATGGAGCTCTCCCGCTCTTTTCCACCGCTGATTAATTTCATACTAGATCGGTTGGCCAGCAGTGTTATTAGCATAAAATTTCCATGGATCAAGCCCTGCAATAAAACCCTGTCATCAAGTCACTTGTCAAACACACAATTTCAAATCTCATTTAGTTTCTAATATCATTTTCATACCAGGCGGAGGGGTGCGGAGAGAGGTGGGGGCGATCGGGAGGTGGAGGGCTAGAACAGAGACAGGAATGTGTTATGTAAAGGATAAACGGAGTCATCGATCAGAATTAAAAGAGCTGAGCTGAGCTTCATGATTAGAAATTCTACGGACCAGCATCAAGTGTTTATCAGATGAAGCAGACAGCAGGAGGCTGAGAAGCACTGGATCTTCTAGAGGGCTTCGAGTGTTATACAAGCGGGCAGCATCTGCTATAACAATCATCTACTACAATAATCTAATGCCACCGTGAAAGAAAATACATTTTCAAATAAAACCATTTGTAAATAAAACCAGTGTTGCCTCATGTGCAAAACTAGCCAAGGACAATAACTATGACTATAAAATGTGTTCTAATAATCGTTGTAATTCTATGAGAACAGAGATACAGAGAAACAATATCATTAGTACCACTATCAGAACGATTATTTTTCCAGCTGACATTAACAGCCAATCAGAATCCACCTGACTTTTAAACATTTAAAGCATTAAAGCATTTGAGCATTTAAAGAAATAGACGACAAATGTGCACAATGTTATTGTACATTGGCGTGGATGCTAATATAGTTATTGGTTATCTTTACAGTTTTTGTTCTTGGTGTGAACGGGACTTAAGCTTTTGTAGGTGGTTGATATGCATTTTCTGAGGTGTTTCTGAGCACATGCTAGGTGTTTTCTGGGTATTCTTTTGGTTAGGCTTTTCCAAACGGGATTTTGTTGATGAAAAGTTAATAATTAACTATACTGAATGTAAAATTTAAATAAATAAATGTGGCTGCATGACACAATCAGCCTCAGAGAGACTCGGTTTACAGTAAACGCAGTGAACTCCATGTCTGTGTGTGTTGCGAGTTTAAAATGCATTTGTAACATGCATTAAGTTTACTTTATTTATCCATTTGCATAATATCCAACATTTTTGTGGACAGAAAATCACAGCTTTTCAGCAGTAAAATAAAAGTACATAGATTTGAAATGTTTGAAGATCAAGGGTTTGAACGTGAAGGACTTTACGTGTAAATAAGATTATTATTATAATTATCATTAAATATTCATTTTTTTACAGTAGATATACACATATAATTTACAATAGTAATGTATTTCTGTGTTCATTTTTATAATCTGAGTTAATATTAATATAAACAAAACAAAACAAAACACACACACACACACACACACACACACACACACAAAAAATATTGTATTGCTTTGTTTAATGTATTTAGGACCTATTCTGTTGGAAAATGCAACTAATAAATAGCACACAACCATTATGAAACTTCCACTAAATCATAAAGTGGCGGCCACTACAACAGTCTTTCAGTTGCTGTAATAAAGTATGACAAACATTATTTTCATACCACACACACACACACACACACACACACACACACACACACACACACACACACACACACACACACACACACACACACACACACACACACACACAAGACAAGCTGAAGGCACAGGCACTAATTATGAAAAATAACACTGGTTTGGAGAGAGTAGAGTGGGGGGGCTGTTTCATTTTAATAAGGACAGAGAATCAATGCAATTTAATCAATCTTCCCTAATTAAAAAAATCTATATTGTGAAACAATCAAGGTGCATAAACAAGATTAAAATAAATGAAGGAACTGTGCCATGAGCAAGGGAGGGCCTAATTAAAGGAAGTTAATTGGAATTCCATGCCTATGTGTGGATTGTCGATGCAGCAGACAGGAAATATTACACACGAGTGCACTCACCAGAGACCTCACAAACACCCTTCAGCTAAACACACACGAGCGCCTCACAACAACACCACCAAACTCATGCTTACGCCGGATCTTTCTCAGGTGTCAATACCCAGACTGGCCAATTTGTGATTTTTAGTGTGTTTGTACTTTGTGTGTGTGTGTTTACCTGTCTGTAAAGGGAGTCTGTCTCTCGCTTGAGCTGTGTCGTGTTGTGTTTGCTCTTCTCCATCATATCTTCTCTCTGTTTCAGGATCTCCTGAAGTCTGCGCACCTCCTTCTGCAGGGCCACAACCTCCTCTTCCCTAGACGTGACCTTCTGCATCTGCTCTGCCAGCTAAACATGCCACAGTCAAACAAATGACAATATTAACTGTAAGTTTATGGTAAAACATATGGCTATTTTGATCATATTTTATCTTGTGTGAGGGGAATAATTAAGGTTCTTAAACGCTTTTGAAAGAAGTCTCTTATACTCCCCAAGGCTGCATTTATTTGATAAAAAATACAGTAAAAAAGTAATATTGTGAAATAACATTACAATTAAAAACAACTTTTCTGTTTATTCTTGTGATGGTAAAGCTGAATATTCAGCAGCTGTTACTCCAGTCATCAGTATCACATGATCCTTCAGAAATCATTCATATTGTCGATAAAAAAAATAAAAACAAATTAAGCTGCTAAATATTTTTGTGGAAACCATGAACATATTTTAGGATTCTTTGATGAGTAAAAAGTTAAAAAACAACAACATATATTTAAGATAAATATCATTTGAAACAATATAAATGTTTTACTGTCACATTTGATCAATTTCACATGTCCTTGTTGAATAAAAGTACTATTAATTTAATTTAATTTAATTTCCAGGAAAATATTAAACAGAAAATATTAAATATTAAACTGTTTTCAACCTTGATAATAATGATTTCAGCTTTGCCATCATAGGAATAAATCGCATTTTAAAATATATTAAAATAGGAAACACTTAATGTAAATGGTTTTACTATGATCTGAATTACTAAATATTAAATTAAAAAATAAATATTAAATATTTTCACCCATGGATTAGGGAAAGATTTGTGGAATTACTCCACGGAACAGGGTTCCACTGCTCCAGAGTCCAGTGGTGGCCTGCTTTAGACCACTCCATCTGATGCTTGGCATTGTACTTGTTGATGCGAGGCTTGCATGCAGCTGTTTGCCCATGGAAACCCATTCCATGAAGCTCCCGCTGCATAGTTCTTGTGCTGTTATTAATGCCAGTGGAGCAAAGCGTTGGTGACTTTTACGCACCATGTGCCTCAGCACTAAGCAACACCGCCCTGTGTTTCACAAACTGACTAATTGCAATGATGGCAACCCATTCTGCAAATGCAGACTGCATGCTTAGATGCTTGATCCTGTATGGCAGTGGGTCTAACTGAAACACCTGAATTCAATAATTAAGAGGTGTGTTCCAATACGTTTGTCCATATAGCGTGCATATATGGGCAACTGAGCAGGAAAGGAATGGGCAGAAAAAGCAGGAAGGCACAGAGGCCTGAGGGAATTCAGCATGAAACACGGCTGTAGCACAGAGACGTGTAGAGCCGTGTATATATAAGGTCTATCAAATTCATCATTCTTTCATTAAATGTCTCCCTATAATCCTGCACCATCACCCTTATAGTGCAAAGTTTTTTTTCAGATGGAGTACTCGCTTTCTTTTTTTCTCTGTCTGCTTGGATTAAAATGACATCTCCCCTTGAGTCTTAGGAAATGCCACATGAAGCAGTTCCTAACAAACCTGATGTGCAGGAGGGAGGGAGAGCGGATTGAGGTGTGGTGGGGGGAGGGATGGATGTGCCCTTCAGCAAAAATGAATTTTCCAATTGCAGTTAGTTCTGCCATGAATAAATAAACAAATGAATAATTGAGAGGGCAACATAAATAAATAACATCACAAACATTTCACAGGCACTCATAAGTTCGGAAGATAACTGGGGCTGAATGCTAATGATAAAAACAGTACATGGAGCAGAATCCAATGCATTATTCACCGCTCGCTCACTCTGAAAAAAGTCAAAATAAATTAATAAATATGAAAAAGAAAATCTCTCAAAGAACTCAAAACACCCAGTCAGCACTGAAGTGACAGCTTTGTCCCATTTATAACATACAAGGACACTCTGCCAAACAAATAACTGACCAGTCAGAGATGTATAAATAAACCAGAACAGCTTCTACTTCAATTGACAGGTTATGCAAAAGTTTGGCTCCGAGCAGGAGACGGGCCGGACGTCAGGTCCATCTTTATTCTTCTGAGTGTGTGAGTGAGAGCGGATGGACTGGACGGCCCACGTCCTTGATCCTGCCCGCATTCGGTCCGCAGAGACCTTTAGATGTAGTCTTCTAGTCTGAGAGTTATATATGTACCTGAGCTACATCTTAGCACCAAAATAAACAAATAAATGTTGATATGATCAAGGTGAAATGAAACAATATTTGCAAGCCCCAAGCTGCAAAACCCTTATCTTACAACATGACTGACCAAGTTTTTTAATGTAAAAAATTATTTTTCAATGTTTCAAAATTCAAAGATTATTTGAATTGTATCATTTTATCAGTTAATGAAATTATTATTATTATTATTTTTTTTTTTTACTGTGAATTTAAGTTAAGTCTGTAAAACCTAAAATGGTGCTACTATATATACAGGTGCATCTCAATGAATTAGAATGCTGTGGAAAAGTTCATTTATTTCAGTAATAAATTCAGTGCACACAGACTGAAGTAGTTTAAGTCTTTGGTTCTTTTAATTGTGATGATTTTGGCTCACATTTAACAAAAACCCACCAATTCAATCTCAACAAATTAGAATACTTCATAAGACATTATTATGAAGAATTAAACATTATTAGTGAATTGTTGGCCTTCTGGAAAGTATGTTCATTTACTGTATATGTCCTCAATACTTGGTAGGGGCTCCTTTTGCTTGAATTACTGCCTCAGTTCGGCGTGGCATGGAGGTGATCAGTTTGTGGCACTGCTGAGGTGGTGTGGAAGCCCAGGTTGCTTTGACAGTGGCCTTCAGCTCATCTGCATTTTTTGGTCTCTTGTTTCTCATTTTCCTCTTGACAATGGGGTTCAGGTCTGGTGAGTTTGCTGGCCAGTCAAGCACACCAACACCATGGTCATTTAACCAACTTTTGGTGCTTTTGGCAGTGTGGACAGGTGCCAAATCCTGCTAGAAAATGAAATCAGCATCTTTAAAAAGCTGGTCAGCAGAAGGAAGCATGAAGTGCTCCAAAATTTCTTGCTAAATGGGTGCAGTGACTTTGGTTTTCAAAAAACACAATGGACCAACACCAGCAGATGACATTGCACCCCAAATCATCACAGACTGTGGAAACTTAATACTGGACTTCAAGCAACTTGGGCTATGAGCTTCTCCACCCTTCCTCCAGACTCTATGACCTTGGTTTCCAAATGAAATACAAAACTTGCTCTCATCTGAAAAGAGGACTTTGGACCACTGGGCAACAGTCCAGTTCTTCTTCTCCTTAGCCCAGGTAAGACGCCTCTGACGTTGTCTGTGGTTCAGGAGTGGCTTAACAAGAGGAATACAACAACTGTAGCCAAATTCCTTGACACGTCTGCGTGTGGTGGCTCTTGTTGCCTTGACCCCAGCCTCAGTCCATTCTTGAATGATTTTGCTTGACAATCCTCATAAGGCTACGGTTCTCTTGGTTGGTTGTGCATATTTTTCTTCCACACTTTTTCCTTCCACTCAACTTTCTGTTAACATGCTTGGATACAGCACTCTGTGAACAGCAGCTTCTTTGGCAATGAATGTTTGTGGCTTACCCTCCTTGTGAAGGGTGTCAATGATTGTCTTCTGGACAACTGTCAGATCAGCAGTCTTCCCCATGATTGTGTAGCCTAGTGAACCAAACTGAGAGACCATTTTGAAGGCTCAGGAAGCCTTTGCAGGTGTTTTAAGTTGATAAGCTGATTGGCATGTCACCATATTCTAATTTGTTGAGATTGTGAATTGGTGGGTTTTTCTAAAATGTGAGCCAAAATCATCACAATTAAAAGAACAAAAGACTTAAACTACTTCAGTCTGTGTGCATTGAATTTATTTAATACAGAAGTTTCACAATTTGAGTTGAATTACTGAAATAAATGAACTTTTCCACGACATTCTAATTTATTGAGATGCACCTGTATATATATTAGGGGTGGCACGGTACATGAAAAAACACCCGAACCGTTCGGTTCGCTTGTCTCGGTTCGGTTCGTGTGCGTCGCACGGTTCGACGCATGCGCAATGTAGCCCCGTGCTCAGACAGTTTTGCGCGAACATACAGTGACTATGTGCTGATTCTGAATGCGTCTCTCATGTTGACTGACAAGGGAGTATACTTTAAAGGCTTGCGCACTCAACGTTACCTCTCTCATTCGGCACAAATCCAAATATTGCATAATATTTCCATATTTGCGATGTAACGTATTTGAATACGAAACTATAATTTATTATGTAAATGATAGGCTTTGTACTTCAGTCGCGTTCCAACGGTGACACAGAGGCGCGCGCGCTGATGTTTGGCTCAATGAATTTTATTTTGATAAAGTACCAACTGCGTTGTCAAGTTAGCAATGCTGGAACTGATATGTTTTGTGTGTGTGTGTGTGTGTGTGTGCGTGCGCGCTCCGGCGCGATCACTTCAACTGTTTCCTTATACCAGCAGAATCAACTTTAAACACATATTGTCTTATTAATAATCACTGCATAAAGGTCTGCTTTTATTTGTGTACACTCACAATGAAAACAAAACAGATTATATATATATAACATGTAATATTAGTATTTTAACTGAAATACAGTTCCATAAAAGCAGCTTTGGTGAGCATTACAGATTGACGCCAAAAATGCTGACCCCAAACTTTTCAATAATGGTGTAGGTGGCTGTATTTTCAAAGTGTATGTCACAGATACTTGTCAAAAGGTGAGCAAAATGATTGACAGGTGTTCCTCACCTCCTCTTGTGCAGCGGTCAGATTCTCCTGTGCGGCCCGCAGGTCTGCCGTCAGTGTCAGAACCGTCTCATCTCTACTGGACACCTACCACACACACAGCTTTTACTCTACATGAACCCTAACCAGACACTATCAAACATACCAAAGTATGCGGTGCGGTGTACCTCGTCCTGCTGAGCGAGCTGCCTGCAGTCTTTCAGCTGGATGTCACAGTTCAGCTCAGCTGCCCTGGAGTCCAGGAGATCCCTCTGATGTTCTGCTTCCTGTAGCTCACGCTGCAGCCTGGAGACTGTGGACTGCTCTTCCACTATCTGTCCAAACACATGCACAGAAACAGATGCAAAGTTTCTTAATATAGGTCAAGTTGCATCATGCCGGTCAGTGGATGTGTTTATAGATGTGCAGATCATGGAGGCTGGAGAGGGTGTAGCAGGTGGTGTATTGATGCAGATCAGTCTTAAACTCTGATCTAGACCTGCTTGCTGCTTTTCTTACACAACACATTACACTGCACTCATTTATTCCAACTGAGCAGCAGACTACTTGATAAACAATCAATAAAGCTGGAGCAAAACTGATAAAAGCAAAACATGAAAAGGCACGGTGGTGAAAACAGCTACATTTTAGAAATGTCTAAGTACTTTTCACATTGAAAATGGCTTAAACTTCTTGTTTCAACATAGGAAAAAAAAAACACTTGTCAAGCTGATCATGGGGTTATTAACACCAGTTAGCTGCTGTCAAACCTTCACATTGACAAAGTGGTAAACAGCTATGGTTAACATCTAATTTTTCCAATGTCTGCCTTACAGAAAATCAGGTACTGGATGACTGCTGTGCATTTGATATTAACGAGCCAAGATGATTAGTTGCACCTCCACAATTTTCAGATTCCTGCACCCTTGTGAAAAGGTATAAACTCTGCATCAAAACCTAGGGAGATGCCTATAATTTTGATTTGAAATATTGATCACAAATATAAATAATTAATTTAATGCTGAACATTGAATGCATTGAAATAATAATTTTTTTTTTTTTTTTAATATTTATATATTCTGTATGTCTATACACACATTCTTTATTAAAGAGAAATTAAGACTTTTATTCAGCCCGGATGAACTGAATTGACAAAAACGTGACAGTACAGACACTCTTTTGACCTTTCTATTCATCAAATAATGCTGAAAAAAGAAAGTAAATCATAATTTCTGGAAAAATACTAAGCAGAAAAAAAACTATTTTCAAAATTGATAATAATCAGAAATGTTTCTTGAGCAGCAAATCAGCATAGATTAGAATGATTTCTGAAGGATCATGTGACACTGAAGACTGGAGCAATGATGCTGAAAATTCAGCTTTGGGTAACACTTTATTTTAAGGAGACCTTATTACACGTCACATGTATTAACTATTATAATAACAATAAATTATGCATAATTACAAGCAAGTAACCCTAAGTCAAACCCTAACCATATAGTAAGTATGCGTATTAATATTACTCAGTACTTAAATGTATAATTACACTGTAACAAGGACACCTTAAAATAAAGTGTAACCCAGCTTTGCATCACCGGAATTAAATTAAATTTTGCAATACATTAAAATAGAAAATAGTTATTTGAAATGATAATAATATTTATGTGAACTATACAATTACAACAATATTAGTGTGTAGTAATGTGCGTGTGAAGAACTGTAGTTTGCTGCTCATGTCCTTGCAGTGTCTTTCTCAGCAATCCTGTTTCCCGGCTCATATCTTGCAGTTTGCCCTCACACTGACCCATCTGACAGACTCTGAGCAGTCGTCAATTAAAAACAGCAGGGTTCAATCCAATCAAAACAAAGAAATGAAAACAAACCATCATCCTCTGTTTCTATATAAAGACAGTATTGGAATATGAAGTTCCATCATTTCTGTGCTCTATGCATCCTGGAAGCAGGGCAAATTGCCGATTTAAGGAAATGGTTCAATTTTTAGGGAGCGAGCAGCAGCCTCTCTCACATTAAATGGCAAATTGGATAACGTGGGCTCAAACCACTTTGTCTGTTATTATTGGAAATGATTGTGGATTACACATAATTATCTGCTAAAGTACCATTCCCCCCTTTATTCCAAACACAATGATCCAACTTCAAATAAAACATGATTCTAGCACCTTTCTGTAAGTGGATGTAGGATATAAAGTACAGAATAGATGGTCTAATCAAATTGCCCAAAGTAATCATAAAGGAAAACACAACACAAATTGAAGTGGCAGGGGTCCTTGAAATATTTTGTAAGAATTTGAGCTGGTTCAAGGGTTGGTATTTAGGGTCATGTGAAGTCCACAAACGACCTTGAGCATGATTTAATTTTTATTTATTTATTAATTTATATTTAATACATAGTCTTAACCCAGGTTATTGGTCATTGACTACTGTAAGTATGCAATTTGTGTGTTTATTTCTTCCAAATATCTACAAATTGAGCCTCCCAGGCATTTAGAGCTGTCCGCTCAGATCTGTCAATCTCTTTCCAGCTCAACCAATAGCAAGCGTTTGGGGCGTGGCTACTGTAGCAGCCTGAGCAGGTTACATGGGAAAAGAAATTCTAAAACTTCTCAAAATATGCTGAAACAGACAGCGTGGTAAAACAAGGGTAAAGAATAATCTTTAAATTTTAAATTAAAAGTATAGACACAATTATTTGATAGCAGAACACTTAAAGTCATCATGCAATGGAAGAAGAAACAAAGCTTTTCCATATTGTGACAAACATCCGAGTGAAATGGATTAGGGCGGAGACTTGGTTCTACCCACTGGTTGTTGATTGGATGAGGCAGATCTGAATGCAAGCTTGCAGTCAATTGGAAGAAAGGGGCGTGGTTTACGTGTACAAAATGACTGGAGAAGTCTGGCATGTGTCACAAGTCTGCCGTTTTACCGGACAATCAAGTTGTGACATTTTGATTAGAATGATATAATGATAAAAAAAAAGTATTACTCTTAACATGCAAACCATACAAACTAAATGGAGTAAATTGTTAGCAAATTGAATGAAAACTCAATCAAATCAAAAGTGAACTGCTTTTCTTCTGTTTCTTTCCTCTATTGAAGTGCAAAGGTCTTTGTGTAGGTGCAAACTGATGAATAAAAACCCTGTGCTCATGCACATGTTTTAAAAAGTGTGTGGAGGGAAGGGGCGGAAGCTTACAAAGCTCATTTCCTGTACTGGTCTCATCTCCTATCCTGTTGATTTGACACTAGTGTGGAGCTCAGCTTAATTGGCCCCCAATGTGCTGATGTGTGAATGAGGAGAGGTCGCGGGGTCAATGTCAGGAGACCTGTCAACCTCTAGCCATCCACACGCAACCTGTTCTTCCTCATTTATCTCCTTCCAGTCTTGCCACCGGTCCCTATCGCAGCTCTTCACTTCCCAACATCCTTTATGTCTTTATATCTATAACCTCCCTGTCTCGTCTTCCTAGTTCCTAGTATTTTTAACAGGCTAAAGCATGCAATTAATGTTTAACACCCTTCTATTAATATATATTTAATACAAAATGATAAGTGCTTGATTCTGTTTGTATGATTTCAAACCGTTTAGACTAACCACACACGCATATCAACAGAGCTTCTGTTAAATATGTGAATCAATTGACTCTAATTTTGACCTTTGACCTTGACTTTTATCCTTTAATTCTAGTGTTTTGTCCCCTGTCCTCACCGCAGTACGGAGCTTGTCTACATCATCCTGCAGGCTGCGGTTGCTCTCCTGCTGTATTTTCAGGCTGTCCTGGGCCTGCTGGAGCTGTGTGTGTGTGTGCCGGAGGCTCTCTGAGACGGAGTACCAGCGCTCTTTCCATTCCTTCAGCTCTTTCTCCTTCTGGTCAAATCCAGCCTTATCCAGCTCTTCTTGATGCCTGACCTACACACACACATGCACAGGAAGCT
The DNA here is from genome assembly GCA_036784905.1 of Acrossocheilus fasciatus. Lineage (NCBI taxonomy): Eukaryota > Metazoa > Chordata > Actinopteri > Cypriniformes > Cyprinidae > Acrossocheilus > Acrossocheilus fasciatus. The sequence goes on from CM071944.1 coordinate 42,016,911, forward strand.
TCATTCATGCATACACAGTGGCCACAAAACATATTTGGACAATTTAGCAAAATGCATGAATGTTATTGGATTAACTACGAAAATATCAAACCAAGTGGGAAACTCAAGTTTGAATCCGGCATGCCACATTTCCTGATATCGTCTATCTTTGCCATCATTTTCTGTCCTATCTCTCATTGTACACACACATGAAAGTAGCAAGAAAGCCAATAAACTGAGCTGAAGAAATATCAAGATCATATACAGCATGTCCATCACAGCTTTAGTCACAAATATACATGCAGAAGCCTTAGCCAGAATCCTCAGTAGGACATTCTATATTTACATAAATATTTTAATGAATGTTGCATCACACCGTGACTGATGCCCATACACATACACCGATGAAAAGCAAGTTAGTTTAGAAGTGACCTTGTCCATCAGCTCTTAAACTCAACATCTAGAATCTTTAATGAGTTTTCCCAGACATCGTCTCAAAGAGCTGTGTTTTTTTTTTATGAACTGATGGACTCCTGTGGTGAAAGGTTCAGCGCATAAAAGTCCATGCGAATGAAATGAGCATAAGTAAGTGTGAAAATATACTGTGGCAGGCACCTCGGTGGACCCCTCTATTAATCAAGCTATCTGCACTCTGTTTGGAAAGTAATCTTGTCCGAGGAGCAGAGGAAATGCAGCAGTAAGTGGCGGTTGGTCCCACTTTGAAGCAGCTGCTTTACAGAGGTCTCAAAGCTCATGGAGGCCACACTGTAAAAACAAGAGCGTCTGAACACTCACCCTCAGGTTAGCCTCACCCAAACCAGCCTACCTAAAGCCAAAAGTATGCTTATCTTGCCCGCATTTTCTCCAACTCCACTGTCTGTGTGACATTCACAGTCTGTCCGACTTGTACATGGATAGCAACGCAAGTGATTTGAGTGACTGAAAAGAAAGCTCCACTAGATGGGCCAAATGTATCCATCAGTGCTCAAAGTCAATGTAAAGTTCAAAGTAAACTTTGAAATGCTTGTGCACTAAACTGTGAGCAGAACATGGAAAATAAAACATACCTGGGTTTTAACACTTAACCTTAAGTCAGCTTCACCCTTCAGGGTCAGGATGGTCAATTAGTGAGATATGTTAACAATTTAAACAGTATTAAACTATTTAATATTATTATAAAATATAATATATTACAGTTTTTCTCGATTGCTAACACACAATTCATGAAACAATTCACCATTTTCTCACAACTATAAACACAATCTCAAAATTACACACCAACTTGTGCAAACTTCAGACTTCCAGGTCAAAATCAAATAGTTTATTCAAAAACATATTTTCTTTTGTCAGACTCAAACTTTGGCCTCAGATGATACACAAACCTGTCAAATACTCAGACTACGTTCCTGTCTAGAGAACACTAGTGAGATCAATTCAAAACACTGTTACAAAAACCTCCTTTTGGGAAATAGGAATCCTTTTGCTAGTCAATGTCTGTTACAGTATACAGCATAAATAAAGGGGTGCAGATACAGTAACATTCAGTAATAAACTTTAAGAAAAGTTTACTTTCATTACACGACTGTAAAGATATCTTACAGTAGATGAAAAGCACTAGAAGAGAAAAGTTCAAAGACCAAACAACTGAATATACAGTAAACACACACTGGACTATACTGTCAGTTTACTGTGAATGAATAAATAAATAAATAAATTCATTCATTCAGCATCCTCAGCCAAACTGCATCACAGTATTGGTAGTATCCTTATTTGTTATAGCAGTTTCTTAGTCTTTTGAAAAAAGACTTATCTGCCTACCCTGGACAGTCATTTCTCGTTTTTTGCAAAAATAGAGTAGATGTAAGGACTACTTGGCTACATATCATTTCAACAGTAATGTCTTTGAGGGTGTACAACATGTGCTACAGTATTTATTGTACATAGAATAATGAAAGTTCTCTCATCTGAAGTACTGCTGTTATGTACTGTAATTATATTATATGTGTCAGTAGTATTGAAACCTTGTAGATGAGCCTGTAGGCCATCTTCCCTCACGGTCAGTCCATGCAGAAGAAGCTGGTCAACTATAGTGCTTTGTATTTCATCAGGAACAAACGACCTTTGACCTCGTCCCCTTAATTTTTTCTTTTCTCCTCCTATTCCTCTTTGTCTCCCACTACCAGTATTTTCCAAAACACATAATCACTTGTGCTCCTGTGCATAATGTCCTGAGATTCTGACCTGTGTGTCATCAGTTTTGCTACTGAATGTTCACACAGGGATAAATGTGTGCTGTTTGTGTTCATTTTTTGATTCTTGAGTTAATTATATTGTGTGTTTGAGTTTTCTAAATGAGAACATGGTTAAACCTCTGCAAAAAGATGGCTTTTTTGTGTAGAGTTTTGCAGAAAACACTGAGCAAATTGGAAAGTGTGTGAAAACAGGTGAAATGTGTTAAAAGTTTTGAGAAACATGTCTTTGTTTTGAGAACTGTATGAATGGTTTGGAAAAATGGGCCAAATGAATCAGTTATAGTGTGTTAGCAATCGAGAAAAACTGTATTATAATAATGAACTTAATGAATATTAATGAATATTGAATAAAGAAAAACTGTGTGATAAAATAATATATCAATATATAATATATCTAAAAGTAAAAAAAATCTTTATAAAGAAATCATATATTTTATTCTATTGACAGCCATAGTTTTATGTTGCTTTTTAGGTCTGTATATCCAACAGCAGTAAAAAAAAAATAAAAATAAAATAATTTATATATATATATATATATATATATATATATATATATATAATAATATATATATATATATATATATATATATATATATATATATATATATATATATATATATATATATATATATAACAAAAGAGAATATATATATATATTATATAAATTTAATCAAATATATATAATAATCATAACCATATACATATATACACACACACATATTCTACACATTAATAATAATAATAATAATAATAACAGTATATTTGTGCATATACAGTATATATGTATATATATATATATATATATATATATATATATATATATATATATATATATATATATATATATCTTATAGATATTTATACATTCGTATAGATATTTGTATTTACAGTATAAATAAAAATATATAGTTGCCTTTATATTTTAGGAAGAGAGACCTTCTTGACTAGTCGATTTAGAAAATATGTCATTTTGCAGCTTTTCAATAATGGCCTGTTGAGCAGTGACTGGCGTCAGCTGTACCTCCTGATGCTGAGGTCTGGCCTCTGCAGCACATTAATATTAGATTTTATTTTAGGGCCAGTCATAATATTAGATGTTGTTTTGATCACTGGCGATTGTGTAGGCGTGCGCGTGGGGTCTCGGTGTTAAGTGTCTAACACGTGCGGCTGCAGCTCTAATTCAAAATATGGCAAGGTTATGACTGCCACTTAACTGCGGTGAGGAAGACATTGCTTAGAAGCTAATAGGCAGTGGATTGTTATGAGACCTTGTCCTTGAGTTGCTCTTCTCTCAGTCGTTCCAGCTCCTCGGCCTTTACACAATCCTGCAGCAAAAGAGAGGGAGAGACGAAGAGAACAGAGAGGTGCTGAGGGATGAATGTGTAAGAACAACAGGAAAAGAAAATAAAGGAAATGCACAGTCCTTCAGAGTGTCCTAGAGAAGATGCTCTACCTGATCTTTCCTCCACAGGTAAACTACAGGAGAATGCAACAATGGATTTTTGTTATATTGTATGCATTGACTGATATCCTCTATTTTTTTTATGCTTTTGTAGTGGAAAACAAAAGCAAGGTCTCATGCAAGGTGTGAGTGTTAATCACGAGCATTGAAACACACACTGCGCTTTATTTTCTGGGCATGTTTTATAAAACATGCTGTGATGATTGGTTTAGCAGATAACCAAGAATATAAACCCAAAACTAAGAAATGAAGCAATGAAACATGACAAAACAGAAGGCTGTCTTGAACTAGGCTACATAGCAAACTGGAACTGTAACAAAACACAACACAATATAAAGCTACCATAAACACAGTGTTCTTAGGTTTGTGCTGTTGATTGTAGCAGACAGTGTACGATACTGAAAAGATATCATATACTTTGAATGCTTTTACATTGTCCAGTGCTGCATTGTAACTAGAGTGTACTTAAACAAAACAACACAAAACACATACAAACAATCAAATAAAAAAGCCTTGAAATATCAATACTTAATTAACAAAGAAGCCTCCCAATTTGGGGTGTAAAAATTCATCAGTTTGTCGTAATGCACAATTACTGTACATTAATAGCAGAATTTTATGATCGATTAATTCTTTTGGTTGTGAAGGGAAAACCTGGTGTATTATTTGTTGCCAATATTCCACGAGAATGTCAACAAGTCCCTACATTTACATCTGTGTCTTCAGCATATTTTTAAAGTATCATAATTTTATGACATTAAATCATGCTCAAACCATGATCAGATTAAACGATGCATTATATAACTGAGCAAAGAATCCTAATTAAATTAAATATTTACATCCTAGTACTAATTTTGATCTTTTTTCTTCTTTCTTTTCTCCTCCTTTTTCTCCTTTCAAAATAATTTGACTATGACAGAAATTGAAGACTGAGACATAGCCTTGATTGGATTCAAGACATCACGGGAAGTGAACAGACAGTGAAAGCTCTCAGAATACGGAAACCGTTAAAACTCAATCTCCACTCTCAGAAAAAAAGGATCAAAGCTGTCAAATGTAGACTTTAGCTACTAAGTAATATGTACTTTTAAAAGTGCTAATACATACCTTTAAGATACTACTGTGCAGTGCTGGGTATTAATTGATTACATGTAATCTGGATTACGTAATTAGATTCCAAACATTAAGTACTTGTAATTAGATGATACTATTTCTTAAATATATGCTCATAATTAGATTACAGTTACTTTTTTTTATAGATTACATATCATTCACACAATGGTAGTAAATTATTCATAATTTGATTTGCCCCCATTTTTACCCCTTAAATTTTCCTTTCTAAAATTCTTCTAGTTCATTCATGAAGCCCAGTTTAAGAGACCCTGGTCTAATGTAATGTTTAATACTCCTCATGATGTTGATAACAAAGAATGGAATATACTTTTAGGTCAAAAGTAATCTAAAAGTAATCAAAAAGTAGTCAGTATACATTACCTAATATGTGTAATCCAACAGATTACATTAAAAACTATAATTTCCATCATGCAATTTGCAATCAGTAACAGACTATAACTTGTAAGTAATCTACCCGGCTCTGCTAATACAGTATGTACCATTTAGGTGTAAATAAGGTATGAAAAAGCACCTTTTTAGCTTTTGTACCTTAGGGTACCGCCCCAGTGACAGCTTTGTATTGTGTGGAGATAAAGCTGAGAAACCGTACTACTTAGTATGATCCCTGAGCTTCCTCTTAACCTGTGCATTAACTTTACCAATGCTGTGGCACTTAAAATGAGAGGTCCATTACAGAAAGTAGCAGATATTCAGAGCTCAGGAGAGCTGAAGAAGAGAATGTGAATAATAGCAACGTGTAGAAAGTGGAAAACTGTTCTATTTTATTGTGCTGTGTATAACATGCTGCTGTGTTCTGAGCTTTGAGCACCATCAAGAGTACAGCGAGAGTCTTGAGACGAATAAGGGTCAGACGTGTCAAGGATTTCAGAGACCCAGCAGGCCTAACCATCAGGGAGCCTTTTACTTTTAAAAAGAAATAAAAAATGGCAGATAAAGAAGTGTGAATTTCAAGCTCACTGCGACCGGAGGTACATCCTTACGTTTTCGCATGGCACATGTAAAAGTGCACCCCAAAGTGCATGTACAGGAGGCTATTAAATAGGGTTTTGCTGACCTCTCTCTCCTTTTCAAGCAATGCCAGCGTCTTGTCAACCTCTCTTTGGAGTTCATCAATCTGCAGCACTTTCAGCCGATGCTCTTCTTCCTACACACACACACACACACACACACACACACACACACACACACACACACACACAGACACGAACAAAGGCAACTGAAGGTGAGACACACAGGGAGGAAAGGCTTCGTTAAAAGTGTCAAGCGGATGCCTTTGCATAATGCATATCACACCTTTGAGATGATCCATTAGCAGGTTGTGGTGTGGGAGCCGCTAAATAAGATGACTTGACTCCACAGAAAAGAAACAATATCCTCTCTTCCTTTCTTTATGAGTGGACAGTGGATGAACAATCAAAGCCCGGTAGGTTTAGATTAGCCCGAGCAGGGCCTAGTCATGAGGGGACCTTTAACCCCCGCCCCCCGTTTGTTCCTTCTACCCAGACATTGATTTATAATTTTAATATCTCTAATTTCCACCACAGCGGCGCTTTCCAAATGTCATTTTCCAATTTGTGTCAAACGGCGTGACCATTTTTCTTAATACGGCTTATGACAATCCCAGTGGCAGGGCGTATATGCAATTCAGATGGAGTGTCGTACAGACACGGACGCAGCCGCCATCGCCTGTTTGTGTGTTTATCTTTATCAACGACTCGACGTTTAGGGAGGGGGTCACAGACTAAGAAGCTGCCTGTTTACGACGGGGGAAAAAAATGGGTTTGCTGAGCAAAATGGCTGCAGGGGATGAAAATAATCATTTGGCCGTAAATCTAGTAATTACGTTTACTGTAATAAGAGTTACGATGCCGGTAATGATAATCTATTAAAATATGCATCAACATTAAGAGCTGGAAATGGAATGTGGGATGGGCTTGTGGTCGTTATATGAATATTTATGATAATTAAAACAGGGCCTCCCTCTTTTGAGCAGCGTGGACTCTTTTCACAGATAGTGATGATGCTTTTCCACGCTTATTAACCTCGTAAATCTAGCAACTGTTATATTTTCATTATTAGAAAAATGAATGTACATTTATAACACTATACTTTGTGTTATATAACACTGGTATTAAATTACAGATAACTAGTTAGAATGTTTTTAAAGGGCACCTATTCTGCCCCTTTTTACAAGATGTAATATTGGTCTTGGGTGTCTCCAGAATGTGTCTGTGAAGTTTCAGCCCAAAATACCCCACAAATCATGTATTATAACAGCTGGAAAATGTCATTTTTGGGGTGTGTCTAAAAAAGAGCTGATTTGGAGTGTATGGCTTTAAATGCAAATGACCTGCATATTCCCGAAAAATGAAAGTAATCCACAGCGTCCTCAGCAGCTCGGATGTTGGGAGAAAATGAAGACTCTTATGTTCAGTCTTACATCCAAACACAGAGAACGGGGATTGCTTGCGAGACATTGTTGACGTTACAGCTGCTCGAGCACAAAGAAAATGGAGGACAGCTTACAACCGCTGAGGGCAGAAACTATGGCAATGCAGGGCTGTCAATCAACACCTGGCCCGGCACTACGCAATGTGACGTCACATTGTGGTGAGAATCAAAACGGCAGGCCTAGTTAGACTGACTTGGTTTAAAGAGGATTACAAAATAAGGAGTGGGTGGATTTTTATTATTGTAGGGTGCTTGTAGTCACACACTGCCAACACATTTATGTCCAAACACCATGTAAAAGTGGATTTTGCATAATAGGTGCTCTTTTACACAACGTCTGAGGAAGTGATTATGCAATCTTATTCAAAATATAATTCTGTGAATGTAAAATCTGGTCAATTTGTTGTCAGTATTCCACTTATATTCCATTCCACTTGTGTCTTCAGCATATATATATATATATATATATATATATATATATATATATATATATATATATATATGCCATATACTGTATACACAGTTGTGCTCAAAATTATTCATACCCTTGGTAAATATGATCAAAGAAGGCTGTGAAAATAACTCTGCATTGTTTATCCATTTGATCTTTCATTCAAAATCTTTTAAAAATCTAACCTTTAATTTAAGCAAAAATAAAAAAAAATGTAAAAGTGGGGGAAAATCACATTATGAAATGAATATTTTTCTATGAATAGTACACAATGGCCACAATTATTGATACCCCTAAAAAATTATTATGATTGAAATATCTCTGAAGTATATTCCCATTCATATTTGCATTTTTTATTACACCAGGGTGACTAGGAACATGAAATTATCCAGCCATAGCTTCCTATTTCACAGGAATATAAATACAGTATGAGGGGAAACAAAGGCCAAATTCCCTTAATCACTGATCACAATGAGTAAAATCAAAGAATATATTTCTGTTGTGCAGCGAAAGATTGTTAAGTTTCACAAATTAGAAAGTGGCTGTAAGAAAAGAGCTAAAGTCTATTTAGTCTTAAAGCAAGGTGAGGAGGATAGCTTGAGTGGCCAAAGACGCTCCAATGATCACAGCTGAAGAATTGCAGAAAACAGTTGAGTCTTGGGGTCAGAAAGCCTCAAAATAATGATCAAACAGCACCTACATCAATGCATGTTGTTCAGGAGGGTTTCAAGAAAAATTCTAGAAAAGAAAACATTTTCATCCAAAAACAAACTCCAGCATATTCATTTGCTAGACACTGCTGGGACTTCAAATGGGACTGGCTTCTATGGTCAGATGAAACTAAAAAATGAGCTTTTTAACAGCAAACACTTGAGATGGGTTTGGTGAAAACAGGGATAAAAAAGTATCATTGTTGGCATCATGGCATCAATGATTCTATCAAATACCAACAGATAAAAAATTAAAAACTGACTGTCCATGCTAGAAATCTTACAATGGGCTGTGGTTGGATCCTCCAACAGGACAATGATCCACAAACAAACATCAAAATCAAAACAAAAATGGGTCACTGAGCACAAAACCAAGCTTCTGCTGGCCTTCCCAGTTCCCTGACCTGAACCCTATAGAAAATGAGTGGGTGAACTGAAGAGAAGAAGCACCAACATGGAGCTGAGAATCTAAAGGGTCTGGAGTGATTCTGGATGAAGGAATGGTCTCTGATCTCTTGTCAGATGTTCTCAAAACTCATCAAGCATTATAGGTGAAGACTCAGAGCTGATATCTTGGAACAAGGAGGTTGCAAAAAGTATTGAATAAAAGGGTATGATTAATTGTGGCCAATGTATATTAGAGAAAAACATTTATTTCATAATGATATTTCTCTCCCATTTTAAATTCTTATTCTCCAATGAAAGGCTACATTTTTGTAAATTTTTAAAACAAAAAATCAAAAGGATTAATGATACAGATTTATGTATGTGTATAAAGTAGCATGATTTCAAATTTCAATAAAGAATTAATCCAATGAAACCATGACCAAACCTTAGATTAAATGATGGATTATATCACTGATTTAAAAAAAACAGAACATTTTTCATAAATCTTTCACCCTATTATTCTTATTATTTTTTAGTTTCCAGTCTGTGGCAGTGTTTTGATATCGATAATATTCATCAATCTTTCATGGCCCCCAGAATATTTTGTTGTATGAATATGTAAACATAGCCTGACTACGTCAGACTTCGTACTTCCGCTCAATTTCAGTTCGCGTCTGTACTCAGTCTGATATAGCAGACCATCTCTCAGTTTATTTCCGGCTCCGCAGCAGCCGGCCAACCAACGAAGAGAGGGCGGGCTGAGAGCCGTGACGTATACGCTAAGTGCCGAATTTAAGATTGTAGTTTAGGTGAGAGAAATCTAAAACGACAGCGGACATGGAGACACGGGATGCTATTCGCTCTGTTGTAGAGAATATTCCCGGCATTTGCCAACTGAAGGTCGAACAAGAAGAGTGTTTGGTTCACATTTTGAATGGAGGTGATGTTGTGGCACTACTCCCGACAGGTTTTGGGAAAAGTTTAATTTACCAACTGTTACCGATCGTCAGCGAGAAGCTCGGGAGGCCAAAGTTCGGCAAGGCGATAATTGTGAATGCGTAGATTTACTTCACATAATCTGGAAAAGTCGTTCACAGCCATCTTCACTCCTTCGCTCGATGGTTTTGTTTTCGCTGTATACCTGTGTTTACAGCGGAAGTTCGAGGCGGCCGAGCCGGTGCATAACATTTGTCATAACCAAATGTTATGTGATTGGCTTATGGGAACACCAATGATTTTAAACTTCAGATAAGCGCCCGCCCACGAGAAAGTAAACGCTTGTCAATTTTGTCCTTCCAGACTCTTTCTACGAAGCAAAGCGAAGTAGCAGAGTTTGGTATTACCAGGCTAATGTAAACAGTGAGTATATGAAAAGAAAGAACAGCCTCTGTTATTAAACAAAGAAAGAAACAAAACATTTTATTAGCTTCCTTCTTTTTTTTCTACACACTTAAATATGGGTGAGTTCCATCAAAAACAAACAAAAAAACATTATATGGTGTTGAATGTTTGGTCATCATGCAGGCTTACTTGTCCATGAACAACTTCTATCTACTCCTTTTGGTTTACACAGATTTTCTTCTTCACGTGTTTTTGGATCTGGAGATGCTGTACTATTTCATTAGGTCTGTAACAGCACCCCCTACCATATAACAGTGGAAACAGTCATTGTGGAATAATTAGTCAATGACGGGGAAGCACCGTGTCTTAAATTATAGAAGATTTCGTCAATGGCAGGAAAATCATTAATACGGCTTATTACGATCTCAGCACCAGGATGAATATGCAGTGTAGATGGAGAATCGTACAGGCGAGGATGTAGCTACCTTGGCCTGTCTGTCTTTATCAACAGCTCAACGTTTTGGATGAGGCAAATTTTACATCTTTTTTTGACCAGTGTAATCAATCTCTCAATATTTTGTCATAGAAAAGTCATAGAAATACTTTTGCTACTGGAGCAAATGGGAACACAAGCATTATTTTTGTTGTAGTTTCCATTCACCACTACAGTAGTTTACCCAACAAAGACAACTTCCACTTCTGAGAAATCTGAAAAGGTTAATGGGAAGAAAGGTTTGGCGGTGGTACCCTGAGGTTGGCGCGGTGGAGCTCCTCTCTGACGCCATCGAGCTGCTCTTGAAGGAAGGATCTCTCTTTCTTCCACTCCTCTTCTCTCGCTTTCAGATCCTCTTGTGCCCTCTGGAGCCGACACCAGTCCTGTAAGGTACACACACACATTATGGCTCATACAAAAGTTTAAAAGCAAAGGAAATGGATTCTATGATCTCTCATTTTGGCCCAATTCAAAGGCCCCTTACAGTACAGACCCTCAGCTAACAGTAGAACAGTTCACCTCTACTGACCTTTACCTTCAGCCTTCATGCAGCTATTGACCCATGCCAAGTGACGCTCTGATTCTTGCTTCTCGGGCGAAAAAAAAGGCAAAAAATAAAAGGAACAAGTTGTCGGAAATGAAATTTCAATTCATCCAGTCCCTTTATACACTGGTGCAAGAGCTGGCGAGGAGAGCAGGGGGATCAATAGTGTTTAGACAGCAGAGCAGATTTTCTAAGAGCCGAATCAATAGGAAGGAGAGAGGGAAAAATACCTCGGCTTTTCTTTGGGTGTTGCAGTAAATACGAACAAATCAGTGGCCTTAGGCTAAATGGATTGACCAGCCGTTTCCGACTCCTGTGCTGTAAATAAAGATCTATTGGGAAAGCTCTGCCCGGGTCCCTGAGAGAGGGGAGAGACGGCCACTGTGCCGAAGCACTCTCACACACACCTGCACTTAACCTGGACGCACGCGGTGAACTGACACACGGAGGAATCGCCCTCAGACGTGACATCATTAATCATGCGCTGCAGTGGTCCCAACAAAACACTTACTGCTGTTTTTCTAACTTTAGGTCCCAGGGCTCTTTTATTAAAACTAACAGATTTATATATGAAGATCGGATTAAAAATGACTTTATCATGCCTTTATTATTAACTTTTGCTATTTTTCAAAGGCCTTGACCTTTGAATGTACAGGCTTGTTTTACCCTTGTCCCAGGTCCAGACTATCCATCTTCAACTATGAAAATCCATCATAAAAATATGAAGTTGTGGCTTCATTTTCACAATGAACAATTACTCACAGAGTCATTTCACCATGACTGCTTTTTTCCCCAAAGAGACGCCATGCTAGAGATAAGTAATAGAAGGCAACAAGTAATAACATTAAAGGTAAACAAACAAACAAGGTAAATAAAAAAAAAAATAAAGAAAAAAAAATCTATTGTGCATTATTTCCAGTCCAGCTGCTATTTTGTCAGATCATGCAAAAATACTATTATTTAATTGTGAACAATGAAATGAGCCCAGGTGAGCAAGATAGAGGGTTTTAATTATTATTATTATTATTATTATTATTACATTTTAATGTTTTAAATGTAATTTCTTTTACAGAATGTTATTAAACATATGTCATTTGAGATTTGGTGGGAATTTGAAACAAAACAAAAAAAAATTAATTTAGTTAGTGGATAAGTTAACTATTGAGAGTGTTAAAAAAATTACCCTACTATATACATTCGTGAAGATTATTCTATTTTGCATTTCTGAGATGTAATTCAAATGTTCATTACTATATAGTTATCATAAGACTAATTTGCAGATAATAATAATTTCAAATAATTTTCGGAATGTCTTTTTAATTCAAATCTATTTATTTCGTAATGTTTATTTGTTTAAAATGTCCAGCTCAATAACAGATTCTGAACCGCAGACTTTCAGGGTGATCTCAGACTTTTGGATCTCACTGTACATTTATTTTACATTTCCACCCAGCACTTCTGAATGATAGTTCTCTCTCCATTTACAGCCGTGAGGAGAGTGATCCTTAATGAAGAGGTTGAACTTGGCCACCTCCGTGACTTTGGTCTAATTACTGACGAACACCACAGGCTAGCGAGGGCAAACTGTGCAGAAGTGCATGATATATGAGCGCGCTCCGCACTCCTCAGCCAAAACAAAAACATATCACAAAAGCCAAAGCAATAAAAGTACCGTCTTGCTCCAAAAGAAAACATTAATCAATAAAATGGAGAGAAATGTGGAAATAAAAGTATGAACTGTGCTATTGACCCTCGCAGCAGGACTGAGGGTGGACTCACTGATTTGCCATGTTTGGTCAGGTTACATGGATTAAGATCTTCTAAACAGTATCATGATCAGCCCATTCCACCAAAAAAAAAAAAAAAAATGAGTGAGAATGACTGAAGAATAAAATAAATATAAAAATTATATATGTAAAAATCTAAAAATAAGTCATTTTTCTTGTGGTTTAATTAGTTCTTTATTTACAATCTTTTTTAAAATTTAAATCAGATTTAGTTTTAATCATTTTAAATACTTCAACTTAAAATAAAAAAATATATACAATTCTGTGTAAAAAAAAATCTAAAATAAGTAATTTTGTTATGTGCTTTATTATTATTATTTTTTAATATTTCAATTTAGCTTTAACTTATTATTTTATTTTAGTATTATTCAATATCTACTTCAACTTAAAAAAATAAAATTGGATAAAAATTATATGCTATATGTAAAAATAAAAACTATTATATAAAACAGTCATTTTGTTATGTGCTTTATTTAACTTATTCTTTTCTTTTTTCTTTTATTTCAAATTGAAATAAATTTATTTCAATTTAGCTTTAATTTAGTTTTTATTTCAGATTATATTAATACTTCAATAAAAAGTTAAAATTATGCAATTATATAATTATATGCAAAATGTATAAAAAGGTAAGTTTATGTGCTTTATGTAGCTTCAATTTATTAGTTTTTGTTTTGTTTTAATTATTCTGATTTAGCTTTAATTTATTCTTTTTTATTTATTTTTTAGTACTTTTAATACTTCAACTTCAAAAAATAAATAAATGAATAAATAGAATAGAATTCAAAAAAGAAATGTGTGATTTTTTTTTTCTTTACAAAATCCACAGGGGGCAAAAACATGTCCATAATTCATAGTATTCAAGTGTCATTGCCACAAATACAAAGTTGAACATTTCTACTTCCCAAACTGAACTGAACGTTGAACATGCTAAGGAACAATTTTATTAATGAACAAAGGAAGAGGCTGAGCTTGTAAACTTTTTGACTTTGTGAAGAGTCGTTTGGTTCAGGATGTGTTTGCATATTCAGTGCTGATATATTCTGCTCCAAAGGTCACTGTAGATTGGGCTGAGACTGCAGCTGCTGGAGGAGCAGAGGGACATCACAGTTCAGCTAAACGCCCTCTCAAGAACATTACCTTAATGATACCATTCCTCACACCCGATCAGAGCCAGAGAGAACGAAATGAGTCAAAAAGGACATTCTTTGACCCAGATTTCTTGATTGGACAGAGGTGTTAAAAAGCACCCTTTCAAAGTCTGGCTTAACAAACCAGGAAAGTTCAACTTCCTAAAGTTTTTAAGAGGACATTTTTGAACTAAACCCCGCTTGGACTGAAATAGCCCATATTCATTGCCTTGCCTCGTGCAACTACTGAACATGTTCAGGATACGTATTGGTTTAGTATTGACTTTATTACATGTTCATTAGTGTTGCTTGTTACACCAAGCATTGCTATTATTAATGCTCTTGCTAATCATTACATGGCTCTCTGGAATATTTGATTTTGATTGGTTGATCATGGCATTCTGTGGTCAAATATTTTGATTGTATATTTGACCACTCTTACATACAGGCTCACAGATGCAAAATAATCTCCGTCAGGATGATATTAGGCCCCTTTGCTTCATGCTGACATCCTGATTTTGTCATATTGACCAGCTGGTACATTATTTTTTTATGAAATAAACTTAAATAAACACCCTGTGCACTATAAACCCAATGCTGTGAAAATGCATGACAGATTTGTATGGTTTATCATCAGACACTTTGGAAACACAGAGCTCCGCTGGAGACTGCAATTTCATCCAAACAGTCCTCACTGTGAGGTCCATCTGCAGATGTTTCCTCAGGTCTGGACAGTAGCTTGTGACCAGAGGCACTCCGGCACGCAGCCGCCCCGGGCCATTCTCTAAGTGCTCTTTACTCTGAAAACACAGCTGGTCTCTGGGGGCCAGGATGAGTGTGGGGCCTCCCAGACCTGCACAACACTTTGAATAATAAATCCATACATCATAAGGACACGTCAGAGCTTGATTCACGGCAGTAAAGAGCTGAGGTATTAGCTATAATAACACAGGCTGGAGTCAGGCACTTGCTCTTTCCCGACAAATACAGGCAAATCAATTAATTCCACTGACATTCCCCCCGAAAGCACACAATATAAATTCCATGTGGCCACGACTTTGGTGTTTTTGTTTTAGGAAGAAGGGGTGAATGTGTGAGTCATTTCTTACTTTTATGCCCTAATTTCTGAAATATTCCACTGGCTAGCACATTTGTTTTTGTTGAGAACTTTGTCTTAAAAGGTTATAGGATCTGGAGCGCAGGAGAAAGACAAGTAGCTCGAGCTGAATCTCTCTGTTATCAGAAAGCATAAGGTGCTCTATTCTCCTGCTGTTGATATTCTGCACATAATGATGAATAGAAGCATCAGCCTGGCCTATCAATCCCCAGAGACTTATGCAGCACAGCTTCAAGGGTAAAACATAGCTCAGACTCGGAGCGCTAGTGCTAATGGCCGTAGGAAGGGATCAGGGGAGTCTGGCTGGAATCAGTGAAGGATGACAGTAATAGTGACAAGAGAACAGGAAAACACTATAATCTTTTGAAATGGACTCAAAATTAGGACGTCACCAGCTTGGGTCACACTACCATTCAAAAGTTAGGGGTCAGTAAGATTTCTTCATTTTTTAAAAAAGAAATTTCTATTGCAAAGCTGCGTTCATGTGATCAAGAATACGAAAAAACAGTGAAATTTTATTACAATCTAAAAATCCTTCAGAAATTATTCTAAGCTGATTTGCTGCTTTTTAAATGGCATTGTCACTTAAGGTGATGAAGCTGGATTTTGAAACATGCTAAATGGTTAACTTATTATTTAGCAAGACTGTAACCACCTAAATCAGTGATTAAAAAGAGCATTTTGGCAATTCCAGGTAATTTACTATAGAAATATGATGGTTTTTATTTATTTATTTATGGCTTGTTAAGTGCCACCTATAATCTGATCTCCATAAAAGTTGGTATGCTTCTTTAGTGTCATATCGAGGGGTGAGAACCAGAAGGGCGTAAGTGACATTTGACCAACTTAACAGGAGAGCCAAAACAAAACGTCTCGGTTACATAGGTAACCCTCGTTCCCTGAAGGAGGGAACGGAGACGTACGTCGGACTGACCGACGAATAGGAATCTCGCTAGAGAGGCCAATCTACTTCGAGTGTAACTAAAACGAGCCAATGCACATTGGCATGCAATCATATGCAGCAGCTGCTCACCTCGCAGCGCGGGTATATAATGAGCAGCAGGTGCGTTGCATCTTTAGGTTTTCGCTGAGGAGCCGAACAGGTAAGGCGGCAGCATCAGCGGGGTCCAGCGACTGTGGCGACGGGACGTACGTCTCCGTTCCCTCCTTCAGGGAACGAGGGTTACCTATGTAACCGAGACGTTCCCATTCAGTCGGTCACGTTCGACGTACGTCGGACTGACCGACGAATAGGAATCCCTACCAAAGCGCCACAGGAGCTGCCCCCTTCCAGCGCTCTGTAGCCAGCCTCCTGTACCCCCTTGCCTAAGGACGGTGGGACAGGGCAAACACAGAGAGTGTCAATCACTGCTGTTCCCCAAAACCCATTCAGTGAGACCTTGGATAACACTGGGAAAGCGAACCCTTTCACTGGAAAGGAACGCTGCGGAAGCCACATCCTTCCCCGAAGGAGTTATGTGGAGAAGTACATATGGAATAACCCCATAGGGCTGTACTACATATGGAAGTACTGGGGTGACTCCAACCCTGACGAGAGGTGGGTTCTCCCAGAGGGAAAGACACGGGTTTGTTTAGGAGCAACCCGTGGAATACCCCATATGGGATCCCCGTAGGGTCACACATACGGAACCTAGCCTAAATCCGGTTCTCAAGGATACAACGGAGTAAAGGCCTGGCGCCAGATGCTCCGCCACATCTGGCTGCCGAAGGTGATCGGAGGACTCAACAGGGTCTGCCTTGTAGGGACTCTCTGGAGCAATAAGCGTATGTAACGCAGCAAGCCGACACTAAGCCGGGACCTCTCCATGCCTCTGACCTGAGGTGAGAACACGGGAGGAGACCGGCTCGACACGAAGGCTATAGAACCTAGCGAACGTGTTAGGTGTCGCCCAGCCCGCAGCTCTACAAATATCTGTCAGCGAGGCGCCACGAGCCAGCGCCCAGGAGGATGCCACGCCTCTCGTGGAGTGGGCATGCAACCTGAGCGGGCAGGGCACGCCTTGTGCTTGGTAAGCCAAGGCGATGGCATCCACTATCCAGTGGGCCATCCTCTGCTTGGAGACCGCCTTTCCCTTCTGCTGGCCTCCGTAACAGACAAAGAGCTGGTCTGAGGTCCTGAGGCTTCGAGTTCTGTCTATGTACAGTCGCAAGGCACGAACTGGACAGAGCAAAGCCAAGGCTGGGTCTGCCTCCTCCGGGGGCAGCGCTTGCAGGCTCACTACCTGATCCCTGAAGGGAGTGGTAGGAACCTTGGGCACATAGCCGGGCCGGGGTCTCAGTACCACGTGGTCGTCACCCGGCCCGAACTCTAGGCACGATTCGTCGACCGAAAATGCCTGCAGGTCCCCTACCCTCTTGATGGAGGCCAATGCAACCAGCAACAAAGTCTTCATAGACAGAATCTTTAAGTCTGCTGACTGCAAAGGCTCAAAGGGAGCAATCTGGAGTGCTCTAAGCACCAGAGCAAGGTCCCAAGAGGGTATGGAGGGAGGTCGAGGAGGATTTAACCGTCTCGCCCCCCTAAGGAACCTGACGACCAGGTCGTGCTTACCCACAGACTTACCATCGATGAGGTCGTGGCATGCGGAAATAGCCGCAGCATGAACTTTGAGGGTGGAGGGGGACAGCCTACGTTCCAACCCTTGCTGCAAAAAGGAAAGCACGACACCGATCGAACATCTTCGGGGGTCTTCTCGGCGAGAAGCGCACCACTCGACGAACAGGTTCCACTTCAAGGCGTAAGCACGTCTCGTAGACGGTGCACGTGCCGAAGCGATGGTGTTAAGTACCTCAGGGGGTAAGTCACCTAGAACCTCCGCGTCCCGTCCAGGGACCAGACATGGAGTTTCCAGAGGTCTGGACGCGGGTGCCAAAGGGTGCCCCGTCTCTGAGAAAGCAGATCCTTCCTCAGAGGAATTCGCCAGGGAGGGGCTGTCGCGAGAAGTGAGAGTTCCGGGAACCAGGTCCGGTTGGGCCAATAGGGCGCAACCAGCAGGACCTGCTCCTCGTCCTCCCTGACTTTGCACAAGGTCTGTGCAAGTAGGCTCACTGGGGGAAACGCATATTTGCGAAGGTCCCGGGGCCAGCTGCGCGCCAGTGCATCTGTACCGAGTGTCCCCCCGGACAGGGAATAGAACAACTGGCAATGTGAGGTTTCTGGCGAGGCAAACAGGTCTACCTGAGCTTCGCCGAACTCTCCCCAAATCAGCTGGACCACCTGGGGATGGAGTCGCCACTCTCCCGGTAGCGCAGCTCGTGAGAGCTCGTCGGCCGCACGGTTGAGCACACCAGGGACATGAATGGCGCGAAGCGACCTCAGATGCTTCTGACTCCAGAGGAGGAGATGGCGGGCGAGTTGCGACATGCGACGGGAGCGCAGACCTCCTTGATGGTTGATGTACGCAACGGTCGCAGTGTTGTCCGTCCGGACCAGCACATGTTTGCCGCGTAACGGCCCCTTCAGGCGGCTCAGGGCAAAGTGTACTGCTAGCAACTCGAGGCAGTTGATATGCCAATGCAGCTGGGGGCCCGTCCACACCCCTGACACTGCATGCCCGTTGTACGTGGCACCCCAGCCGGTGGCAGAGGCATCCGTGAAGACCACGGCATGCCGAGACACCTGCTCTAGGGGCACTCCTGCCCGAAGAAACAAGGGGTCTGACCACGGGCTGAAGGCTTGGCGGCATTCCAGAGTGATTGCCACTCGGTACGTGCCGCGTTGCCACGCCCATCTCGGGACTCGGCCGTGAAGCCAGTGCTGAAGCGGTCTCATATGAAGCAAACCGAGCGGGGTTACTGCCGCTGCGGCTGCCATATGCCCCAGGAGCCTCTGAAAAAGTTTCAGTGGGACCGCTGTCCTGCCTCTGAATGCATTCAGGCAGTTCAACACCGACTGAGCACGTTCCTCTGTGAGGCGTGCTGACTGTTTGACCGAATCCAACTCCATACCGAGAAAAGAGATCCTCTGCACTGGGGCGAGTTTGCTCTTTTCCCAGTTGACCTGAAGGCCCAACTGGCTGAGGTGACGAAGCACTAAATCCCTGTGTTCGCACAACTGCTCCCGAGACTGAGCAAGAATGAGCCAGTCGTCGAGATAGTTGAGGATGCGAACACCCTGTTCTCTCATGGGAACAAGGGCTCCCTCCACGACTTTCGTGAAGACGCGGGGAGACAGGGCCAGCCCGAAGGGCAGGACCTTGTACTGATACGCTCGACCCTCGAACGCAAAGCGCAAAAACGGCCTGTGTCGAGGAAGTATCGAGACATGAAAGTACGCGTCCTTCAGGTCGATCGCTGCAAACCAATCTCGGGGACGGATGCACTCGAAAATGCGTTTCTGCGTGAGCATTTTGAACGGTAGCTTGTGAAGACTCCGATTCAAAACTCGCAGGTCCAAGATCGGTCGTAACCCACCGCTCTTCTTGGGTACAATGAAGTAAGGGCTGTAAAACCCCGACCTCATATCGGCTGGAGGGACCGGCTCTATCGCGCCCTTCGCCAGTAGGACTACGATCTCCGCACGCAAGACATGGGCATCGACCACTTTCACTGAAGTGAAGTGGACACCTGTGAACTTGGGGGGACGCCGGGCGAACTGAATCGCATAGCCGAGCCTGATGGTCCGAATGAGCCAGCGAGACGGACTGGGGAGCACTAACCAGGCTCGCAGAGACCGCGCAAGCGGGACCAAGGGGACCGTAGGCGTACCCGCAGTGGGGCAGCGAGGTGGAACGCAGGGACGCGGCTCGGGGGGCTCTCTTTGGGAGGCGGCCCGTGGCGGGGTCTGAGTGTGCTGTGCAACACTTACCTGGTTCCACGGTCGAACAGGGGGTGCAGGAGAGGCTCGGGTGACCTTCTCGAACTGCACGCTGCTGTCCGCTGGCGACAGAAGAGGTGGATGAGAGTGGAGAGGTTTCACTCCTCCCACTACTCTCCGAGCCCTCTTCGGACCCGGAGATGATGGAAACTGCTCTTTTATTGAAAATTTGGGTACCGCTGACCGTTGGGCCAGCGGCGGAACAGAAAGAAAAGGAAACAAAGGATTTACCACCCGGCCCTCCTCCGGGGGAAGGAGCGGTGCAATCACCACCTCCTGACGAGCAGTCCCAATCATCTCCGGGTCGCCCGTCCTAGGGCCTCTTGCTCTTGGCTTTGCCGCCCCTCTTGGCGGGGGCCTGGACGGGCTGGGGACCCCGCCTACGACTGGCTCCACGACGCCGCTTGGGTGGAGGCTGTTGCTGCGGCGCGGGAGCGGGGGCAACCGTAGGGGGTCGCCCTCGGCGACGAGCAGGTTGAGGTGCTGCCGGCGGCGGGGTGGATGCAACAGCGGACCGCCGTGGCAGGATGTGACTGATCGCCTCAGACTGCTTTTGTACAGCCGAGAACTGCTGGGCGAAGTTCTCGACCGCGTCGCCGAAGAGGCCGGTCTGGGACACGGGGGAATTAAGGAACCTGACTTTGTCGGTATCCCTCATGTCGGCCAGACACAGCCAGAGATGGCGTTCCTGGACCACCAAAGTGGACATCGCACGACCCACTGACCGCGCCGTAACCTTCGTCGCCCGAAGCGCGAGGTCCGTCGCGGTACGAAGTTCATGAAGAACTTGCGGATCATGACCACCCTCGTGCAGGTCCTTCAGTGCCTTGGCCTGATGGACCTGCAACAACGCCATAGCGTGTAAGGCGGAAGCGGCTTCCCCACAGGCCTGGTAAGCCCTGCCGGTAAGGTCCGACGAGTGCTTACAGGCCCGGGAAGGGAGAGACGGCTCCCCCCGCCAGGTGGAGTTAGGGCACAGTTGCATAGCAACGGCCCGCTCCACAGGGGGGATGCGCGTGTAACCCCTAGCCACACCGCCATCAAGGGTGGTGAGGGAGGAGGGCCCACCGGCACGGTTTCGGGCAGTAAAAGGTGCCTTCCATGTACCAGTGAGCTCTTCATGCACCTCCGGGAAGAAAGGAACCGGGGTGGGTGGCTGAGAACCAGCTCGTGCCACCCCGAGAAACCAATCGTCCAGCCTTGAGGGCTCGGGACACGGTGGAGGATTCCACACGAGCCCGACCCTGTTGGCGGCCCGGGAAAGCATAGCCATCATTTCCGGATCTGTATCGGGCACAGCTACCGTACCCGAAGGAGGCAACTGCGCCGACGCGTCATCTCCAGAAAGGTCTGACTCACCCTCCGATGCAGCTATCGACATCTGGTCATCGGGAGGAGCGCCGAAGGATACGGATGGTACACACCTTTGAGATGGCCCACCGCGCTCCCCCGGCAGCTCTACTGGCTGCGGAGTGCAGGAGGAGTGAGGGTTCCTAGGGGGTTGGTTCCCCGAAGGAAGCGCACTCACTGTAATCCTCAGGTCACCAGTGCCACCGCTCGTGGCAACCCTCTGAGGAGGATTGGAACGAGGCAGCGGCACTGGGACTCCGCCCCTTTGCAGGAACTGGAGTCTCGACCGCAACTCCGAGATGGTCATCCTCCCACAATGGGTACATGACTCATCCACAAACGCTGCCTCAGCGTGCGCTAAGCCCAGGCACGCGATGCAACGCTCGTGACCATCCCTCGGTGCCAGGTAACGACCGCACCCAGAAACACACAAGTAGAATGTCATCTTTAAAAAGACGCAAGCTCTACTTGTGCAAGCTCTTTTAGGGACTTTACTCTTTTAACTGGTGCTGAAGCACGCAGGGGAATGGCCGCGGCAACACGGACAGGGATTTGTGCAGCCTGTCGTGTGCGCTCTCTCCCTCTCTCCGACGCTCTCTTACCAGCCGTAAAAACGGCTTTTACGCGCTGTTTAAGCGCCCCGTTTACCAGCCGTGAGAACGGCTCTTGCAGCTCTTTCTGCTCAAAAAAGGCAAAGAAAAGAGAGAAGAGAAGAAAAGGAAAGCTGGAGAGAATCGACCCCACTGCTGTGCTGTACGCCCGCACTCCTCACACAAAGAGATCGTCCTGCAGAGACTCTTCAGTTACCACTTCCAGCAGAGAACACTGTTCGGCTCCGAAGCGAAAAGCTAAAGATGCAACGCACCTGCTGCTCATTATATACCCGCGCTGCGAGGTGAGCAGCTGCTGCATATGATTGCATG
Organism: Acrossocheilus fasciatus; assembly: GCA_036784905.1. Classification (NCBI taxonomy): domain Eukaryota; kingdom Metazoa; phylum Chordata; class Actinopteri; order Cypriniformes; family Cyprinidae; genus Acrossocheilus; species Acrossocheilus fasciatus. Next base: position 42,039,256 of record CM071944.1, read on the forward strand.
CCAATGTGCATTGGCTCGTTTTAGTTACACTCGAAGTAGATTGGCCTCTCTAGCGAGATTCCTATTCGTCGGTCAGTCCGACGTACGTCGAACGTGACCGACTGAATGGGAACATTTATGATAGTTTGATCTGACTTTGTGTACTGATTTCAATTGTTTATAATACAAATTTGTACACTCATGGGTAGTTTGGCTACAACCATTTTAAACAAACCTCACTGTAAAAAAATTAAAAGTTGAGAAAACTTAAAAGTTTAAGGAAAGTTTAAGTTGTTTTGTGATCAACTTTTTATTTACTTTAAATTAACAAAACAACATCCATTCAAACAAACAACCAACAAGGAGGGGGAGCAACAGACACACCATCAACAATTTCACAATCTGAAAGAAAAATGGAAGGAAAAAAAAATTAGGACGTCACCAGCTTGGGTCACACTACCATTCAAAAGTTAGGGGTCAGTAAGATTTCTTCATTTTTTAAAAAAGAAATTTCTATCCTTTATTTCTATCCTTTTAAGGAATTTTCATTCCTTTATATAGTCCAAAATGTTGGAAGAAAAAACATTGCCATGCATCAATGGTACTAGGTTTAGCCTTGTTAATTTGTGCTGTTGTACATTCACAAGTCACTATTTTAAGGAGGCTATGGATCCAAAATGTTTTTGCACACATGTGTGGAGTAAACCAGTTTTGTATTATTGCCTTTTTGCAACTGTAAAACCAGGAAACAACATTCTCTTCTTTAATGAACTTATGCATAAGTTAGAATCGTCACTGAGAAGACATAAACCTGGATTAGACACATAATCAATTTGCAGTAAAAAGGACAAAACAAAATTCACATGAGTTCATAGACTGACAACAATTGGACATTCCCAATACATGTGGAGAAAAGTACCTCAATGCTCAATGGATGACTTTGGAATGGATAAGACGATGAGCCAAGTTTTTAGAAGTTAAGATTAGATTAGACCACACCCTCTCGCAGTCGACCGATAAATCAAAATCTGTTAATTCACGATTCCAGATAGATTTAACAGAAAGAGACTTTGCAGTGTGATCATTAAGTTTACTATATATTAAAGAAACAGATGGCCGACCAGAGGGTGGTGCGATCCAATCCCATATAGGATGAGAGGAAATAGGGGATGCCCAGGGAATTCCATAGGCTTTGAGAGCAGAACATAACTGAAAAAAGACAAAATATGATGATGCTGGTAAACAAAAATTAGTTCTTAGTTCTTGAAGTGAGCAGAGTCCCTGGTTATCATATAAGTCATCGCATGTGTTTATCCCCAATGTAGACCAAGAGGGCTGGACAAATGGCCGATTTCCACAAAAAAAAAATTAAAGTTGTGCCATAAGGCTGTGTTGTTACAATATTTGAAAGGTCCTTCCATCAGATGTTCCACCCTTTTCCAGATCCTAATAGAATTGGCCACAACAGGGCCAAATTTATATTTATCATTTTTATTTCCTATGCCAGCAAATAAAATACCTTGGAGCCTATGTGGTTTAACCTTGTCAGCTTCGATTACTCTCCATGAAACTTTAGATTGAGGATCAACCCAAATATGAAGAGCCTTAAATTGGAACGACCAATAATATAATTCAAAACTTGGCACAGCCAATCCTCCTGAAAGTATAGGACGCTGCAATGTGACAAGTTTTATTCTGGGTCGTTTACCATTCCAGATAAACCGGGAAAGTATGGATTGAGCTCCTTAAAGTAACCTAGAGGAGGGGAAAGTGGCAGCATAGAAAAAAGCAGAGGTAACAAATTTATTTTGACGGTGGAGATTTTGCCTTGAAGAGAGACTTGAAGATTATTCCATTTTTGAGTATCACTTTTGATCTTGACTAAAATGTTATTAAAATTGTTTCTGGCAATTTTATTAATGTCTTTATATATGGTAATACCCAAATAGATGAAAGAATCTTTAATAGGAATGAATGAGGGGATAGGAGAGTTAACATTAACATTGTTGATTGGCATTAAAGCAGACTTGGTCCACTTTATCTTGTACCCCGATAAACTACTAAAGTGATCAAATTCCTTAATTATTCTGGTTATTGATGTATCAAAATGATCTAAATATAAGATAATGTCATCAGCGTACAATGAAATAATATGATTATGGTCATGAATCTTAATTGGTGGAACATCAGAGTTCCTAATGGCTTGTGCTAGTGGTTCAAGGGCTAAACAAAACAATAAAGGGGAAAGTGGACAACCCTGCCTCGTTCCACGCTGTAAAGGGAACGCGAGGGGGGGGAGATAATATTACCAGTTAAGACTGATGCCTCAGTTGAGTGGTAAAGTGTCTTAATCATAGAAATGTAATGTTCACCGAAACCAAAACTTTGCAGAACTGCCCACATATAGTTCCACTCTAGCCTGTCAAAGGCTTTTTCTGCATCATGTGAAAAGAAAAACGCACAAGGACTCGGAAGAGAGTCTGCAAAATCAAGTACATGAAACAGTCACCGCATATTATCAGAGGTGTGATGCCCCTTAATAAAACCAGTTTGGTCCTCTTTGATTAAGCTATGAATTACTTTCTCCATGCGAGAGGCAAGAGTTTTAGCATAAACTTTTAGATCGCATGGGATGAGTGATTCTAGTCTGTAATTGGAGCAATCTAACAAATCTTTACCCTTTTAAAGAAGCAGTGATATCAAAGATGTTTTTTGGTCTCTATGAAATGTACCATACTCAATCGTAAACTTAAATGAATCATGCATGAGAGTCCCTACCACATCCCATATTTCTAAATATAATTCAGGAGGGAGGCCATCTAGGCCTGGTGACTTGCCCTTCTGAAGGCTTTTTTAGTGCTTCATGGAGCTCCTCCAAACATAACAGGGCCTCTAAAGAGGCTTTATCCATCTGTGTGATCCGAGACAGTTCTAATTTATCCAAGTACTTTTTACAAACTGACTCATCAAAATCGGTTTTGTACAGATTTGTGTGAAACCCTTTAAATATGTTGCTAATTATCATAGGATTTGTGGTTACCTGATCATCGGAAGTTTTTATTGCACTGATGTACACCTTAGACTCACATTCCCTCAGCCTGAGGGCCAATAAGTGGCTAGGTCTCTCCGATTCAAAATAATATTTTTGCCTCGTCAAATGTAAAATAAACTCTTGCCTTTGATTGTGAAAGTAAGTCGTATTCCTCTTTCAGGGAGGACAATCGTGTAGCTTGTTGATCAGAAAAAAATTGTTTTTGAAAGTTTTGCAATAATTGGATCTTATTTTCTAGTTGTGTAAATTGGTGGGTTTTTGCTTTGGCAAGAGCAGAAGAAAAAGATATACAGAATCCTCGTATTGCACACATCGTCGTTTCCCACAATATTTGAGTGTCTATATCACAAGATATATTCATTTCGAGAAACTCCTTTATATGATCTTTTAGTGAATTAATGAATGTCTGATTATTTAGTAATGATGTGCTAAGACGCCATCTAGAGGCCTTGGTCTTAATATTGGAAAGATGAACATTACATAATACTGCAGAGTGATCAGACAGTACAATTGGTAATATAGAGATGGAGGAGTTAGATGAAATTAGAGATGGGCTGAGAAATATGTAATCTATCTTAGAGAAAGTCTCATGTCTATTATAAAAAAAAGTGAAGTCCTTAGATGTAGTATTCTGGATTCTCCAAAGATCGATTATATTTCAATGTCGCGTATATATCTATGTCGGGTTTTTTTCGTGAGTTGCTCCAGCTGATTTCTTAAGTTTGTGACTGTCCTCCTGTCTTCACGTGCAGCTGCTTGAATGGAATCGACCTGGTCATGTGTCTGTTTCGCCGCGATGGCTAGCTTTTCAACTTCTGTTTTTAGCTCTTTTACAGAATCGTTGGTCGTTTGTATTGACAGAGGGGTCTTTAGATGTGCAGTCGTTGGTGTAGAAGGAGAATAGCAGTGGGGAGAGAACGCAGCCCTGAGGAGCTCCAGTGCTGATTATGCGGGTGCTGGATGTGTATTTTCCCAGCCTCACTAGCTGCTGCCTGTCTGTCTGGAAGCTGTTGATCCACTGACAGATGGAGGTGGGCACGTAGAGCTGAGTTAATTTGGGCAGGAGGATGTTTGGAATGATAGTGTTCAAGGCCGAGCTGAAGTCCACAAACAGGATCCTCACATAAGTCCCTGGTCTGTCTAGATGTTGCAGAACATAATGCAGTCCCATGTTGACTGCATCGTCCACAGACCTGTTTACTCTGTAGGCAAACTGAAGAGGATCCAGTAAGGGTCCAGTAATGTCCTTCAGGTGGGCCAGCACCAGTTTTTCAAAAGACTTCATGACCACAGATGTTAGAGCCACAGGCCTGGAGTCATTTAGTCCTGTAATTTTGGATTTCTTTGGGATGGGGATGATGGTGGAGTGTTTGAAGCATGAAGGGACTTCGCACAGCTCCAGTGATCTGTTGAAGATCTGTGTGAAGATGGGGGCCAGCTGGTTAGCACAGGATTTCAGACAGACTGGTGTAACACAATCTGGGCCTGGTGCTTTTTTCCTTTTCTGCTTCCGGAAGACCTAGCGCACCTCGTCTTCGCTGATCTGAAGTGCAGGTGTGGGGGAGAGGGGGTTTGCTGGAGGTGTTAATGGTTGTGTGGAGAGGTGTTCAAGGCAGGTGTGAGGTGTTTTTTCAAACCTGCAGTAGAACTCATTCAGATCGTCTGCCAGTTGTTGATTCTCCACAGTGCTGGGGGATGGTGTCTTTCCACACTGATGCTGAGTCACTGGAAGAGAACTGAATCCTTATTTTTTCAGAATAATTCCTCTTTGCCACTCTGATCTCCTTTTCCAGTGTGTATTTGGCCTGTTTATACAAGACTTTGTCCCACTTCCTGTAAGCATCTTCTTTGGCCTGACGGAGCTGTCTGAGTTTTGCAGTGAACCACGGTTTGTCGTTGTTGTAGGTTAAATTAGTCCTGGTAGGAAAGCACATATCTTCACAGAAACTGATATAAGATGTTACAGTCTCTGTGAGCTCGTTCAGATCGGTGGCAGCAGCTTCAAAAACACTCAAATCAGTGAGAAAGAAACAGGCTTGTAAATCCTGCTCTGCTTCATTAGTCCATCTTTTAACAGTTCTTAAAACAGGTTTAGCTGATTTCAGTCCCAAGAATGATTAAAACAGAGTCCGGGTGTTGTTGTTCTGTGTATGTGATCAGATCAGCTAGTTTCTGTACAGGCGGGAATGTAAACACTCACGAGAATGAACAAGCAAAACTCCCGCGGCGAATAGAAAGGCTTGCAGTTAATGAAGAACACTTCTAGATCTGAACAGCACATCTTCTTTAACACTGTTACATCTGTACACCACTTCTCAATGATGTAAAAGCATGTCCTGCCACATGATTTCCCCGTTGATTCTGCGTCGCGATCTGCTCTGATTAGCTGATTGCCCGGCAGATGAAGCGCGATGTCTGGAATGGCGTCATTCAGCCAGGTTTCCGTGAAACACAGAGCAGCAGAGTGTGAGAAATACTTATTTGTCCAGCAGAGCAGAAGGAGTTCGTCCGTTTTGTTGGGTAGAGAGCGGAGATTCGCCAGATGGATGCGAGGCATCCGGTGCCGGCTCGCTTCCCTCGTCTGTGCGTCCTGAAGTGTCTGAACAGCACTGCTGCTCCCCCGACTACAATTTCCAGCAAAACATCCGAATAATCGAAAACCGGTGAAATATCGGGTGGTGTGTACTGCCGAATGTCCAGTAATTCGTCTCTGGTGAAACTGATTGCAGGGATATAAGACAGGACAAATGGTTCCACTTTATATTAGGTGACCTTAAAGGAACACTCCACTTTTTTTGGAAATAGGCTCATTCTCCAACTCCCCCAGAGTTAATAAGTTGAGTTTTACCGTTTTTGAATCCATTCAGCCGATCTCCGGGTCTGGCGAGAGCACTTTTAGCATAGCTTAGCATAGATCATTGAATCCTATTAGACCAGTAGCATCGCGTTTAAAAACGATCAAAGAGTTTCGATATTTGTCCTATTTAAAACTTGACTCTTCTGTAGTTATATCGTGTACTAAGATCGGCGGAAAATGAAAAGTTGCGATTTTCTAGGCTGATATGATTAGGAACTACTCTCATTCCAGTGTAATAATCAAGGAACTTTGCTGCCGTAACATGGCCGCAGCAGGCGCAGTGATATTACGCAGCGCCTGAAAGTAGTTCCCAGCTACCGGGGACTACTTTCAGGCGCTGCGTAATATCACTATTAATCGGTATCTGGTTCAACCTAGCTATCGGTATCGGTAAAATCCACTATCGGTTGACCTCTAGTGGAGATGATCATGGACTTCAGGAGAAACCCCCTGCACCCCCCCCCCCCCCCCACCCACCCACTCACTCACCATCATGAACAGCACTGTAACGACAGTGGAGTCATTCAGGTTTCTGGGCACCACAATTTCTCAGGACCTGAAGTGGGACATTAACATAGACTCCATTGTTAAAAAGGCCCAGCAGAGGTTGTACTTCCTTCGCCAGCTGAGGAAGTTCAACCTGCCACAGGAGCTGCTGAAACAGTTCTATTCCCGCCATCATTGAATCCATCCTCTGCACGTCAATAACTGTCTGGTTCAGCTCAGCTACCAAATCTGACCTCAGAAGACTACAGAGGGTAGTCCGGACTGCTGAGCAAATCATTGGTACAACCCTCCCCACTCTCCAAGAACTGTACTTATCCAGAGTGAGCAAAAGGGCTGACAAAATCACTCCGGACCCCTCAGATCCAGCACACTCTCTCTTTGAACTCTTTGAACACTTGACAATAATTGTGGAACACACACTATTTATACACTTATACACTTATTTATCTAAGTCGACTTATTTATCGGGTCAGTCGACAGCGAACAATATCCAAAGGGGCTTGACAAGAGAGGTAAACCGAAAACGTAAGCAATAGTCCAGGCAGGGGAAAACACAATCCGAAACAGGCAAGGCAAGGCAACACTAGGGAAACTACGAAAGGCTCTGTAAGGTAGCTAAAGCTAGGACAGCGATAAATACATACAATACTCAGCAGTGAGGGAGAGAAAGTCCGTGGCTTATGTAGGGTGTGTGATCAGTGCAATCAGCTGTGTGTGCAATCAGTGTAATTAGCTGTGTTTGTGTCATCGGTGCAATGGATGATGGGAAATGCAGTCCAGCATGATTGTCATGTGTTAACTCGTGATTAATCGCAACTTAAGCGCACATTTTTATTTGTTCTAAATGTACCTTAAATGAATACTTTTCAAGTTTTTAATACTCTAATCAACATGGGCATGGACAAATATGGATGCTTTATGCCAATGTATGTTTATTACTATTGAAACCATAGTCAACATAGAGCATGAAGATGTTTCTTATCACTGTTATTCTTATTGTCTTATCACTATTGTCATCATCATAATTTTCCCCCAATACTATCCCAGACAGGGAAATTCTAAGGCAATTACTGAAGTGACAAGTGAAATGGGAAAAAGAAGCACTAGAAAGAAATGGTTGCCATGGAAACGGTGTGAGGGGACCAGATTACATGCGCGGTGGTCAGGTGAACCCCCTCCCCTCAGTCCTACTGCATACAGCGGCCTGGCAGCACACCACAGACCAAAGGCCACTTAACCTCAATCACTGCTTGCAATCGCCAGCCAATCAGGCTGAATGTATTTGCTATTTTTGTCCAAAGGTCAGCTGCTTGTGTGCATCTGGGGCTGCAGAATGTACAGTACACTTTCCACCCAAAGCTGGAGAATGCTGGCAGGGACCAAGCTGATGGCATTTGAAAGAGTACTGAAATGATAATCATTATAGTATCATAACAGTATAGTACAGCATATGTATGTATGTGTGTGAGTGTATATATATATATATATATATATATATATATACATATATATATACACATATACATATATATACATATACATATACATACACATATACATACATATATATATATATATATGTATGTATATGTATATATATATATATATATAGTGCTGGTTGTAGTCCATTACTGATTACAGATTACATGATGAAAATAGTATTTAGTAACCTAATCAATGTTACTCATTTTAGGTAATGCATTCTGACTACTTTAGATTACTTTTTTAGTAATCAGACTATTTTTTACCTAACTTACCATTGCTTTTCCCCCAAACTCAAAAACATGAATTGCAAAATTATTTACATGACTTTTACAAGGCCATTCTATATTGTGAATATAGTCAAAGTTAAATGGTATGACAGAAAGTAGGATTTTTGGAAAGGAAACTTTAAAAGAAAAGAAGAAGAAGAAAAATTAGGGAGAATCAATAAATTATGAATAGTTTACTGCCAATTTAGAAATAATATGCAATCATCTTATCCATATATAAAATACTCTAATCTGATTATGAGCATTGCAAAATGTAATATAATCTGATTATGAGTGCTCAATTTTAGGAATCTGATTACATCCAGATTACATGTAATCAGTTACTACTCAGAACTGTATGTGTATATACAGTATATGATTATACTGGGATCACAGATAACAAATAAGAAACACAGGTGCCAGGTGTCAATTTAAAAGTATGGACATTTCCTACCTTATTTGTAAATAAAATTCATCTCCAAATCCTTCTTCTATCATTTCAGGTTTATCCATTGATATTCGAATGCTAGAAAAAAATAGCTGGTTTTCCAAGTAAAAACTGCCAAAAATAACGTTTACACATAGTTACGTTATATACGTAATATTCAGAAGGTGGGGAGATGGGGGGGGGGGGGGATTCCCCCAGTCTATATGATTTTTGTTATTCCCAGTGAATAGGAGTCAAAACTCCCACATGCTAAGTACCCAAATTAATAATATCTTTAAAATACTGCCAAGTTGCAATGTTGCAAACAACAATAAAATCAGAGAAGGACTTTAACTGCAAGCAACACGAACATACGCAAAACAAACGAGTCATAGCGATAGAGCGGAGGTGAGAAAGCTGCGGAGAATCCGCTCGCCCAGAACCAGAAGCTTCCGTAACTGACGTAGATTTACAAAAAATCACTGCCATTTGGCAAATAAATCATTTTACGTACTTATTCCTAACTCTTTAAGCTTTAAATTACATTTTAAATGACAAGGGATCAACTTATAATCAAGTTTATATTAATAACCCCGTGAACATATTTTGCCACTGAAATATACAGAACATATTTTATATATATATATATATATATATATATATATACATACACACACACAGGTGCATCTCAATAAATTAGAATGTCGTGGAAAAGTTAATTTATTTCAGTAATTCAACTCAAATTGTAAAACTTGTGTATTAAATAAATTCAATGCACACAGACTGAAGTAGTTTAAGTCTTTGGTTCTTTTAATTGTGATGATTTAGGCTCACATTTAACAAAAACCCTCAACAAATTATAATACTTCGTAAGACCAATAAAACATTTTTAGTGAATTGTTGGCCTTCTGGAAAGTATGTTCAATTACTGTATATGTACTCAATACTTGGTAGGGGCTCCTTTTGCTTGAATTACTGCCTCAATTCGGCGTGGCATGGAGGTGATCAGTTTGTGGCACTGCTGAGGTGGTATGGAAGCCCAGGTTTCTTTGATTACCCTTCAGGTCATCTGCATTGTTGGGTCTGGTGTCTCTCATCTTCCTCTTGACAATACCCTATCGATTCTCTATGGGGTTCAGGTCTGGCGAGTTTGCTGGCCAATCAAGCACAGTAACTCCATGGTCACTGAACCTACTTTTGGTACTTTTGGCAGTGTGGGCAGGTGCCAAGTCCTGCTGGAACATGAAATCAGCATCTCCATAAAGCTTGTCAGCACAAGGAAGCTTGAAGTGCTCTAAAATATCCTGGTAGATGGCTGTGTTGACTGTGGACTTCAGAAAACACAGTGGACCAACACCAGCAGATGACATGGCAACCCAAATCATCACAGACTGTGGAAACTTAACACTGGACTTCAAGCAACATGGATTCTGTGCCTCTCCACTCTTCCTCCAGACTCTGGGACCTTGATTTCCAAATTAAATGCAGAATTTACTTTCATCTGAAAAGAGGACTTTGGAGCACTGAGCAACAGTCCAGTTCTTTTTCTCCACAGCCCAGGTAAGACACTTCTCACATTGTCTCTAGTTCAGAAGTGGCTTGGTGGCCCTTTTCCTGAAGACGTCTGAGCGTGGTGACTCTTGATGCACTGACTCCAGCTTCAGTTCACTCCTTGTGAAGCTCTCACAAGTGTTTGAATCAGCTTTGCTTGACAGTATTCTCAATCTTGCAGTCATTCCTGTTGCTTGTACACCTTTTCCTACCCAAATTCTTCTTTCCAATCAACTTTGCATTTAATATGCTTTTTTTTTACAGCACTCTGTAAAAAGCCACACCTTTCAGTAATGACCCTCTGTGACTTACCATCTTTGTGGAGGGCTTCAATGTTCGTCTTCTGGATCATTGCCAAGTCAGCAGTCTTCTCCATTATTGTGGTTTCAAAGAACAAGAGATGTGCCTCTCAGTGTAATTCTGCTTCTGAGTCTACATTCCTCTAGATAATAATGTCCACTTTTATTACGAATTCTTAACATCAGAGGAATACAGTAAATTAAACGGGAATGTGTTTCAGACTGATTCATACAATCTTTTTGAACTATTCATTAAAAGAACCAGCTCATAAGAGGAATCAGTTTGGATAATCTGGCTAATCCGTTTCTGATTTACTAAAAAGCACCAGCACATAGAAGTAATTTTTGTGAAATAATCTACACAGAATAACCTGAAATAAAGAATGGGAATATATCACTATTACTACAAATCCCTATCATCCTTGTCCATTTAATCGCCAAAGTATAATACATACTTTTAAGGTTAAGAGTTTGTTCAGATACTTAACTCTGAACATGAGCAACTGTAGCAATGCTTGCTTTAGTGAATCATCTGAAGTTTGATGGTCGGACGTCCTTTTTACCCAACAGAGAGGAAAATCTTCCTATTTACATTATCTACACATTTACATGCTTCATTCTAGCCCTGATGTTATTTAATCAAAATTTAATTTCATTTCATCTAGAGCAATCTACATTTAATCAAGCACAGCTAAATGTGAGACGCATGTGCTAATCAGGCAGAAGAGCGAGCGGTTAGAGTTCAGGCTTTCATTAGTACCGCCATTAACACGTCACCTCAGAGTGTTTTGCAAACATCTTCAAACCAGCGAACGCAATTGTCTATTCACCGTGAAACGTTCGCATACGTGCGAGTGGCGTGCATTTCAATAAGACACCTTAAAACCGCTTGTGCCTCGTTTACAAGCCTCCTGTTATTATTCTGTTTCATTTTAAAAAGCTGTTCTGACTAGAATGTGTGACAAACACCTTAAAGGTGACAGCAAAGACATTAAACCCCCAGGACGAGCGTCTCCGCGCCGCTGGCAAATTACCGCTGATTAGCATTGATTTGAAAACAAAAACCACAGCGTGACACAAATCAAAAGTGCAGTCAATGTTGATGCATAAGTGAAATGGCAAATCTCAAAATAGCTCAATAAATACGTCGGAAAGTTACGAACGAGAAAGACGGAGGGCGAGAGAGGGAGAAAAAATCAGAGTGAAGCAATTACAGATCTAATCAGACCTTTCTGCATGAAGGTACGGCTCTCCTATCTCCCTCCCATTTGCATCATAACACAGCGTGCAATATTAATTTCCGAGTTTACTGCTTATTGGAAGTGCAAAGTATGAAAAGCCATTAAGGCTGCAAATGGGAAAGCAATTTGCTGTCACACGGATTCGGCTCTATTCGGCTCTTGTTAACCATTTGGAATTAGAGTCATTTGGCGAGAGGCATTCTACAGCAGTCCACTAAAATAAGTAATTATGCTCGCCTTCTCTCTCCCTCCATCTCCCGCCTCTCACTCTTTCATTTGCGCGGGCGAGGAAAGCGGGATGGGTGGATGAGGTTGAAGGGCGTTAGGGGTGAGTAAGTGGATGCAGAGGCAATTAAAGTTGGTAGCTATCTGTTTGGCTAATGCAGGCGCACACACATTGTATAACGCTTGCGTGCTGCCTGAGGGCCAGGAGGAAAGAGGGAGAACAGATGCTGGGCGGCCATCTCCTTTTGCTGCCAGTGTAACTCTTAATCCAATCTTGCGCGCCGCGTTTCAGCCCGCTGTGCTTCACGTGCCAAATCACGACTGCGTGCGTTCTTGCTGCGAAGCGCCGTAAAGGTAAAAATCACTCGTAATGACTCACGCTGGGACTTGGAAAACCTCTACAGCTACAAATGCTTTTCGTCTTACAAACATCTCATCAACTGTTGAGCTTTCCCCGCTGAAAAGATCAGCTTAGATGGCGTGCGTTTTGGCGGCTGTAATTTCACCGAGTAGGACGTGATCAACATCTTTTGTTGATGTGTAAGAAAAATAGACTGAACCACTGACTACCCCTACAATCAGATTGCTAGGTGAAATTACACAGAAAACCCTAGCAACTCCATAGTGATGTCCTGGCAACCACCAGCAACAAGATATGGGAATATTATGGAATTTAACGATTACGATACCAATTCCTCTGAGCGATTACTGTTGCCTAATGGTTGCATTACTGATTCTATTTAATTTGAGGAAGAAATCTAAAAAACTGCACAAGTTGGTCCAAAATTTTGTGATTATATGAACATGACTATAAAGTATTAATAATAATAACAATAATTAGCATTTACTGAGAATCAGCCTTTGCAATTTGAAAATCGCAATATCACTTTTTTTTGGATTAACCTTGGAGCCCTAACAAATTAATGACTCATTTCATTTAGTGAGTCAGACTAGTTGAAAAACTGCTCCAACTGATTCATAAGTGTTTCTGATACACTAAAAAGACCAAGAGTCATTCACTCGAGAATCAGACATCAGTGCTCACATGGCATGATTCACCTACAAGAACTGGCTCATAAGAATCATTTGTTCGAGAATCAAACTTAACTGCTCGAGCTACATGATTCATCTACAAGAACTGACTCATAAGAGTCATTCGCACAAGAATCAGACATAACTGCTCAAGCTACATAATTCACCAACAAGAACTGGCTCATTAGAATCATTTGTTCGAGAATCAGACATAATTGCTCAAGCTGCATGATTCACCTACAACAACCAGCTCATAAGAATCATTCGGTCGAGAATCAGACATCACTGCTCGTGCTGTATGATTCATCTACAAGAACTGACTCATAAGAATAATTTGCTCGATAATCAGACATCACTGCTCACGCGGTATGATTCACCTACAAGAACCAGCTCATAAGAATCAGTCACTCGAGAATCAGACATCACTGCTCATGCTGTATGATTCACCAACAAGAACTGGTTTATAAGAGTCATTGGCTTGAGAACCAGATTACATCGGTCACTGGTTATGTTTTATGTTCTACACTGAACTGTATTACCGGAACACTTTTTTAGTACAGTGTTCCATACAGTTTTCTAGCTCCATCTTCATTGGTGCCAGATTCAACATATGAGAACCGCCAAAAGAACCAAACATCCTGATTCCAGTATTGTTATAAAATAGAATTTGTCTTTTTGATTAAGCTAGTTTAAATAGTTTCCTGTGCTAAATGAAAGAAGAAAACACAAATGTTCATGCCAGCCCACTCCATAAAACCATTCCCAATCCTTTCTTTTCAAGCTACACACTTGAACCTGTTCAGACGAGCCCTTGTGCCGCCCAGCATGACTCTGTTTCAGCCCCAACCCCATGTGGCTGCATTCAGTCCCACTCCATCTTGCAGAGACACACAGAGAGAGAGAAATTTATGAAGCCTCTGGTCCTCAGGTCTGTAGAGGTGTTTTATGGTAGGACCTGCAGGACCTATTAAGGCAGTGCGGATCTCTCCTATCCAAGCGCGGGTATCGATCGACAGCAGCACCAGGACTGGGCCTGCCAGCCTAGTTAAAGCCATGCGTATATGTATGTGTGTGTGTGTGTGTGTGTGTGTGTGTGTGTGTGTGTGTGTGTGTGTGTGAGAGTGTGTGCGTCTGTACGCAGTAGGAAATGAAAATGGGGTCTTGGTGTGTAATGATCTGTGTGTGAATAAAATGAGCAGACTGGAGAGACAAAAAGGAAGATAAATTAAATTATCCCTCTGTTCCTGCAGGAGCTGCGCTGCAGCCGTCCATGCTTAGCTGCTTTACCGAGGATCTGTTTGTGAGGAGGAAATGAAAGGAAGGCAGATGGGGAGAGAAATGGTAGAGGATGTGAGAAAAGAGTTGAGATGTGTTGAGACAGACGCACTTATCTGTAAGCTCTGTTTCCAAACCTAGTGAGCTGCCATGCTGTCTGTTGCCTACACAGGCAGCTAAACTCTAAGGCAGAATCGTAACTTTAATTTCTTAAGTAATTGATATGGAATGGTCTAAATAAGCAGCAACACAGCATTATACACAGCATGGGAGACTCAAAAGAAGCATTGATAGGTATTGGAACAAAGCAATACACAAGTTTTCCTTTTAAATGAGAGGATACATCCGTAAGCACCTAATAGAACAACAAATGAGCACATTTATCAGGAAAAATAGCATGTCTACACCAACATCCTTAAAAATATCTGACTAAAAATGGTACACAATATTGTCGCGATGATATCTTAATCATATTTTACTATACCAGTACTTAAAGCAGCATTATACCCAAGTTTAATTTAGTTCCATTAGGAGTAGTGCTGTCAAATGATTAATCGCGATTAATCGCATTCAAAATAAAATGTTTTTGTTTACATAGTATATGTTTGTATACTGTGTATATTTATTATGTATACATAAATACACACACATGCATGTATATATTTAAGAAAAAATGTTACGTTTATATATTAAATATAGTTGAAAATATATGAATATAAATATATACAAGTAAATATTTTCTAAATATATGCTGTAGGTGTATGTATTTATATATGCATAATAAATATACACAATACACACACATATATTATGTAAACAAAAACTTTTATTTTGGATGTGATTAATCGCGATTAATTGTTTGACAGCACTAATTAGGAGCTGAATGATGGCTAGTTGACATAAGATACAGCCTTCGAATATTACTGTTCATTATTTTATTGCAAATAACAGTCTTTGTACATAAAACAGTAGTTTGTAAATTGTAATTTCAAGTTATGTATGTGTCATATCTACCAGTGTGAAACTTAATTTTTTTTAATGATATTCGAGTTGCTGAGTTAGAAAGGGAATGGAATAACTGTTTTTTACTGGCATTGCACACACAGCCTCACAGCCGACAGAACAAAGCAAAACATGAAGAGAGAGAGAGAGAGAGAGAGAGAGAGAGAGAGAGTGAGAGAGAGAGAGGGGAAGGGAGAGCTTTTGGGGGTTAGGAGTGAAGGGGGGAGGGGGAGGGGGGTCTAAGAGTGGTCCTGGTAGGTCCAGACCCCCTGTACCCTACCCCCACCTTAGCTCCTCTCCTTCCACCTGCTCTCATTAACGCACACCTCGCACATCATTAAGACGTTTGCTGCAGAATTAATAGAAAGACAGATTAAAAATAAATTAAGAAAAATGCGTTGGAGAATGCCTGCACGCACTTCATAAATCACCCGGGCAAAGGCAGGCGCTGGCTCCCTATAATTAACTGCAGACTATTTATTTTATCCTGACGGTATAAATTAGAATTCAGACACACAGATTATATTAGGGGTGTCTGTCATGCGGAACTGCAGCGAGATGTGCGGAATATTTTAAGGATACAAAGAGGAGAGCAGAGAAGAGGAATGAGAAAGAGAAAAGGGGGATGGGGGAAATATTCCTCAGCACTCTGTGAAGGAACACATTTTTAGTGTTAGCACCAATTATTTTTACCAAAATAAGTGCATATATGTGTGCGTGTACAACTTTTTTGGTATATATACTATATATATGTTGTATCGCAGGACTCTTCTACCTGTAACTGATGGGTCGAATGTGTTTATATGTATGTCTGTGTGTGAGAGGAAGGCTCAGGCCACACACTGCCTCCTCGTGGGCACCATGCCCATATTGGCATTAACTCTACCACTCTACATGGTTTATAGTTCCACAACAGAGATGCACACATTCTGTTGTGTAAAAAAAAAAAAAAACACTAGTATGATAGCATATTGCCAAACAAACAGCATATTCAACTACCTACAGTTCTCTACCTACTCTATGTAAACCCCTTAAATTAACCCATAACCCTTGAACGTTTGCAGTCCAACACAGTAAGACTGGTTAAACCAATGGCATGAGTTTGGGGTGAAAACAGTGGAGATGGAGGGAGAGTTACTTTTGCAGTTACTGTATGTTTGGTAACCATAGTCCATTATTGTGGTGCAGTAAAAAACAACAACGTTTGGCTACCCTGATCAGGCTTAGTAGTTTAAGGGTTAAAGGAAATGTCCATAAACTTAACAAAAATGGTATTGATAATTTTCTGCCAGGACATTATCAGTTTTCAACAGAATTTTTTCTAACAGTTTTTTTGTTTGTTTTCAGTCACTTAATTTAAATGTATGCAGAATCTCACTAGGTAGCTAATTGTTCTATAATCCTGCACCATAGCTGAATATTAAACACAAAATTTGTACTGATTTGTATTTCTGTCATGACAACTCTCAGAGGCATTGGCATGATAATGTACATGACACTGTTAATGTATAGATCTGCTACGCTGCTGCTGCCACTACATCCACAACACGCTGCTGTGAGCATGTAAGAAATACTGCTGCTGCACATATAACACATATGAATAACACCCATAACATACATGATTACCCCGTAGCAGATCTATACAGGTGGAGCTGGGGAAGGTGGAGGGTTTTCTGAAGTGTGCCGCAACTGTTACCACAAGCATTAGCCAAGTATTTGAATGTTGAGCAGCGAGCTCATTGGCTATTGATACAGGAGAGAACCAATCAGCTGCTACATGTGATAGCATCGTCATTATGCCATATTGAGTTCTGCGCCATCTAAAGTTTCATGCCAGAACTTTGTATTTTTGCTTTCAGATAGGATGGACTCATGACTAGAAACCTGTCGGGATGCATCGTCATGACATGAGCGTCAACTTCCTTTTTTTGTTGATTCAGAGCAGCACAGTCGATCAACAGGTCAGAGTCACATCCACTAGTACTGAAGCCACAAATACCCTGTGACAACCCTGCGTTGTGACCCATTAAAAGCATTCCTCTTTGTTTATAAATGTTTGTGCGCCTCAAAGATACTTCCGTCCTCGTTTCGCAGTCACAAACACGCACAGAGACGAGGATCCTTCTCAGGAAGCACGTCACGTCTGCAGCGGCCTCTTCATGAAAGAGAAGTGAAGACACAGGCTCCTGTCCTCCTCGTTCACATTCCCTCGCTCTGCCGGTGCATTAAGTCAGTCCACTGAAGACAGGCATCTTAAAACAAACCCCAGCGCTCTCATAATCAATGACAAAAACAGACGCACCGGACCAAAGGCTTTTTACTCGTCCATTTTCTTCTAAGAACGCAAAAAAAAAAAAAAAAGTATTTTTTTTCTCCATCGTTATCACTAGTTGAGGCCTTATGGAGAGGATAATGCATTTGGACCCTGTCGCGTCACGGCCCTCACAAAGCTCAGCGGCAATTTCAGGCTTCCATCCCATTTTTGTATTCAGTCGCCTCAGTCCAGCACCACAGAGACTTTTGCTTGAAACAGGATGTACAAATACACATACGTACAAGCCAAGAAATAACAAAAACAGTCACAATGTAGTAATAAAAAGGATTGCACTGCAAAAAACAGTGCGATCTGATACATCAAGCTCATTGCACATGGTTGTTCTCCTCTCCCTCCTCCAAGCCAGGGGAGAGTAAATCAGTCTGGAGGAAATAAATACACACTTATTACGTTCTACGTGCTGCATACATTCACCTCTGTAATGTATTGCAGCGTTCGCTGCGGTGCACGCTGGGGTGAAAAATGAGAATGCAGACACACTGCAGAAAGAAAAAAGGATGTATAGTGAGACAGAGCTTGGTTGCTATACACTAAGGTAATGATGTGGGGCTTTAACACAGCAATGAATGACTATAGATGTACATTTACAAAAAACAGCACTGGCTTTATTAAGGTGACCTTAAAGAAGCATCTGACCGGGATTTCTAAATTGTCAAAATGTCTGGGATTCGTTTCGATACTGAAATGCTCTCCATAGTCTTTATACATTCTAAGTATTAGCATTGCTTTGACCATTCTCTGTAGATCCCGCCTTTTCGTATGCCACAATTGGTCGATTATGTCCAATGCTTGCATGCTATTGGTCAAACTGCTTTTCTATCAGCAAATATGCTTGTGTTAATGGATTATAGCTTTTATAAATAAAATCATAAAATGTTAACTGAAATAAAATAATTTATTTTTTATTTTATTTTATTTTTATTTTTTTTTGCCAAGGCAACATTTTAGTAAAACTGAAAATGACAAAATACAAAATTACTAACATTTTAATTAAAATAAAAACAGAAAATGAAAATAAAAACTAATTCAAGTATTATTAAAAAAAATCTCTATAAAAACAATAGTATCTTTATAACGATAAATAACACTGGTAGCAAGAATTCGTCCCATTACCAGAATTCATGTCCCAGAAATTGCCTCGTTCTCTGAAATGAAAATGCCTTAGCTGTATGTGTGAAACCAGCATAAAAATCGTGGCACAGCTTCATGTACAGTAGCGAATGGCTGGTTCCATCTGTACTGCACAAATGAAAATGTAAATTCATGGAAGAGCCTGCAAAGCTAGCTGACACATGTCAGTGGCAAATAAAGGTGCAAACCACTGAGAAGCACACGCTTGTCTAGCAAAGCACAAAACATTTGCCAAAATAGTGCATTTGTAATGTAAATTAAATAAATTAAAGACTTTATAATAAGGCTTGTTAACATTGGTTAATGCATTAGGTATGAACTAACAATAAACAAATTGATAAATAGACATTAGTTGACTTCTGCATATTCGCATTTAACAAGTTGTATAAATGGTTGCTGATGCACTAAAAATGTATTAAATAATTTTTAAGTGTCCACTTTTGTGAAAAGCACAATATGGTATTTTACTCATATTCATGTATTCTGGCTGTCTTTCACTGATTTGTACTACGAACAATATAGTTAATAAAGAAACCGCAATTCTCGGAATGCCATGTTCCACCGACGCATTCCACGTAAGCTACATGGGTTACACGCAAGCCAATCACATATCTGTCATGCAACTGTCAAACCCCTTGCACAGCGTCCTGGCAGTTCGGCCCGCAACCAGTAGGTGTCTCTCTTTCACTGTGCATGGCCCTCATCCCGTCTGCCGCCCACTGCCAGCCCCCTCCCCTCGCTCAAAATCCCCATCTCCACATAATATATACACCATCATTTGAAAATGGCAGCTTTTTGAAAATTCACCTTGATTATCAGACATTAAAAGTGACTTGAGCAGCGCTGAGTGTCTGGCTGGGGAGATGGCTGCAGACAGCCGAACAATGCGGCGGGCGCGGCATTAACGCCTCGCTGGGCCATGCAGCCGCGCAAGGGAGAGGCAGCCCTTTGTTCTCTCCCTCATCCAATTATTTTTAACGTGCGCCTCTTTCACAACAACAAGAGAGAATTTAATTTTAATGCACTCTGTAAGAAAAGCCCCCCAAAATACATCTATTCTTAAAAGAAGGAGGAAAGAATACAGACAAGGGTTAAGAATTAATCAGGGCGCGTGTGTGAGCGTGGAGTGCAGGCATTGCAATGTCTGCAACCGTAGCCCTTACAAAAACCGGATGCATGCGATCGCTCTCACACATGCTGCGAGGGCAAAAACACACGTGTCGCATTCGTGGAGCGAAAAACAAACAACCAAAATGCCCGAGATTCCATATAAAATGGGTTTGAGAATAAAAAAGCCGGGGACTCTCGCAGGAAGGTATGCGCCCAAATATTTTTCTAATTGGACGAGCACTTTATCTTGCTGTCAGCGAGGTTATAAAAATGCGCGCAGTTCCCAGAAGGAGAGAAGCAGCTCTATAGCCGGCCCTTTATTACTGCACGCTAGTGTCTGATATATGCTCCTGCGTTAACCTTTCATCTGAGCCCAACACACACACACACACACACACACACACACACATACACACACACGCAAGCAAGCATGTTTTATGCAGAAATTCTGAGTTGTTGTGAACGTTACAGGGGTGATTATATACTGGGAGTGCACCAGAAATGCATTTAGTCAATCATACGGTGCATTAATACACCGTCTGCATGCAGTCAGGTACACACACACCTCAGCAACACGATTCAACCTGACAGAAAAAGCAAATTAGAATCCGATGTGTTCTGTGCAAGGCTGTTGCTTTCTTAGCCGCACTACGGCCAATTTTCTCAGCAGTATGAAATGATTGTTTTTTTCTTATCAGCATCGAGGCAGCATCTACAGCAGTGAGAATTTAAAATGAAAAGCCCTTAGTTTTTGTCCCCAGGAACACAAAATAGACAAACACCCGAACGTGCGCACGCACACACGCTCACACACGCAAAATTAGATCTTCGGTTCTAGGCTAGACAACTAACTGTTTGTGTATAAGCCTCGCTCTGCGGCACAGCAAAAGCAATTCTCTGGAGATGGTGAAATTAAAGGGCAGAATCCAGCCTGTTTATGGTTGGCACTCCGCTCTCCTCTCAATCAAATGTTTTATTAGCAATCATTCGGCACTCTCCGGGCCCTAACACTCCTCTGCCGGAGGAAGGAGGGGGGCTCCAGGAGGGAGCGCTGGTACCCGCTGACCCCCGCTGGACTGCACACAGCTGATTACTCCCACCTGGAGCCCGAGTCACCATTAACCTCCACGAGGGCTCAAGCGGCCAGCCGTCCCCACTGCTTCCCCAAGACAACGGAGGGTTACGAAGACTCAACCAAAGACGTGAAGCATCAAAGACTTAAAAGTGAAGAGAAAAAGAAAGAAAGACATGCCATGGCGTCATGTGGCAGAGACTGTGATTTAGTTGTGAGAGACTGAACTTGGGTAGCATTAGGAGGCATAAGAGAGTACTGGAACTGTGGTTTAGTGGTTAATGCTCAAGCCTTGGTACTCATGTGGGAAATGCAGATTCAATTCTAGCAGGTTCAAGTCCACCCTGAATGTCTTGATTTAAAATCTGACAGATTTGGAACATACAGTGCCGTGAAAATGTTTTTGCACCCATCGTGTATTTTTTGGGTTTTTTTTTTTTTGCATATTTGTCACACTTAAAAGATTCAGATCAACAAATTGTAATATTACACAAAGATAACCTGAGTAAATACAAAATGCAGTTTTTAAATGATGATTTCAGGGTAAAAAAGCTGCCCAAACCTACCTGGCCCTATGTGAAAAATCAATTGCACCCTCCTGTTAAATCATGAAAGAACTGATTAACCACATTATTTTAGAAAACTGAGTTAAATTTCACTAGCTAAGCCCAGGCCTGATTACTGCCAGACCTGTTGAATCAAGAAATCACTTAAATAGAACCTGTCTGACAAAGTGAAGCATGCTTAAAGAGCAACATATCATGCCGCAATCTAAAGAAATTGAAGAACAGAAGAGAAACAAAATAGTTTACATGTATGAGTCTGGAAAGGGTTATAAAGCCATTTCTAAGGCTTTGGGACTCCAGAGAACCATGGTCAGGGCCATTATCCACAAATGGAGAAATCTTGGAACAGCGGTGAACCTTCCCAGGAGTGGCCGGCCTACCAAAATCATTCCAAGAGCGCAACGACGACTCATCCAGGAGGTAATAAATGAACCCAGAACAACATCTAAAGAACTGTAGACCTCACTTGCCTCAGTTAAGGTCAGTGTTCATGATTCAACAATAAGAAAGAGACTGGGCAAAAACAGCATCCATGGGAGAGTTCTGAGGTAAAAGCCACTGCTGACCAAAAAGAACACAAAGGCCAAAAAATATCTTGATTATTCCCAAGACTTTTGGGCAAATATTCTGTGGACTGATGAGACAAAAATTTCACTTTTTGGAAGGTGTGTGTCCCATTACATCTGGTGTAAAACCAACACAGCATTTCATAAAAAGAACACCATGCCAACAGTCAAACATGGTGGTGGTAGTGTGATGGTCTGGGGCTGCTTTGCATAATTGATGGAACCATGAATTCTGCACTCTAGCAGAAAATCCTGAAGGAGAATGTCCGGCCATCAGTTTGTGACCTCAAGCTCAAGTGCACTTGGGTTATGCAGCAGGACAATGATTCCAAAACACACCAGCAAGTCCACCTCTGAATAGCTCAAGAAAAACAAAATTAAGGTTTTGGAGTGGCCAAGTCAAAGTCTGGACTTAAATCTGATTGAGATGCTGTGGCATGACCTTAAACGGTCCATTCATGCTCGAAAACCCTCCAGTGTGGCTGAATTAAAACAATTCTGCAAAGAAGAGTGGGCCAAAATTCCTCCACAGCGATGTGAAAGACTCATTGCCAGTTATCGCAAACGCTTGATTGCAGTTGTTGCTGCAAAGGGTGGCACAACCAGTTATTAGATTCACGTAGTGCAAGGCAGGTTTGGACAGCTTTTTTCCCTTAATAAATGAAATCATTATTTCAAAACTGCATTTTGTGTTTACTCTGGTTATCTTTGTGTAATATTAAAATTTGTTTGATGATCTGAATCATTCAAGTGTGATAAATATGCAAAAAAATATGCATTCAAGTGTGACAAATATGTTTTTGCCCCCGGGAAGGGGGCAAAAACCTTTTTTACGGCACTGTAGAATTTTTTAGCAAATCACCTGATCTCTAAACATCATGTGACTTATCATGTGCTGCCTCCCTATTTGCCTGCTTTCAGTTTTTGGTTTTTAAATATGGTTTATAGCTTTAGATTTTTTTAGATTGAATTATTTGGTAACACTTTAGAATAGGGGACACTTATTCACTATTAACTACGACTTTTCCCTCAATACATTCCTAATTTTCTGCTTATTAATAGTTAGTAAGGTAGTTGTTAAGTTTAGGTATTGGGTAGGATTAGGGATGTAGAATAAGGTCATGTAGAATAAGGCATTAATATGTGTTTGATTAGTACTAATAAATGGCTAATATTCTAGTAATATGCATGCTAATAAGCAACTAGTTAAGAGACCTTAAAATAAAGTATTACCAGTTATTTTAAGTACAAGTTAAATTATATCCAGTTAAACTAAATACAAGAAAATGTGTCCATGTTTTCCTGGCAAATAGCTCAAATAAATAATAAAATAAAAAATAAAACGGTAACACTTTACAATAAGGTGTCATTTGTTAATGTATTAACTAACATGAACAAACAATGAACAATAGATTTATTACACTATTTATTCATCTTTATTACTCTGAGTTAATAAAAATACAGTCATTCATTAATTGTTCATGTTAGTTCACAGCGCATTAACTAATGTTAACAAGCACAACTTGTGATTTTAATAATGTATTAGTAAATGCTGAAATTAACATGAACTAAGATTAATAAATGCTGTAGTATTGTTCATTCTTAGTTCATGTTAACTAATGTAGTTAACTAATGTACTTTATTGTAAAGTCTTAGCAATAAATAATAATTTATTCTATTTTTTTTTTTTTTATTATGATTAATCACTCAAATCTCTTTATCTAAATCTCCTCATTAACTGTCAGTCTGCCTTGCTTATAGGTTTTTAATTTTTATTATTATTTTTTTTAACACTTTTGATGCAGGTCTGTAGTTCTGACTTGAATGGGTTGTAGCCAATATTAGCTGTTAAAATGTGCATGGAAAATATCAGTGGAACCCTTTGGCCTAAAATATTTACTTAAAGCACCACCTAAGACTTTAAGTTTTTAAAGTTAATATTTCAATAATTCAACAACAAATTCTCACATTCCCAGTTCTCTGATGTTGGTTAATGGTCACATGACCAATAAAATATTATTTTTTTGTAAGTGTTTAATTTTAATTTTATTATTGTATTTTATTTGATAACTTGATAAATTTAAATTACATGCTACAACCTGAGCACGTGCATTTGCTGGAGCATACAGTTTTTTTTGAGTAATTTAAGCAATATTATTGGTGATTTGACACATAATGTGGTCCAAATGTCTGAGACCGCTATTGAATTTATTTATTTCAAGAAACAAAAGCTTTTTATGGTTTTAGTTTACTATAATAACTCTGGTGCTAGAAGCCATTTTTCTTTAATGGCAGCAGAAATCCAGCTAAATTAACTTCACAAGTTAATAGCTGCTTGAGGGATTTGCCAAGAGTATACAACGTGCCTTAAAGGGACTGATACGAAGTCCCTTGATTGCCTATCTCTTGATTGCCTTTCAATATTTAAGTTGAAAAAGGTCAAAAAAAAAAAAAAAAAGTGACAGTTCAAGTGACAGTTCTGTTGACAGGGTAACACTGGGAGACGTTAGAAATACGAGTGTGAGGTAGCAAAGACCTGCTGTTACCTGCTGACTGACTGAACTATGCTGAGATTTCAGCCTGGACACTTCCTCCTCCAGCCGCTGGATCTGCTCAGCCTGGGAACACACATGCACAAAGATCATGAAATTCACATCACAAATGTTTACCATCAAACACACAAATGTTTTGAGAAGGAGACAATAACCAGAGCAAAGATGGTAGCTCAGAACAAACAGAGCAGTGAGAAAATGGCTGCACTGTTCTGTCATAATGAGAAGCGGAGGTGTGTGTGTGTGTGTGTGTGTGTGTGTGTCGGGTTCCCCTGCTCTGCTCTCATCACATCTGCTGTCAGTAATCTGTTCCTGAGCCAGCAGTGCTGGGATTAAGTGCAGGCTGCAGATAAAGGATGTATGCGTCATTAAAACACACAAGACAGACACGTACACACTCACACATTCACCGGTGAGTAATAATGCGGCCACAGTTTCAATCACGAACGCAGCTTCATTTCTGTGAAAATCATGAGCGTTAAGAGTGTGGAAGTGTGTGATCTGTGGGCAGACGGGCTTGCGCCGGGGGCTTATTTTAACCTCAGATATGAAGGTCTTTCAAAAGGCAAAATTGTCCAGCTGTGCAGTGGAGTAATAATGATTTTAAAAGCAACAGTTCAGCCAAAATGAAAATTCTCTTATTATTTACTCACCCTCATGTTGTTACAAACTCTGTGACTTTCCAAAAAGGACAAAAAGCACAATAAAGCTATAAATGAAGTCATATGATAGTTTTGTGAGAGGAATATATCAAAATTTGCTACACACTGGAAGCCTTGAGACAATATATTTAAATATGTAGATGAAACTGTACAATAATGGACAGAGAATTTCAGTCTGTTCCTCATCATAAAGCTTCAGATGACTTGAAATATAGAGTACAAGACATACGGACCACCTCTATGGCTCCTTTTAGACATTTCGACAAGTTATTCTGGTTTGGAACATCATGAGTGTGAGAACTTATGAATGCATTTTCATTTTGGGGTGAGGTATGCCTTTAAGTAAACAATATGGCATTCATGTACATGAATTACAGGTCTGATTCTAGGTGAGGCTTTGCAGGTAATGCTGAAAAATACTATGTTTAGAAACTTCTCAAAAGAAGAAATTTAATTAAAGTTCCAGATCATGAACACTCCTTAAAAGATAATCATAAAACACAAAGAATAAGAATGTAGCACCCATGAGCTCTCATTGATATTCTGACAGACAGATCAAAAACTTTTAGCCATACACATTTTCACGTGTAATTTCAAATCCAATGCAAAATTCAGCCCTTCTGGGACAAAAAAAAAGGGTCTGATAACTGATAGAAAGAAACAAGGGGTAATTCTGATCAAATCAAAACAAAACAAAATACACAATTATATTTAACTAATTGGTCTGCAAATTTGAATATACAAATTTTCATTTTATAATTTTATTTTATTATCAAATATTTTATTTTATTAAATAAAATAAAATAAAAATAGAGCAAGCAGTACTCTGGTAAGTTGTAATCAGCCATAATATTCCTACTTTCTTCTTTAACAAGTTCCTCTATCCTAAACATCTGTCAGTATAATGCATGTTCAGGGTAAAAACTATTCTAAAAATCTCAAGTCTGTAAAATTGCTTAAGACAGCTCAGTAAAATGAGCAGAGGTCAACTGGATAAACAGAATAGCATTAACCGCAGTAATGACTCCCAGACCATGTGACATTACAGAGAGGTCAGAGACTATGAACAAGCAGCAGATGGTATATGAATGACAGAGGCCCTGTCCCAAATCACACCCTAAAGTCCACACTTTTGTGATGAAATGCAGCTTTGACTGCCAGGTAGAAGTCTGCATTGAGTGTGCATAGCAGCCGCAAAGGGGATGTTCGCTAAAATGATGAACAGGACAACCTATATGGTATCGTGAACTTAACAGACACGCATACGCAGCGGACACTGTAAGTCCGCAAGTGCACATGAAGTGTGTCATTTGGGACAGGGCCAGAGACTACAATGACATTCAAACCAGAGAATGACAATGGTTTCTTGGACATGTCCAATGGTAATAAATGGTATTTACTGAAGTACCTCGGAATACCATGTAGATACTGTGGTGTATATGAATATTCATCATTCGGTACCATGGTATTAACAGCGGATAGCATCACTGCATGATGGTATCAGTGTTATTTTAGCATCACTGATATACTATTATAGTTTTTGTTAGTATTTTGAGTTTTTATGTTAATATTTTCTGTTTTCACGTTAATTTTGGTTAAAGTTTCAGTCATTTTGCAGTGTGTTTTTACAATATTTCATTTTATTTAGTTTTAGTTATTTCATTTAATATTTGTTTTGCTTCAAGTATCCATTTTTATTATTATTATTATTTATTTTTTTAAGTTTTACTTAATGATGATAACCCTGCATGGCATGGCCAAGTATATTTCCATTCCTAGCACAACTACTCAAGTGCATATATTCGCCATCAGTTTGAGTGTATTTGTAAATTGCGAAATATCCAATCTCACTGTGTTATTGGCACCCCGCATCCCTTCCCGACACCGGCTCAGCTGGGCTCGGACAACAGACAGCTCATTCTCCACTTCGTGGCATTTCTTCCTAGCTTCTTGGGCCTCTTTGCTCTTTTGCTCTGCCGTGGACCGAACCAAGCCAAGCTCCGCAGTGACTCTGTCCACCTACAGGGCAACGCCAGCCACGAGAAACTTAATGCAACTGAAGCTTCTTTCCAAGGGCACACACAGACACACTCATTCAATCTGACCCTTGGTGGAGGTGACCTCTTTGCAATCAGCCCCGTGGAGCACTTATTTCCCAGCTATAATCAGACTCGCTCACTAAGGCCTGACCTTTTCTCAGCAGCCCCTCAGCCATGGCTATGTATAACTCCAATATAAAACCCAGCCCCCTAGAGAGAGACATCTGCTAGAGCTCAGATCCACGGCCATACAGGTTAATGAGGGAGAGAGAGCGTGAACACATACACACAACACCGCGGCACAAACAAGCTAAAAAGATCTAGGACTATATGAAAGGTACGAGATACGTTGCACCAAATATCAAAATATTTTGTGTGGCACAGGGTTACACTTCTAATTTTATGTTAAGCTCATGGTAACAAACTAAATTAATGAAACAACTTGGTACCAAGTTCCTTTAAGCAAGGTGGCCTTCAAGTTGACTTGATGGCCATTTTAGCATCATCCCAAGCTATTTACTCGTCATGCAAGTGCAGCACCAATCTTCATTATGACAGACCAAAATTGTTGGCTAAGCTTGTACGATACCGTTTTTTCAAAGCATGAAAACCATTCCATGAATTAATTTATAGGTGAAAATGGTCATCAACTGTGGTACCTCAGTGGCCTGGTGTCGTTTGATTCCCAGAAGAGCTTCATTCTCCAGTTGCTGCTTCACCAGATTCCGTTTCACCTCTGAGAGCTACAAGAGAGCAGACACACTTCATATACAGTAGCTCTCCTATAGTAAACAAAGTATTTTATTACAGCTAAAGCAATGAATAGTTTTGACAGATAATGTGCACACATACAGTATGAGATAAAGACACTGATTGATATTTCACATAGAGTGGTGGTCCACTCATGGAGGTCTCCATATTGAGTCACATGAATAGAGTACTACAAACTCATACAAATAAACAGAAACAGACGTGATTGAATAAGTGTGTCCTCTTTCTTTTATGAAATAACAGCAAATACCATTTATTTCTGTGTGACTAATTTTCAGTCCTGACAAATAATTCATTAATTGTAAAATATCGATGCTTTTGGATTTAAATATTTAAGTAAACAACAAAACATGCAAACAAATGGCGCTTTTATCACGGTCGTTTTGTGATCTCTCTAGCTCCAGTGATTTATTTCTGATTAGTTTTCTGATAACTTCTTATTGTTGGTGAAATGATGGGGTTGCATGACGTTGTTCCAGAGATGTCTGTAAAGGGCAGGTATTAGTGAAGCGCTGCGGAGCTTCTGGCCCGACGGTGGAAACGCAGCGTGATTTTGGCCTTGGTGCTACAGGTCCGAAGCTATTAGCTCCGCCCGGCTTGTTTAAAGCACTGGTCACACTGGTCCAACAGTGGAAAAGCGGCTATTTAGTACTCATACTATGGCTTCATTTACACCTGGTATTAACATCCTGTTCAGGTGATCTCATTTTGAAATGGGACAATGCTAAATAAAATAATTCATTATCCTAATAAATGAAATAAAATAATAATAATAAATATTTTTAAATTTATTTACTTCAACAACATTGGACAAAAAGGCACATGGCAACACTGCAGTGTAAACCAGGGCCATAACCACCAATAATTAAATATGGCTGCTTCAGTGGTCTAACAGTTCTTGTCAATGTCAAAATGACTGAGATGGTCAATCAAATCAAAGAAGGCAGACTGTTATCAGAACCCGAACATGAATTCTTCAGTGAAAGCATGTATATCAAGATGTAAGTTGTTAAATATTTATGATGTTACTGTTTAAATGTTTTACAATAAAAATGGTAAGCAAATGACAGTAATATCCAGTAATGCGCATTTTTGTTCCTCAAATTTATCAATTTTCAATTGCAATTCATTTATTTACATAATTTGTGTATTTAATAACTGAAAGCAATGAAACAATAAAAATGAATGAAACCATTTTTGCTATATTAGGCATGTGATTAAGAAAGAATGTGTGAATATTTATTTATTTATTTACTGATTACAATAAATTCTAGTTATTTTTACTGCTCATCTATCATTTTCTTTATTCCCTAAAATTCCTTTAACTCCTATTAAGTTTTTGTCTGTCCCAATGTTCAAGACATGGTTACGGCCTTATTGTAAACATTAACGCATAATATTACCAGATGTATACAGCAATGTGTCTTGGCTGATCACTTGTGATTGGATCAACCAGTATGGAGCTTACAACCTCTGTAATCGAACCTTTCATCTGTGGAATAAATTAATCAGCTATAGCCCAGTGCACACTGTGCAATTTTGGCCATGATTTGGTCATCTGAGACAAATTTTGAAAATTCAAACTTTTTCCTATAATTCTAGGCTAAAATCTGTAGTCTTTGATCGCTGGTTTGACATGTTCAGCCGATTAATGACCACTGCGATCAAATTTGACCTCCAATGAAGTTCTGGCAGTGTCAGATTTGCTGCACAGTCTTACAGTGTGATGTCTCCTAAGATGAACTTCAAACTGTCTTCGTTTTTCAAGATAAGACATGATCAGAATTAATGCTAGAGCTTTCTTCTAACCATCATAAACTCTGGCATTCCCATTCTCCCCTCATGGAGCTCATATGATATGTTGCCTTTGCTATGATAAACACTGGTTGCGCCGCTGTTTTCATGTGGGTGTGTAGTGCTGCTTACACTATTCTTCTTAAATATGCCGGTATTTCTGCCATCCATATCCACCTTATTCCTAAATGCGGAAGTAAGCCTATAGGCGAGACTTCCAGTTAATTAGCCACTTACAGGGAAAAGAAAACACAAAGAACAACAACGTGCAGTAAACGGTAAAACTGTTTCACTACAAACCAGTGTGTTCATAATTAAGATAATACACTAAAATAATATGATAAGACACCAATTTGCAACATCAAGCAGCAAAACGAGCGGCTTTGTACATCTAAAAATTGCTGGAAGCAAATGAGACCAGAAGCAAGAACCATAAAATTTACAAATGGCCACGCCCATTTTTACGGGAAGAATAAGGTGGACACTTTTCATGATAGCCTACATTTCAACCCCACGTGTAATGCAGCTCACAGTCACAGAACAAGTATGAGTTGATAATGTCAGACTCCTGACAAGTTTTCTTGCACACAGTTTGTGTTTTTTGCGCACAGTGTGTGCCCGGTCTCTGAATATGATATTTATTTAAAGCAGCACTGGTGACCAAAAATGCGATACTGCATCCACAGCAATAGGTATTAGTATAAAGTGCAACAGCACTATAGCATCAATCAGCAAATCATGAAGAAAAAATACTTAGCGCACATTTAACAATTAAATATACTGTATCTTCTATTCAGAAACAACAATAAAAAAAATTTGCGCTGCCTCTACAGTATTTTTCATCATGTCTTGAGAACTGAAAATGATAACTCAGGCTTACAAAGTAATGGATATGGTTAAAATACTATAAAGCAGTGAACATGATAAAGGTGCCCCTCATGATAACAAACAAACTGCGGCTGGAGCGTAAAAAGGCCATGAACTTAACTGTGGGAGTGTTAGTAAACAAAGGCACTGTGAGATTGTTCTCTGAGCAATCAGTGTTGAGCTCCCCCAACAAGTCTGCCATGACGCCTAGCGACAGGTGACACAGCCACTGGTGACGGACAGCACTGGCCTGAGCTCTGATTGGTCAGCAGTCCCATCCAGGAGGGGAGGGCTCAGAGTCTCATTGCAGCAAACAAGCTTGTAGCTACGTGCCTAATACAACAAACTGTTTGTTTAGTTAGATGCATTTAAATTATGTATGTGTTACATTTTACAGCCCAAAAGAGAGAAAAACACACAACATTCAATATCCAAATGAGAATAAATGCAGAATACAGCTTTAACCTTCTCTGGTTTTTGTCATTTCAATGTGTCCTTTGCTAGAGTTTCAGAAGAGATCTCCAGATCAAAAAGTCTGCAAAAAGTTCAATGTAAGCTCAAATATTTCTCATCAATTAATCTTAAGATCAAATGATTATACTGTATAGCTGTCCTGAGAAAATCTCAAATAGGGTTGATCCATTAAAAAAAAAACAAAAAAAAAACATAGATCATGAAGTCTCCTGAGCTTTGTTTGAAAGAGCTACTTTAGTAGGGTTTTGTTACGTGTTTTAAGTATCTATTTGCATTTTTCCTTCCAGAGTAAATGTCTTCTTTGGGATCATGTTCCCTGGCATCTGGCAGGAAAATTCTGCCAGATTCTGGGACCCTCCTCACCTCAACAGGGGAGGGGAAACACTGTCTCAAAGTAAACTCTAACTTCAGTCGAGCTGGAAGACAGGCACTGCCAGCTGCTCAACACATGCACTGCACTCTCTATAACAAACCTGGAATATAACAAGGTTAGCAGAGTCACCGAAACAAATAAAGAGCTTATTTGGTACCTAAAAACAACAGATTTCAGTGAGCCAAAACATCCACATGTCAAAGTAGCAACTGGAGCTCACAAGCCACTGTCATTACAGCAAGTGCCATGTAGAAAAACAACAAAAGCTTCAAACTACATCAAGTATCTTGGATTTAGATCATTTCATGTTTTTTTCCCTCTCAAAGCTTTTTCAAAATCATTCCCGACTAACATTTCCTCTTGGTAAACTTGGTGTGTTACAGCACAAGCCAATTCTTTGTAATTACAGCCATTATTCTTATATGAAATGATCCCTCTTAGAAGAAGAGAAAAATACATAAATTACTGCAAATGTAGTGGTCTGAGATTAAAGTATGTCACAAAGAAGAGCCCAGAACAACAGCAATGACATTGAGAAAGCGAGAAAGAGAGAGAGTGTGTGGGCCCGAGCAGCCTGGGCCTGGCCGTGAAGCTTTTACCTGAGCCTGCAGCTCCTGATCTTGCTTCCTGGCATCTTGTAGCTGCCTTTGCAGCTTCTGGTTGCAGTCGTGTCCCCTCTGGAGCTCCTGCTGGCTTTCTTGCAGCTCTCTCTGCAGATCCCACAGTCTCTGCTCTTGGACGTCCAGCTATCCAACCACAATAGAGGGCAGGGCGCAAAGGAAGAGAAAATCAATCCACTACAAAGAGCCTGTTTCTCCGCTCGCCTGCTGGTTTTGCAGAACCCTTCATGACTAGAGCTCCGGCAAAGAGGAACCAGTGTTCATCTGGCCCTCATCGCAGCCCCAACATCCACCCAGAGCGGTTCTAGGACCCTTCACGTATACCCTGACACTCCAGACAAGCTAGGGCTGCCCTGCACTGAATGCAGAAGCAAAAATCAATGCTTCTTAACCAAATGCGAAATCGCAGCTCATTGTTCGACAGGAAGAGCAGGAGAACAAGCAATACTTCTGCAGACGGATCTTTACGATTTTCGGGTTACATACACAAGCAGTTTGCACCATTTCACTCCATTATCCGCTTTTTGAAGCAAAAAAGTATTCATTAATGATGTTATTTTTCAAATAATTAAAGCAAGGCCCACCACGTCACATCGGAAATAAATTATTATTATTGTAATTAGCACAATATGGTCACCTGCTAAAGAGAACGGAGAGGAGGGGAAGATGGGAGTCGAGAAAAAGAGAGAGGAGGAGGAGGTTTGGCAGACCCCTGGTTCCGGTCCAGTCTGACATTATCCACCATCCTCTTCTGCATTTCAAATCGTCGCACGATGACAGTCGCATATCCAAAATGGAGGCCCGGGGACTCCCCGCCGACGATCAATTAATCAGCCTCGCTCATTAGAGGCCCGAGAGTAATCCACAAATTCGCCTAAGTCACCTAAATCAAACAGTCGCCCCTCGCCTTACCCATTGATTGTGGTCTGGTGACAAGCACTTCAAGCCTTGCCTCGTCTTCCCATCCGTCTGTTGGCATAGCGAACGCTCGAATTCCTGCCAGATTGTGGACTAAAACGATGAGAGAAGAATGAGAATCGTTTCCCTTTAATCCTAAAAACCCAGCTCATCCTTTAGCTCTGCTTTTCGGTGTGTGATGCAAGCCGATAACCCTGCTCTTTCTTTGCCTTACAATTGCGCTCTCTCTCCATTCTCCCCTCCTAAACTGATCAATACTTCATTTAAATCATGACATTAGCACACTACAACTGGAAAAAAAGCCGAAAGGAATAGCAAAACGCTTCTTATGGCAAATGGAGGGTTGGAAAATGGATCATGCATCTGATTAGTGACCATAATTGTTTGTTTATATGTAAAAACTAAGGTTAAAATGCATGTGGCGCTCAGGACCGACATCATTGTTTTGATTTGAGCTCCCGAGGCTGACTGATCAATATCGCATTTGAATCCAGAGAGAGGGGCAGTGTCGCTTTAGCACTCGACGTTAAATGAAATGCAAATAGCGCTGCAGTAATCAACACGTATTTCGGACGTTATCATCCCGCTGAAACAAACCCAAATGATATTTCCATACACAAAGAACGTGTAGCCATACGCATTGGCGGTTGCATGATATTCGCCCTCATGCATTTGTTTATTCATGCAGTATGCCGTGAGAATAATCAGAGCGCTATGCAAACACTGCACACTTAAGACTTCAAGGGATGGTAATCATCGACGCAGGGGGGTGTGGGAGGAGAGAAGAAGAAGGAAGGAAAAAAAAGGTAATTTCCTGTCGCAGATCTGCATAACAGGCGCGCAAGAGAGCGAGAGCGAGTCTTATCTGCCTAATGGTCATTAGCGGAGCTTATTTACCTGAACGCTCTGGGCGTCACGGGCCTGATGAGAGAGGAGCAGGTCTTGCCGGAGTCTTTGGATGCTCGCGTCCCGACGTGACAACTGCGGTTCGGGTTTCCCATCCCAAACGTGGCGAAGAGGAAAGAACGGAGGGCGTGAGGTGTTTTTGAGAGTAAAGAGAGGGAGGTGGAGAGAGAGAGGGAAGGGAAGAGTGAATCACTCCAGGAACATGCACTTACATATAGCTGGGTGCCAATGTCAACCAATGAGCAATTAGGCAGACAAGACCAAAGTTATTGATCGGGGTTTGGGGCTCTTTTTCCCAGGCTAACTAAGCTGAGTATGTGTGATGGCTGCAGAAGCAGTGGGGAAAAAGAGAAGGAGGGGGAGAGTTCGGAAGAGCGACTCCCTCTTGCTCTCGCTGGGCCTGTAGTGCCGAAGAGGGGCCGGTCATTTAACCTTCTATCGATCTTCCCCCTAAATAACCTCCCTCCCTTGACAGACATGCACGTTCAATGTATGCACTTAATGTAGACTGCTCAACTGTCAATACATTACACAGTCAGATTTGTCTGCAAGACTGCTATAGACAGGCTAACGTGTTTTGCACAAGAGATCAGGGTTCTTGGGAAGATACAGCGCTGTGTGCCAATCTTGTATCACCAACCAGATTGCAGACTTTAGCATCGCTTTATGGACTTGTTTACATTTGATTGGAAAGTAGGCAACATATTTCCTTTGAGATAAATTATAACAAGGCTGTAAGGGATAGAATTATAGTATTTCAACAGTCTTTAAAGGATAATTCACCAAGAAATGGAAATTCTGTAATCATTTACTCACCCACACATCGTTCAAAACGTGCATGTTTTGAACACAAAAGTAGATATTTTGAAGGCTGACTGAAAATCAGCGGGGTCAAAAACGATGGACAAAAACAACGAGACATTTGGGGTTCCATTGAAGAAAAAAGGAACAATATGAGAATAAACTATCCCTGTAGGTTCAAATCTAATTTTCATGTCAGCTTTTTTTAGTTCACTGGAAATTAATTCGTAAAACAGATTTTAAATGCTTCATTGGCTAAACAATAAACACCAAGAACAACACCAATTGAACACCCTGTACATCTATCCCTTACAGACTTGTTCTCATCCATGTAACATTAAGCAAGCCATCTACCCTCTAGGGTTGTGTGCCATTCAGAATTGAACTGAGAATGCCTTTTAAATTCCAACTTAATACATTAACACCCATCTCAGTCGATTGGGTTGGGACATCAGAACAGACAGATCAACTAGTATTAAAACAAATTTCAAAAGGTGGAGGATTTTAGAAGTCTGTTATACATCTATATTGTTAATTAATGCATGGATAGTGTAATTAGTGCACTGTTAGTATAAGGTCTAAGGAGAGAATATAAAGACCAATGAGGATCAAAAACTGTACCTCACTTTTCAACAGCTCTGTTCCTCTGAGGGTGGTGAGATGAGTGGAAGCCTAAAGAGAAAGACACGCATCTGATGAGACTATGAGCTCAATTTATAGTGTATAGTGTGCAACTCAGGGAAGATGAACCTCAGAGTAAATGAAACAGATGCCAGTAAGATGGTAGAATAAGCAACCAGGCATACAGAAGGAAAAGACACCTGTAGGAAAGAGAAATGACTAATAGTGTCTCTGTATTAGCTCAGCTGTTTATGCTAGACGGCAAATAAATGGAGAGTAAAATTGAGACAATCACTAAACATTGTAGGTCATGAGAAGGTAAGGTCATTTTGGGTTGTAAAATGTCATGTGGTACAACTCCCTAAAAATATAATAATATTTGAGAGTGACATATTCTTTTGACCTTGACAATATACTATATTTAAAAACTTAAAAATTCAAGATGTGAGAAATATGTAGTACCTTTTACTTGAAGGTCACACCACATGATCATTTCTTTGAAAATGACAAAAAAAAGGCTTTTTTAAAACCATTTGAAACCACCATTAATTCAAAGAGTACACTTTCTACAACTTGTTGCATCTGTTTTGACTAGTTTTTATACATTTATTTTCTTTCTTGTGGAGACACTTACAGTAGGCCTATATGTCATGGACACACAGGCAAACAATATATACCGTCAATGTTAACTCATCTTCTCATCAAATCTATTCATGACCAAATGATCGGAGCTGCTACCCACATTCATGATACAGCTCTATTTTCATACTGTATAACATCAAAATCTATCTTTTTTTTTCTCCGAAGAAGTTTTAGGAGAAACCTCAATGACAGAGTTGATTAAAATAAGACTAGAAAGAGATGAACTATAAACACAGCTAGCAAATACAGAGCGACGAAAAAGAAAGAACTCAATAAGACAGGGCAAAACATCTCTCCTCCCAGAGCGTGTGTAATTGAAGAACATGTCTTTCATGAGATCCGCTTTGTTGTGAAGGCAGAAAGTTAAAGAGTTCACAAGTGCTGGTGAGAGGAGCCGATGATGACACCTGATCCTTCCTTCCACGCTCGTATTGACCCTTTCCTCAATAATGTCTCTGGGGAACAGTTAGTTAACACTGATTGCCTACAAACCTGCTCACAATGACAAGCGTGGCCTCGGCCAACTCTACTTCAACACAATCAATTATTTCCTCACTACCCATGGCCAAGAACATCCTTAAACCACACAATCTGCGCTGGAGAAACACTCCATTAGGGAGGTGAGGAAAGGACATTAGGAACCTGCTTTTCTCATTGCGGGCAAAGAAAGGTGGAAAAAAAAACAGAAACGCTGCCTTGTGTTTTTTTAAGCCACATTCTGATCAGATCATCAAAAATATGTTTACTCCTACCACAGATTCATACGGTGACTGCATATTGTACAATAGCGCTGTTTAGGTATTTACTAGAAAGCCAAGCTCTCTTCTGCATAGCTTGATGTCTCTCCGAGTTTATCCGTCAGTGTGTTTTTGAAAATCAATGGTGATATTTCCAGAGAGGCAGACATGATAATGAAAGAGAGAGGCGAGAAAATGCAACCCTCAGAGGTGATTGCTCATTCCGAGCGGCTTCAAACATCCCTGCGTTAGAAGGACACCTTAAATATTCGGACTTTTCACGTCACTCCAGACTAAATCCCTAGCAACCACCATAGCAACACACTTCCACTTGGACGTGAAATGCATTGTAAGTTCCCCCCTGCCACCAGAGATGGAAGAGGGGAGGGAGGGTGAGTGCAGGAGGACAGACAGAGAAAAACAGCATCACGGAATGAAAGCATGAGAGGCGAAAGGAGAAAAACAAGTCAGGTAGACTTCATTCATATCAATAGCACAAACAAACCAGTCACATAAGCAAACGCGCCAATGGGTGAGGCTGAACGAAACTCTGTAGAGGGAAAAATCAGCTGTTTGATTTTCATCTGCATTGTTTATCTATTTCTGTATGCAAGGGATGTAATGTGTCCTGAACTAACATCTGCTGTGCCAGAGCAATTCCTAACCTTAAAACATATATCTGCAGTCTGTCTGAGCCTGTGTTGTCACCACAGATAATTATAGATTGCTTTATGTGTTTGTATTTCTCAGCTAAATTCTTGACCATACATGTCAAGGCTATTACACTTGGCCAATCCAAATGGAAGGAAATGTTATGTACAATCATGCTATACATATATATACATATACATAATTTTAATATTAATGCAATGCATATTTGTCAGTCATAGATAAATGAAACATGGTAAGATTCATATAGTTTATTATTAAGTATTTGATTTGATTTGGTTAAAAAGATTACCAAAATACATTTATTCTAGTTGCTTAGAATCAGCATAAAATGTGAATACAATTAATTTATTCTTTTAAAAAGTATGAATGGTAAAAAATAGCTACATGTGGATCAAGCAATACTCAATCAGTTAAAATGTATGAGATTGAAAGAAGTTGGATTTATTGATTATAAATATATAAACCTGGTTATTGTGTATTTAAAACACATTTTGTTTATTAGTATGATTATCTGTTTCATTTATGTATGACTGAAATAAAAATATAACTATATAATATAATCCAAATTTTATAGGCAATTCATATACATAAATCTTAAATAATATGAATAATAATATGAATCGCCTTTCAAACCCATTTTGCTTCCACAAAGAAAATATGGGCAGCAATTAATCAGTTTGTGAAACATTGGCATTCCATACCAAAATGAAGCCAGACTGAATATGAGTTTGCTAAAATTAGGCTTAAATATTGGTCAACATTATCCAATGGCCTACACGGCCTAGGTGACATCAGTTATTTCTCTTAATATAATTCCTATATTGTACTATTCTAATTTATACTTACAGATAGCCTTTGCTCTGATTCTTTTGATAAAATGTTCCTCACTTTGCGATGTATCAGGTGAAGAGCAAGTTACATTATTTCACAAGTTAAACATTCACAATAAGACGAGGAACACGTGTGAAAAATGTAAAAAGGGTCCATTCTGATTCCATGTTGACTTTAACCAAGTTTCCACTTAGTTTAAGTGGAAGTGCTACAGTGAACGCAAGCTTAACTGACAGGTATGTTAAAGCTGGTTGTGAATACGTTCTAATTAATGGATCTACATCAGCAATATGCTTTGACAAAAGCCTTTCATTTTTAGAGAGTTTATCTTAGAAATGCTGAATGACACTTTTTCAGCCCACCACAAGGACAACCTATTACGTGAGTAGAATGTGTTCTGAATTGTGTTTGATGGCTCTAGATGATCCTAAGCATGCGCTTTAGTTCTCAGCTATGCAAAGAACGTGTTCAATCAATTTTTGTTCAAAGACTATGTTCTTGTGGAATATGTGTGCTGATACTGTCTATATTATTGACAGACACAATACCAGCACACATATTCCAAAAGCAGGTAGTCATTGAACAAAAATGATAAAAGACCAAACACAATTTGAAGTACTATACTTCACATTATGGTCATGTCTCTCTAATGCTGCAGTATTTGGCTAATGTGCATTCCAGAAATCCTTGAAACTGTATTAAAAGATATAGTACACAGTCTGAATATGTCTGTTCCAGTGTAAGTAGTGCAATATGTACAAAACAAGTTTGATTTAGTGACTTTATAACTGACAGACTACTTATTTGTAATTTAGTTCTATGTGCTTTTGCGGGGGGGTTTTCATCATTTATTCCTTGCACACGTCTGGTTTGCTATCCTTGTGTGTTTTTTTTTGCTGTACAGACCGTATATTCTATTGTCCTACACCAACCCTGCATTTTAGATTTTCAAAAAATTTAATTCTGTGTGATTTATTAGCTTGTTTACCCGTGGGGACCTCAATTTAGGTCCCCACCGTGACACGAGTCCCCATGAGTCTGTGTGTATTCAGATTTAAATCCTCATCTGAACCGAAAAAAACAGGTACACGTTTGTTTGTGTGTGTGTGTGTGTGTGTGTGTGTGTGTATCAAATGTCCCCACAAGGATAGTAAAACCTGAAATTTTTGACATTGTGGGGACCGGCCTGTGGTCCCCACGTGGGGAAAAAAAAAAAAAAAAAGAAAAAGTAAATGATGTTTATCTGAAAGTTTAACAATGCAAGCATGTTTTCAGTAAGGGGTAGGTTTAGGGTTAGGGGATTTAAAAATATTGCTCGGTCAGTATTAAAGTAATAGAAGTCTATGGAAAGTCCCCAAATTCACAGAAACTCAAACACACACACACACTTTTGCAGAAGTCATCATTCCTTGTTGCTGCTTGTTCAATTTACTTAATTAAAATGAGCTAATGCAGCATAATTCTTGAGCATTTATCCTCGTTTCTATTATGTTCAGTTCACATAAATTTGTAAAATGGAACTTTACCTAATCCTTTTTATAATCATTTTGGTTGACAGCTAAACTGGACAGTGGATTTTTGGTTCCCAGCATGCTTTGTCAAAAACAATAACATGCTAACATGCAATACTGTTAGCTAGTTAACTGTAGGAGAATCATAAAATTTCTTTGATATATTTAGTTTTTACTGGGGTTTAATTAATTTACTTATGCTTATGTTTCCAAGAATTTCAGATGATCAAATTTGTTGGTAACATTTTACAATAAGGTTTTATTTGTTAACACTGGATAACTGCATTAGTTAACATTAACTAACAATGAAAAATACTTTTAAAGCATTTATTATTAATGTTAATTTCATATATTAATACATTAGTTAAATTTAAATTTGTGTCTATTTGTGTCTCTTAATATTATTTAGCCTAATGGACCTGAACTAACAACGAACAGATGTATTTTAGTTAACTAACGATTATAAAGAATAATAAATACTGCAACAAGTCAATTGCTTATTGTTAATGCTTTAACTAATAGGACCTTATTGTGTTGCCAGTGTGTTCAATAAAACACTTGTTTAAACTGACTTGCTCTATTCTCGTTGTCAAAATTTTGTGCAATGAACAAAAATTTTCTTGTTTGAATATATATATATATATATATATATATATATATATATAACTAATGTGACTTTTAGATCATTCTGAATGGCATTTCAAGTCAAATGCATCAAACGTGAAAATTCACCCTCTAAAAATTCCAATATTTCAGAGTTGTCGACTTGCACTTGAGGTCATTTATGTATGTATGCAGCATTCTGTAGAACCATCACAATTACCAGTAGTACTCTAAATTCCTGCCTTTTTTAAAGTCATCTCAAGTTTGGAGTTTCTTTCTCCTCACTAAAAGAGAAAAAATATGATAAAAGTGAAGGGGAACAAAGCAGGTGGGTTGCAACCCCCCCAACCCTACTCCTTCTGTTACCCCCTCTCCATTCACATGGGACTTCCTGTAGAACAGTAATGACCTCTAAGTGAGCCGCTTCCTTTGGAAATTTCTGCTTTTCTTCCCCCTCCGCATCTGCTTTCTATGTCTCTGAGATCCTGATACTCAGACGCTGATGAGTTTAGTCAAACTTCATTAAGTTCATAGCCCCAGCCTCGCGCTCCCTAGTGGCACACTCCACCAAACGAGCTCTTCGTCTGCCAGACAGCACTTTACTGCTCCATCTCACAAATGGGGAGGGGAGCACAATCTATCTCTGTCACTCTCTTCCCCTTTCCCCTTTTCTCTGGGGTTGTGTGGGTCTACGGTCTGTTCACCATTCGCCAATTGGTTTGCAATAAGTTCATGGAAATGCATTAATGAATGCATTAATGCGACCCTGGGAGCTCTTCTGTGGGGGGGCAGAGGTCACACAGGCTGATGGCGGAGAGGTTAGGCTTCTCCATGCAGCATGAGCATGCTTTTTTCTATGACCTCTACCATTTCCCCAAAGATGGGAACACACAGCACATGCTCAGTGTAAATTCGGTCTTTATTGGCACAATGTGGCCACAAATATGGTACAGTATGGCCTACCTTCTCTGAAATAAATCATGGAGGTCTATAATACGAACCAAAACTTCCCATTTATACTCCCACTTATCTTTCGTGCATATCAACAGACACTAAATCTCCCTGAGCTTGATGTGTAGGAGTAAGTTTATCATTTCTAACTAATGGAAAGAAGTTATTATATTAATATATTTACACACTTGGTTGGAATATAA
This sequence comes from Acrossocheilus fasciatus, assembly GCA_036784905.1. Taxonomy (NCBI): domain Eukaryota; kingdom Metazoa; phylum Chordata; class Actinopteri; order Cypriniformes; family Cyprinidae; genus Acrossocheilus; species Acrossocheilus fasciatus. The sequence goes on from CM071944.1 coordinate 42,080,782, forward strand.
AACAAACAATGTCTTATACAGTTTTTACATAAACTAATAAACTTAGTGTAATGCATATTTGTCAAACAAATAAAATAGGTAAAAAAAACAGTTAAGAAAAATAGATAGCCTAGTTATTACCTATTTGCATCTTTTATTTGATTCGACTAAATAATATTTATTTACGAAATAATATTTTTTAAAATACATAAAGATTCAGCATAAATCTGTTCATTGTGAAAATGTATTTTATTTAGCAAAAAAGTATGAACATTAATATGCTATCTAAAATATTTTTTGAGTGTTTTAAAAATGTGTCTCAAAACCTTGCACTTTTCCTTACATCCATTCGTTTTCAACTCAAAAATGCCTTTTTTGTGAATGGGCCTTCAGTCAAAAAAGCTTGTGTAGGCCAATAATTTTAAGTAACGTAAGACACTGTAAGGACTTATTTAAATACCCCAGCATGCATCCAGCCTTGGATTCAAACCCCTAAACATAAAATTTCCAAACATAAAGTGGCATATTTATATGAACGTTCTGAACATGATTCTCCTGAAAAACTCTCTTAGGTTTAGCAGTACATGAGGAAGTGTAAAATGGCTTCCTGTGTGATGGTTTCCTTGCTGAACTCATTGTTTGTGTATATCTGAAGGTCTTATGCTCTGGACCAACCTTACCACTGTACATTTAATCCACTCAGCCAACCTGAAGTTTCAGATGAGCAGTTTAATCCAGATCATGGCTCTTTTTGACCCCTGGCAAGCGTCTCAAACTGTCTGAGGAGCAGTCTGAGCAGTCTGGCATTTCTCACAGCAGTACTAAATCGAATTAGCCTATCAATGTTAATTCTGAGCATCGTTTCATGAAACAATAATCAGCAGTAAAGACTCCAGGTCCTTCAGCTTAACTTAATAAAGCTGCATTTGTTTGTTTTAATCACTGGAACACAATGACATAATATGGTGTTCAAGTTAATGGCTGTGAACTGACCAAGTCAGTCAGCTTAACATGGACATCTCAATTAAAAATGTTTGGCTTTTAAATATTATTAAACATTTGCCTACTTAACTATTACGACAGTGGTCTTTGACTTATACTGACACCTATTGGTGTGGAGGTTGGTGTGCAAAAACAAGTGTGCTTTCAATGTCAATGTCATTGTAAAAAAAAATAGCATGTTTAGCACATTTAAAATTTATTTAGCAATGAAAAGCGTCAGACAACATTACGTAGATAGAGTGACTAGTATTCTGCTGTATGATGTTGTGTTGTCAGAGTAATCTCATGGTTGACATCTCATCCTAAAAAATCCATGAGTGTTGCTTCTAATCTTCATTTGCTGTGGCAAGACCAATAAAACACAAAAATGTTTCCATATTTGTATTCTGTGGGGTGAAAACCAATCCATGCACTGTTAACAGCTACAATTTTATTTTAAAATACATATTTGAGTTTGATGAACAAAACATCCATATTCTTGCTATACCTCAAAGAGGTATCCTGGGATGTGGTTATATTGTGAATATAGTTTTTATGTAACATGTACAACTAAAAAACACATGTTATTATATTTTAAGAAAAAGTTTTATGTCTGTGGTGTTACAACCAATGCTGTTGCCTCTTGAAGAAAAGGGTAATTTTATTCAGACTACTTTTAGTGTGTGAAGGTAATTGCAAGTAATGGTTCATCTGACAGGTACATGATTCATTCTAATTAATGCTCATAAGTTCAGCTAAATTTCATGTCACATTTTACTACAGTATATGGTTTTATGCTTTATACCTGTGGATTTCACATATTTAATACAATCTTATCTAAACATAAAATTTGAACATGGCAACCCATATTTTAGAAAAGTCTGGATTTGTGCTAATTTGTTAATTTAAGTAGTAACAGTACTTATAAGTATAAGCACCATTATTTGATTCAAATTAATTTTAAAAATGCTTACATTTAACTAAATATAATATATTAAACCAATTTTAAATGCACAGAAATACATTTAATTTTTAACAATTTTACATTATATTATTAACTATAAATTATTATTAACCACTCCAGTTGAAGAATGACCCATACATTTCTGCCATTGCAGAAACACCATAGTTGGCTAATATTTATAACTTATTCCACAGTCAGATGTGTTCACAAATATTAACAAGACAAATCACGTCGTATTCTGCTGGTTATGTGATCCTGACATTTTATAAACTGCTGTGTATTTCTTTATGTGCAAAAGTGAGCGAAATGACTTATTTCGCTTATAAATCGCCAACAGATTTGCACTGAAACTGGTTTTCCTCAGTACTTCAGTGGGTAAATAAAAAACAATTTTTGTTGGAATAAATCGTGTTCCATCTGGCTTTGCTTTCGCTGCTTGTGCAGTCCAATATCTGGCCTGTCCCCATGGGCTGGGCTCTTGATTATCTCCTGCCTCTTCAACGCTTTGTGTGTTGCATGCTGCGACGTATTAACCGAAATAAGATGGCCAGCCAGGTCGCCTTCCCTCTCCCCCCTCCACACTTCCACTATAGGTAATCAGTGGCCAGGAGGCCTTGCCCGCACCCAACTGCATACATTAGCATTAATCACAGTCCTGCGCCCTGCTGCACTATTCATACCAGCCACAAACAAAAGGTTACACTTCTCCTCTGGCCCCTTCTTCTCCATCGCTCCTATTCTTCCTCCCTCTTCTTGTTGCATCCTGACTGGAGAATTTCCTCTATCTTATCTGGCGCAGACAGGCGAGACAAATGCTTTGAAAGCGGGCAGGAAAGCAAGCCGAGCTCCGCCACAGCCACAAGATAAATCATAGATGAGCCAGTCTGAGCGCTGTTCATATAATCCCACCATTCACACTGACTAATACAGTAAACTGAGAATGCCAGTGTTCTTCATCAAATATTCATGCATACATAATTAGACAATGTCAAATGCATGCATAAGGTATGTCTGTGTGTTTATTCATGTGGGTTGATGTATAATATGTATTAGTATAGACGCACACAGAAAGAAAGGCTGTTTCTGTGCAACTAGAAGGGGAAAAAAAGCATTGTATATGTGTGTGTGCATGTGCGTGTTAAAGACTGTCAATATAAAATGCTGATGCACAGTATATTGCTGCCTTCTTTCCTATGCCTGACTCCCTTGTGATCACCAGGCAATTACTGAAAAAGAAATCATCGCTTCACTTCATTCGCGCGCTCCCTAACTTTAATTGCTTAATGCATCCTTTACTGCTGGACTGTTACCCTCTGCCTCCCTCCCTTTCCTCTCTCTCCCTCGCTTTCTCTTTTCTTTGTTTCTCTCGCTCACATCCACTGCAGCACACTGCAGCTGAGCCCTGCTAATTAAAACTGAATCTGGACATAAAGCAAAATGTGATGACGTCCACCGTTTCATGCATAAGCGCTGATAGACCCTATTTAGCAGGCTATTTGGTCCCCCATCTTTCATCTTTCAACCCCCTAAAAATCTGCAATGAACTACAATGAGCTGTCTCATAAAAAAAAAAAAAAAAAAAAAAAAAAAAAAACAGGGACACTGTGAGATCTCTAAACCTTTGTTGCGGTTATGTTACTCTGAATTTTCCACGTATCTGTCAGTATAAGCTCTAAAGTTGGTAAGTATTATATTTAATCTAGTTTGTGGTGGATCCAGTCCAGTGTGTTACATTTATTACACAGACTTTGGCCCGCCATAGTATCATAATGAACCGAAAATATTTTGAAACTTCTCATAATAATATACAGAAAGAGATCTCTAATGTAGTGGTTTGCATCATTGCTTGGCTTAGTACACTTATCAAAAGGCTGTGGTTTAATTAAATAGGTATATAGTTTGTTTCAGAGTGTAGCGCGGCACTGTGTTCACATGAGCATCTCATGATCCGGTGTTTTCAGCCTCTCACAGTGAAGCGAGCTCTGTGTCTGCATGTGTGAGTTTAACATGCATCTGGTAAAGCAGTCAGAGTCTACCAGGATGAAAAGACCATATGATCAACAAGTGGGTTTTTGTTCGTTCACGAAATTTTTCGCAAAATTCACTGCATTCATTGGTTACCAGCTACTGCATGCTGGTTATTTCATCAGAAGTTCAAGCTCTGACATATCTGCTCTGTTGGAATAGTTAGTGAGCTGCCTACCTAGAAAGCATTATAGGCATTACAGGTATGTATTTACAAATCCAGGTGGAAACATCATACCGTCTTCTAAGATAGCATCACATATGTTCTTTGTGGAGAATGTAATCCTAGAATAAACTAGGGGTGTCAATGCATGCGATTAATCAAAAAATTTAACGTATTAATATTTTTTTAATGCAAATTAATCATTTGATAAGGTTTGACCCTAACTTCTTGCCGTCATCGCAGCGCTGAAGGTTATCTATCATTGAGGGTACAGCGAACGAGAGTTGCCATGGTAACGGCACAAGTGGGCTATTTTGAAAATACAGTCGCGGGAAAGAATTACAGAGCCGTGGGTTGCGGTTTTTTGGGCTACTTTTATAATGTACCATGGCCGCCCAAAGTGTATATAGACAAATAAAAATGTAAATAGATCCTTTTACTAATGTGTATTATACTTGGAATATATCCCTGGCAACTTAAGAACGGAGAGGCGGTTGTAGCATCACTAACAACGTGCATTTCAGCGGAGCATACATGTTAAGGCTTTTACACAGCAGAAATAAACATGACAACAGCCACTACAGACTATATAAGATAATAAAAACACGATTACTATAGATATGGTCTGTATGTGATTTTCTTGAATTGAATGTGTACATCTGAAATGCTAATTTGTGCAGCAATATAAAAGGCTATAAATAGCATATTTTAACAATAGTAAATGACCAAATTCCACGTGATCACAAAAGGAAGTTATTACAAACACTCAATGGTGGTTTGAAGTGAGTTCTGAGTAAAAGTTTATTATTAATCTCAAATTGTCTTATGAAGCATATGCTAATATTAGTTCTAATGCACCTGCAGAATAGGTCCAATTCCTCTTCATAATGCATTTTGTCATAATACTTCACGTAAGGTCACAGGAAAATGTTTTATTGATCAAAAGAGTAACTACACACTTTTCCCAGGGCAGGGCTGGGTGATAAACAATATCATATTGAAATCATAATAAAAAATAAATAAATAAAATGGAAAAGAATTTAGAATAGAATTTAGGGAAAATAAAAGTTTTATTTATTTTTATACAATTTACATTAATTCTCCTGGTCTAACTAACAAGTGGCAAACATTTTCTTGCCCATTAATGGTAAATTAGCATTGTGATGAATATCAATCGTATGAAATGGAAAAAAATATTGTAATAATATTTTTGGCCATATCACCCTGCCCTATCCCAAGGAGTGTTATGTGTTTTGTCTCCTTAGTATTGCTGAGTTAACTTTGCAACATTCTTGCTTCAAACTGTACTGAAATCAAATTCACTTGTCATGTCTCCAATGTGTGATTTGTGAACCACATTGAATTGCTATCCACAAAGAGTTTATCAATCACCTCATAATACCTATTTTGGTTACAGTGCCTTAGAAGACAGCAGCGTATGTAGGCTGTAAAAAGCAAGGAGTTCATTGTGTTTTAGAATAGAGCTGTTGAGTCATAGTGCTCATGCAGAAATGTAATTTCAAATTCGCATTTCATGTCATATCCTGACTCCCGTTCCCTTATTATTTCCAACCTCAATGTCCCAGGAAACACAAGAAATATCTGTAAATAAATAAATTCACAGATAACTGTCACAGGTTAATTAATTAATAATATCTCACGTTCTAAGAGTTTTTCTTCTTTTTTTTTTTTTTGAAAGAGGAGCAAATAACAGACAGAGGTGTATTATTCAGCCGGGCAGCTCATCTTGACAGCAGATCCAGGACAGGCTGTTATTAAGCAGCGGTCCTGCGTCTGTGCAGGAGCACAATAAACCTTCCTCTTCTTTAATTAACTTTTATGGCTGCCAAAAAGGACACCCTGACACCTGTCTTGCAGCACACAGCAGCTTATTTCATCCCTCGACACGGGTGCATCTGTCTGTGTGTGTGTGTGTGAACAGCTGAGACAGAAGCAGAGCAAACTAAAGAAAGAATGAGAAAGACAGAACATGTGCAGCACTCGCAAAGCCGCAACCTTAAATAGGTCCACCTTTCCTCTTCTCTGGCACCAGAATTTGACAGAAGTTGGAGACTTTGCCCATTTCTTTAGGCATTCACCTTCAAAAATGCAAGCGAAAGTCATCTAATCAGTTTTCCATTCTGTCCTCTGTAAACCTGCCACCCACTCTCTCTGCTCGCTCCGCTGAGCACTCACCATTAACTCTGTTTGCTGAGTATCACAATGCGTGGATATTCTCACTCCTGACACTGGGCCAAACATTCATTTTATCGCCGCCACCTACACAAACGAGTGAAAAAAGTTGCATCTGTCTATGGGTAGATCGAATGAGCTAAAAATAATTCTCAAGAACCTATTGGACTGGCTTCAGCTGAGAATGTTTCTGCATCCTTGACACTTCGCTATTAGCGCTGCTCAATTAACGTTAGCACGCGGCCCGGCTCTGCTTTACAAACAGAAGGAAGTCTGCTTGGATCTAGAGTCCATTTGTGGGATTTAATGATGGTGTATAGAAGATATTATTTTTTCATGCCTGCACGAGAAGAAAGTTCATAATTGGCCTTCACAAGCTGAAGAGGTCAAACTAAACCATGCGAGGCCACAGTAAATAAAATATTAGGGCTACAGGTAATGAATATTTGGCTAATCGATTAATCTGGCTGTTGTTTCTTCAATTAAATAAAAAAAAATAAGAATTATAATTAAAAATTCATTCTAAGGAAAATAAAACACAGTAAACAGCACATGCATCTGGCAAATCACATAATAGGGGAGGTCGCATAAAACGATCTGCTTTTGTTTGAAGCATGTAATATTAAGCATTCTCACGTTTAGGACAATTGGGGTCAATATATCTGTTTTTTTGATTAGTTTCTGCAGCCCTATAAAAATCCAATTTTTTATATTCTGTATTTTATTAAAAAATATATTCCACATCACAATGTTGTCCTCCAAACAATGTGCAAATGCAAGGCTATGAAAAAAAAATATTTTGTAGAATATAGTATGCATTATGTTAAAAAAAGCATTAAAATATAAATATAAAAAATACAACTTACCATTTTAAAGCAGAAATTACAACCTCTAATTTAAAAAAAAAAAAAAGATAACAAACAAAAACAAAAGCAGAGACTAAATGTTGACTGAGAAACATTCACTTTTTCTCCACAAACTTGACAAAAGTGACTTTATTTGGAACTTTATTAGTAATTGTGAGTTTCTAACAGTCAATTAGGATAACTGTGACTTTATTGAATCAAAATTTGTGAATCTCATATTGTAAAATGCATTTAAATTAAAATTACAACTTTATTTCTCCTAATTTTAACTTTAACACATAATTACCTGTTTTCTTTTCTATTTTTTTTTTTTTTTTTACTGATAGCAGGAAATAGGCTTCTGTACGATGAAAACTGGCCAATTTAAGTTTTGAAAAGTTGAGTTTTAAGAGTTTAATTTTTTTTTTTTTAAATGGCCATCTGTGACCTTTAAATTCTCTGTTTGTTATTTTTAAGTAATTGTTTATTTATTTGGTGAATTTGCAAATTAGAGTTCGCTAAACTTTGGAAAATGAAACGGTTTTGCATTCTTTTGAGTCTTCGGTCTCCCGTGCTCGTATTTGTTTGAATTAAAGAGACAGTAACCCAAGTTTTAGTTAGTGAGCTACGATAGCTTAGGGCCAAACAAGTATGAAAACGCATCTACACAAGTATGCAAACGCAGAAACTAATGCTTGAGTAACACATTGCAGGCATATGATCGGGTTGATAGCACTTACTTGCATAGCTCAAAAAATAACAAACCACATGGGAGTGAGAGTTACCTTCAAAATTACTAACCAGTTAGCCTGTCCATTTAACTTGCCCAGCAAGATTCTCTTCAGCTGTTCTGCCTTGACTTTAGCAAAAAGAGGAAATCACATAATACAGTTTGCCCACTATAGCAAATAGATGCTCATTCAGAACAAAACATTAGCATGTAGAAGCCTTAGCATTCACATTTACCTGATAATCAAAGTCAAAAGACTTTGAACCGAAGACTAAAGAGCGATGATTGAGCATTCCTGGATTAATCTGACACATGACTATAGCTCAGGTGCTATAGCGAGGCACAGCGAGTCGGCTACTCTAGGCAAAACCGCACCGTGGCAAGAGTAGGGTTAGCTATTGACTTACTCTATTGATTTTGGCAAAGGAGTTGAGTGCTTAAAAATCACAACAACTTTTAATCCAATGTGATGATTGTGTGCAATAGCAATTCCCCACAGAATGCATGTGAAATCAGCGCTGAGCAGCTGTGGTGGCTTAGGATAAACTGGCAGCCACTACTATCCCATAATGACACAGGGAATCTCCACCACAAGACCATTCTCACACACTGATTACCCCCGGCAGGAGGAAGAGAAAACAGCCTGTCGAAAACTCCCTTCGCACAACGATGGCACAAACTTCTACCTATCCAAAAAGCGGATCATTTGTGTGAAAGATTATGTGGCCCTTTGAATGGCAAATAAATCCAATTTAGCCACCAAGGTGATTTATGTCGAACTGCGACCCTCTAACTCAGCACAGCACGGCTTCATTATATTACTTTCACACCCCCTTGCTCCTACTGACCTCCCCGTCCCACCAATGACTTTCAGGAACCTTCCATCAGCCCTCACAGTTTCACTCTGACACGCGGTCACACCTCCTGCCCACGGCGAGCCGACTTTACAGCCTTTTTCTGAACTGGACAAAGTGGACCAAAACCTGAGCTGCCCCATTTATGGGTGCTGGCACACCATTATGTATAATGGACTGTGTTTAAGGTCATTTAATGACTATTAGCATGGAGGGAGTCCTTGGGGACGTGACCCTAAAGTGTGGGACTGATGGTCAGAAGTGAGTAGTTATGGGCCTTAGACTCCATATTTAATTTTGCAAAAAAAACAAAAAACAACTACATTAGTGTTAAATCATTCAGCTGACACAAAATGCCCAGTGGACACAAATGCTGCTGACAAAAATGTCCTTTCCATTTAGCAAAAAGTTTCATTAATTGTATTACATTAATTAAACTAATCTGCCTAAAACTGGACTTAACTTAAGTGAAGAAAAATAAAAAATACAAAAATCATAAAATATTATGCAAATGACAAAGTTGAGTCAATTTGTTTATCCATATGCAAAGGGTGCAATTTAATTAAATAAATTGATTGAAACATATTTATTTTTTAGATATTTATAAATAAACATATTAAGGCACCATTTTACATGTGATCTGTTTATTATCCAGCATCTTCAGTGTCTCGGAGCAGCTCAGTTTATAGTAAAAGCTGATGAAAGTTGATAAAAGTTTGATGATTCAACATCTGAAAATAAAGAAATCGTTGTATTGTAAAATAAAATAATTTTAACTATATAATTATTTATGAAATATTATTAAAACCACAGATTATAATATTTTTTTCTTAAATGCAATATTTATAATATTTAGTTTTCTTAAAGATTTCTTTATTTTACAGTACAATTTTACAAAAATAGTATTTATTATATTATAAAAAATAATAATATATAATAATAAATAATATATAAAATAATATTACTTTATAATTAATAATTTGGTATAATTGCATATATATATATATATATATATATATATATATATATATACAGTTGTTGTTTGTTGTTGTATAGCACACCTGGAGCTTTTTTTTTTTATTTTTAATCACAATCTTTAAAAAAAATACAATTAAATGTTTTACACAAACTGTGCAGCTCCCCCCAAAAAAGTATGAAAATTAACTAAATGTAACATATATGAACAACCTGTATCAAAAAATATCGACATAAACAAAAAAGAATATGTGAAAATATCAATGGCCAGCCAGACGACTGCCATTGAAATGAATGCTATCGGATGTCTCCAGGTATTATAGACCTTGGTGCTCCATCCTGACTGAAGTCTATGGAGAGGAAGGAAGCTGTAATCTGCATGGCTAAAGTCGGCAAGGCTCCAGTCTCTCCTTTGCTAGCTGTAAACAGATCACTGAAGCCCACTAAAGGTGCAGAAGACAGAAAAAAGTGTATGTGCGCCTTTAATACTAAAGCAGGCTGCTGCCAGAGCTCATTACAACAGCCCGCTCTGATGCGCATACACACACACACACACACACACACACACATACACATACATACACACAAACGTGGCAGCTCTTAGGAAATGAATTCCATTGTCACCCAGCATCAACTCACATGGGAATTGGAGGAGCAGCCGTGTCCATGTGACTATCTGTCTCATGCCTTCCTCCTCTGCCACGACCGCACCTCCATTTTGCTGCAGGGAGATTTGGAACAGTGTCTGCTTGATGAATAATAAAACAGGATTGCTTTGCTCAGAGGGAGAGGGGGCAAAAAAAAGCAGTTTATCCAAATACACAGAGGCAAATGCTGAACACGTTTGTATTAAGGGAACAATAGACTGCGGTAATGCCATAAATAGTCAGTGTCTGTGGACAAATCTCATAAAAAATAGAGCAGAGTAAATACAAATTTAAAGAGTGCTGCTGAAGATGATGTATAGACGTAGATGTGTATCAATATTCTCCACTCTGGCTCTGGATGTGATGAGCTATGGAGCAGAAAGTATGGCCAGTGCCTACAGGCCCATGTATCAGAGTCATCCCACAGCAAAAAAAACAAAAAAAACGATTTGGAGTGTGTACCTTTTGTTCTACTACCATGAGAGCATTGACTTTAATGTATTGCCTATAATAATATACTTTCCGATCATTTACCACAAGATATGAAATCAGTCAATTTGAAGAACATTTTAATGCAGTTTGTCAAGCCTGTTCTTGTGAAAAAGAAGCATACTTTAGCAAACTTTTAAAAACAGTACTTATTATGGAAATAATATCCTTTAAAACAATTATGTGTAAGCTGATTGTAATGTTTTCATACACTTAATTGCATGCTAATTGGCATTAAATCAGAATGCACAGTATTATGAATTTAAATGTTTAAATGTATGCAACTGCAGTTAGCTGTACTTTGGAGTGCTTTTAGGACCAACTTTTAAGTGATTATATGTCATTTTATAATTACTTCTAATGTCTTTGAAATATGGTGTCCTGCTGAATGAAGCTTGTATATCATTTATTTAAGCATATCTATGATTATAAATCTAAAATCATTTTCATTTTAAAAAGCAATATTGAAGAATGCTAAAGTTCAAATTATAATCAAGTACTTTACATGTGCTTTAGTATGCTAGTCAACATTCAAAATTACCATACTTCTTTAAAGCCAGACAAAAGACTATTGCTAAAAAATGATTTAAAATGTACTTCAGTAAATCTGAATTTGCAATTATCACAAAGTGCACTTTACGGTAACACTTTATAATAAGGTGTCATTTGTTAACATTAGCTAATGTATTAACTAACATGAACAAACAATGCATGTATTACACTATTTATTAATCTTTGTTAATGTTAGTTATTGAAAATACAGTTGTTCATTGTTTATTCATGTTAGTTCACAGTGCATTAAGTAATGTTAACAAATACAACTTGTGATTTTAATAATGCATTAGTAAATGCTGAAATGAACATTAACTAAGATTAATAAATGCTGTAGAAGTATTGTTTGTTAGGCTTATAGCTAACATTAACTAAGCTCTTGATTTAAAAAAACTTTCCAATTTTCAACGCTAACAGTGACTTTTATGGTTGGTGAATCTCACTTTTGTATTGTAGTTAGTGTAGCACTTTTATTCTTACTAGTTAAGCTATTTAAGAAGCAAACCACACTCTCAGAATATATAAGGTACAGAGGTGCACCTTTTGAAAGGGTATCAGCTTTTGTACCTTTTTTTTCAGAGTGCAGAATACTACGCTGAGCACCAGCACATACAACACAAGACTGGTCTGTTCAGCTAGGTAGCAGTTAGCATACAGGCTAATACATATTAGCTTTGTTACATAACCTAGTGAGCGCCTACCCAGATGTGCGTGAATCAAAGTCTATTCTAAAATGCAAGAAATTAAAAGTTTTAGGTCACTAAGACTTTTTCAAATGTTTTTGAAAGAAGTATCTAATGCTCACCAAGGCTACATTTACTTGTTCAAAAATGCAGTAAAATATTACAATTTAAGTAACTGTTTTCTATTGAATATATTTAAAAATGTAGTTTATTCCTGTGATGCAAAGCTGAATTTTCAGCGGCATTACTCCAGTCTTCAGTGTCACATGATCCTTCAGAAATCATTCTGATATGATGGTCTGCTGCTCAAGAAACATTTCTTATCATCATCAATACTGAAAACAGTTGTGCTACTTAATATATATATGGAATTTTTTATTTTATTTTTATTTTTTTAATTGTGATGCATTTTAAACAGGATTCTTCGCTGAATAGAAATATTAAAACAACCATGTTTATTCGAATTAGAAATAACTTTATTGTCACATTTGATTAAAAGTAACGTGTCCTTGCCAAATTTAAACTTTAATTTCTTGCAATAAATAAATAAATTAATAAAATCTTACTGACCACTAACTTTTGAATGGTAGTGTGTGTTTTAACTTTCTATGAGTCATGGTTTCTATGTAAGAATGTTCACACAAATAGTGAACGAAACTCATTTTTCTATTAAAAACACAGAAATCAATTGTTAGGGAGCGAGATTTCATATTTCAGCGTGAGGTAAATGAAAGGCAGAAGAGGTAAAAACAGAGAGAGAAAATGAGATGGAAGAGTAAAGAGCATGCAGGAGGAAAAGAGAAATGAGGTCATTATGTATATTGCGGGCAATTCAAACTCTCCCACATTCCATATAAGATCCCATCAGCTGTCAAATTGGGAAAGTGAAGGGGACGCAGGGTGTCGAGCATCTCAACAAGAGAAGAACAGGACGCGGCACAGAGACCTCATCAAAACACAATCACGTCCTCAGCCAGAACACACGCTCTTACTATTTGGTCGCTCACCCTTATACCCCCCCCCCACACACACACACACACACACAAAACACAACCAATAAACACACTCGAATCTAAGCCTCATTTAACTTACCTCACTAAACAAACCAGTTCTAAGAAATAATATCAGATGCAATGCTGTAATAACCCACAGCGCTTGCTGACAGATGTAATGATTACCTTTCTTACATTACAAACAAGGGACCGGAAAAACCAGAGCTGTAGAGTTGCTCTAATGAAGCCCTACAGTCCAGACGGGACCTGAGCTGACCACGAGAGCTGGCAGCAGTCATGGTCAGCACTTCCACAGCGTAAATCCAGCCTGTATCTGATCCACTGGCTGGGAGCCTGCAGTGGCCTCAGCTTAGCTCACTCAAAGCCAGGTGTTGCACTTTGGGAGTCAGGGTGACTTTTCTGTCCTGGGATATATTGTGATTTATTCTTCTCTTCTTAAACTTGGGTCTAGATCAGGGTTGGACAAAATTCAAAACTAAAGAATTGGCTCCCTTTCAATTCATGAGTGGGAATTTGAACCGAACACACACGCAAAAGAAAACTGAAGCAATTCATTCTATTGTTCTATTTATAATTCTGTCTGATTATCGTTATTTTTATAATTCTGTCTGTCACACTCCTTCTACCATTTTATCTGCCTGTCGTTCTTTTTATCATTCTTTGTATCATTCTTTCCATCGTTCTCTTTCTATTTGTCTATCTATCTAACGTTCTATCTATCTATCTATCTATCTATCTATCTATCTATCTATCTATCTATCTATCTATCTATCTATCTATCTATCTATCTATCTATCTATCTATCTATCATTCTTCCAATCGTTCTGTGTCTGTCTATCACATCATCTGATAGAATTTCACTTCTTTTTATATTTTCTTCCTTACATTCACATTTGAATTGGAATTCTGCATTCTGTTTTGTTTCACCTTTACTCAAATTCAATTCAAATTCAGAATTTAAATTTGTAAATGTTTTAAAAAGGCATTCACAATTCTGAATGGCACATGACCTTGTACAAATACAAGTATAGCAAACACTGTGCTGAAGGGTCTGTCACTCTGCATATCCTTTGAAAGATTGAAGTGTCGCGCCCCGCCGTTCGAAGAATGAAACAAAGACTTGGAGTTTTGATGCTAGAAAAATTAGATTTTATTCGGCCGATATAAAACCGAAGCTCTCTCTCTCTGTAGAAAGGCTTCTCGACTGTCCTTTGTCTCTGGTTTATATACAAGCCGTTTAAGGCGGATTCTAACGTTAAGTTATATGCATACATTTCCCTTGTGTATGTAATTCTATCTGTCCCAGAGGAGAAGAGACCCTCTAGACTTTATGGTAAGGGGAGAAAGCCCCCTCCTCATTTCTTCCAGATGTGCTTTGCCACGTACACATTTTGACACAAAGGCCTTGCTTTGCCACGTACACATTTTGACACAAAGGCCTTCAGAATATATTGGGAGATTCAATAGATACATTTTTGGCAAAATTCACCTTGATTATGTCTAAATAATTCTGATTAACATCAATAAAAATCTTCTACATTCCTCCCTTTGAGACTTCATTAAGTCTCACAATTTGTTTACGTCTACCCAGAGTGCTACTTCATAATTCAGTCCTTTTAGCTAACACTATCTAGTGACTAAGTAAGTCACGCAGGTTTACCATCAACGACCAAATGATGCGGCAGCACTCTGGATGAGAATCAGGACCAAACATCTCTCCCTCCACCCTCGACTTTAGGGAGAGTAAAAGATCCCGTCTCCTTTCTTCTTTTATAGTAAAATACAATGTTAAAAGCATGAGAGTGCAATTGGTTCAGCGCTTGCCTGGGGTTGTCACAGTTATGTATATTAAAAACATATAAACACATTCAAAATATAATACATTGAATATTTCAAGAAACAATAGTTCAGATCTCCTTCTGGCGCAGTATTACTTGGTATAAAAGTACAGCATTGATCCTCAAACATAACACAGACTCCTCCCTTTTCAGCTAACAAATAGTCCAAAGCTATTCTGTTTTGCCATGTCATTCTGCTTGTTGCATCTAATTGTTCTCCTAAAAGTGATAAGGCGTCATCAGTGTAATTAATAAATCTCTGCTGGTTGTAATATATATAATTGATCCATTCTGTATTTTTATTTTGCGCAATCTAAATGAATATTGATTCAAATCCTTGAATCAAGGATTTCCTGTAGCTCAAATAGTAGAGCATGGCGCTAGCAACGCCAAGATCATGGGTTCGATTCCCAGGGAAAGCAAGAGCTGATAAAAAAAAATGTAAACACTGTAACTTGAATGCAATGTAAGTCGCTTTGGATAAAAGCGTCTGCTAAATGCATAAATGTAAATGTAAATCCTGATTTAACTTTGTCTCTTGCCTTAAATTCATAAGGTATCCCTCTTGGCTGACCAATAGCATCTATATAAACTGCAGGGTCTTTTTCATAAGCTTTTCTCGATCTAGATTTCTCTTCTTTTGTTTCTCCTTCATCTAACGAGATATGATTCATTTTATGTGTCAACATAACCCTAGTGCATAATCCTGACCATTTCTCTGGCAATGTTGTCAAAAGGCCATATTCTAATCCACACATCCACCAAATGTCTGCTAATGGAATATCAATGTCATCAAATATAGGTGGTGGGCCCTCTTTTACCACTAAATAGTCAACTGTACATCTCGGTATTTGCCATATTTTGCTACATTTTCCTTTAAATCTTCCTACGTCAACATTTCCCTTTTTTTCATAACATTCAAATTCCTGATCTGCCATTAATTGTATTCTTCCTTGCGGCTTTTGTATTTTTGCTTCTTGTATAATAGGCCACTTACGGGTACGTTCACATTGCAATTCCGTAGCTTCTCTGTAAATCGTTGTGGATTGGAGAAACTGGCACCAATATGGGCAAAATGCCATTTTTTGGGTACAGTTTCTAAAGACATTTATCGCTCTGCCTCTTTCAATAAAACATTTACTTCCCATTTTTAATTCATTGCATTAGACAGTCCTGGACATGTCTTAAACCATTCATCATGACATATTTTGCAACTAGAACTGTGTATAGGTATAATATACAAAATCGGTCTCGCTTCAAGGCAAACTGTGCAGTTTTCCCATTCTTCTTTTTCTGCTGTGTAATTTACCCATTTATACCAACTATTATCTTCTGCCTTTTCCCATAATATATCTGAATTGCCTTTAATATTGATGTTATAATTGTCATCTACAATACGTCTATTTTGTCTAGACATTCTTTCCTCCTCAACTTTTGCTTGTTCATTTTGGATTACGTAAAAGTCACTGCTAGATTTATTTGAGGGCTGAAAAGTCAATTCTTGGGAAGTCTGGCTGCTGTTGGTTCTCGTTTGCGTTTGCAATTGAAAGGAAGTCTGGTTGCTCTCTGTTGGTGGAGCTTGGATTTGCATTTGTTGAGAAGTTTGGTTGTTTTCTATTATTGGAGCTTGGGGTTGCATAATTAGATACATTAAGCATAAGAGGATCTCCAAACACATTGTCTGTTTCGTTCCCTTCCCTCTCCTGTTCCTCTGACAGGACGACCGGAACTCCTTGTGAAACCTTTTCTGTGCTGTCTTTTGTTTGCACTTCATCCTGTGTTTCTCGTCTCTCCTCGTTACTTTCTCCTGAGTTGTCTGCTTGTCTGTTTCTCTCTCTTTCCACTTCCCTCTTTTCCATTTGTTGGCTCCCAAGTATTCTGATCATCTCGTTAGCTGTCCCATCACTCATTCCATCTTCACCAGGGTGACTCTTTGCGAATCGTTGCAATGGTCTTTCCCTCGTTGGCAAGGGAGGGTCGTTACTAGCACGCCCTTTATCCCTCACTTCATGCTGTGTGGGGTTGTTGAAGCTGGTTGGTGTATTTTAAGGTGAGAGATGTGGACTCAGGTGTCACTTTGCAACTATTTTGCTGATCAATGCAAGATTCTTCCTTGAGGCCATAACTGCACACTCACTGGTTCTTAATGGTGGAGCAAACCATTCCTGGGCCTTGATATAACTGCTGTCACCTGTAAATGGAAACTTTCAGAGTTTTTGTTAGTGATATCAAGCATGCTCATTTGCTCATCTGGACAGTTATCCTTCTTGGTGTGACCTGTGGAAATTTCATGTGGGTTGAGGGCTGTCCTGGCCCCATTTTTGAGCTCTCACAACTCCATTGCTGTTAATAAAATGAGTATACTATTTCCTATAATATGATAAAGAATTTAGTTTTACTCAGTTATCTGCATGCTAACAATTTTTCAATTCATTTCAAATTTATTCTTAACCATTTACCAATTTAGTTGTCTCTTTGTTTTATAATCTGAGTTCCACTATATCACTAGATAATTTCCTAGGTCTATCTAGCTTAATAGCGTTGGCCTTTTGACCTGGAAAACACTCAACCTACTTCATGTTAACAGTCAGAAAGACAATCTTTTATCCTTTTGAGACAGAATCAGCTCCATCATGATATGCTGAAAAGAAAGTTAGATGTGGGGTGGACAGAGCAAGCTTGCTTGCTTTGCCTTCCCATGTAATGCGCTGCGCAAGTGTGGCACTGTTTTTCTTTCTGCCACAACAATAACCTAGGTACTGTCCAGGAAACTTTAACCGAATTCATCCATGGTCTTTATTTTACTGGGCGTCATTTGCCCTGTGGGCCCACATACTGTATTAAACTCTGCATACAGCTGTTTGGCAAAATAATTGATTTGCCTCAGTGTCTCGTCAGACACCTTCTTTCACTCCATACATTCCATCCGTCATTCATACTTTTTCACACTCTTTCACACCCCCTTTTTGGCCTTTTCAGCTGATTGTGAACTGCATGGTTTTAGTTGTGGAATGCTACGGAACCTGAATATAACATGAAGTTTTTTGTTACACTCTACTGAGCGTAGACCCGGCAGCATTCAACATATTGTCTAAATGTCATTATGTAACTGGACAACGTCAGTCACTATAAGGTTTGCTTTAACACTGCCTTATAAACCTCCTTTTTCTTTTTCTCAAACAAAATCTAATAGATTGATTGGTTTAGAATAGTTGTCTTAGGCATTGTGCAGTTGAGAGAGTCAATTGTAATTTCTCAAATGCCACTTGTTTGTCCAATTTAAAGTTTAGTCATAATTTTTTGTTATTGCTCATGAGCTACTTTTGAAATGATGATTAGAGATCTCTGCATAATTTAGGATCCATGGCCATCAACATTTCTATCTTGTTATCCTCAGTTACGACAGCATATGTGATTTCATGATTTTGGATCTTTGGCGTAATTTTTATTATGCTTTTATGCAATCAGCCCCAGAAAATTACCATTAAACAAAATGGAGTGACCAATATTTTTATTTTATCAGCCATATATATTTTTCTATTAGACATCTTGTCTACTTTTTTTTCTTTCCCAAAAAGATCAGCATTGTTGTCACTAATTCAGTTGTGCATTTTTCCCTAGTTGGGTGATGAAATAGCCCTCACTATGCCAAATCCAGCTCGATTTTTTTCCTAAATTGGTGAGTCAAGCACCCACTTCTGTCTGTCAAAATTTCTTATTTCTTAAGACATAAGGCTGGACTGGTACCTATTGAAAAGCAGATTGAGAATGTTAGTTAAAACACAGAATTCAAAGAACTGCTGTGAGACCAGTGAATAATCAAAATTAATAAAGTTAATAAAATGCTTAACAAATTTTGAAACAGTCTCTAAAGTGATCAGATAAATGTGCTTCACCTGTGCACACAATGGGAAGGGATGGAAGTGTTTCTGGTTAGATCGTCAGTTTGTTGAAGCTGTTTAGCTGTTGCACTGGGTCACCGGTCTGTGACGGCACTCAAAGGCCTGATGTTGTGGTGTGTGATCTCCGTTGTTTCTCTGCCTCTCCTCAGTCTGGCTTTTGATTGTTCTTGCCAGAGTTTTGCATTTCAGGATGTTCTCTTCAAAACTCAGGAAAAGTCTCAAGTGAAAGATTCACCTTTTCCTGCTTTAAGTCAGCTCTTCTCCATTCAGAAGTGTGCACTCCTCTTTCCGGAGGGTAGCTGAAAATCCATCAGCCCCTCCCTCTTCTTCTCTCTGCAGCTGTCTTTGCTTCTTCGCCACTTTGTTAGATAGACTCCACTTCTTTGTCAAGGCGCTGATCCAGAAGCCATCTGAAATCTTAACACTCAGAGACTGCATTAATCAAACTGAACCTTTGTAAACTGTGACCAAATTGTCTCTGAGCAATCAGCTCTTTATTGCATTTTCACTTTTCAACCATCTCTTTCTATGGCCCCTTAATAAAAAGGTAAAAATAAGTAAATAAATAAAATAATTAAAAGAGATAATCTGGTTAAGAACAGCAGTTCCCTTATTCTCTTTTAGTAAAGCAAGTTCTTCGTTGCAGGAAAACAGCAAGCAGTTTTTTCTTTGCAAAATGCAGAAAGCAGCAGTAATCTACCTTTATTATGTATTATAATTAAACAAAATAATCCTTTCTGTCACAGCAGTATGTATGGTAAACTAAAGACATCAATCATAACTTTTCTTCTATACTTGCATGGTTTAGAATAATCCAGTAATGGTGAATGAATTTTCCCAACCAACATAAAATAATTCCTTTTATTTAATTTAATTATTTAATCAACAAATTTCATTATTATTTTTAAATATTCTATGTCTTTTAATTCAAAATTTCTATGAACTTGGTCACCCAATCTTGCTCTCATTCAACATTGCATTACACAAGTTATATTTATTTAGCTCAAACCCAAATCTCTGAAACTCTGTAATGGATTAACCTTCACACTGTCTCCCAGGGACAACAAGATACAAATTTTACAAGTCTTCAGTTACAAGCACGTGCAATATTTTCATTCATCTATTATATTTATAACAATGTTGCCACTATTTTTCAATTAATTTTTTATCCTTTATTTAATGACCTTTTTATTCTATCTGACGCAGGTACACTTTCTATATGCTTTTTCTTTATTTTATGATCACATAATATTCATAAAATTTTTAATAATGATTTTTATTTATTTATTTTTCAATTATCTCTCGTCTCTATCGTTTTATTTAGTGCGCACTTATTATTTTTAATGTTCTTCATTGAACTTCCTCACTTAATATCTCTTCTCCACAGCGCTGTTCTCAGAAATTTTTCCTCTCCCTCTTGCTTTTTTCTCACACAGACACCCAACATAAGATCTTGTTACACATCTGGATTCAATCTTTGTTGACCCTATTTCCATAGAAACATGCACACCTCTAAGTCCCTCTTGAGTGTGACAAGAGCTGCGGCCGTTCTTCATTTAGAAAAAGGCACACTTTTCTCCTCAAACCCCATCAGAATGTATTTGTTTTCTCATTCACTCTGTCTTTCACACCCACATGCATTCGGACACGGACACAGTTTCAAACATTCTTCAAAACAAAACAACAAAACAAAGCTTTTTTCTCTCGAGTTCCCACCTGCTCCAAAATACTGGTTCTGATACTGTAACTTCTCCTTAATCTCTCTTCGCAGTAAAAGAACAAGATTCTGCCAGGAATTTTCTTTGCCTACCCAAGCAGTCCCCTGTGACCTTACAATTTTTTTGTCTTTTTTTTATTTAATCAGGGCGGTATCGTAGGTCTTGCGCGCTCTCTATACTATATCTGCTTCACGTCTATTTCTGTCCCTTCAGGCCCAGTCTAAATAAACACAGACCATTGCTAGCAATGTATTTTTGCCTGCACTATCACAGTTCAGTTTAAGTTACTCATCAAGGCCTCAAACAATAAACCAGATAATGCATGCAGTTATTTTTCTGGAATAAAAACTCCTCTTTTTTATGTTCTCATCTTTAAATTTAGTATTTTGGAAGAGCAAAATTTAAGTGACCTTACCACCAAGAACAGATTTAGCAAACAACACACTCTTATATAAGCAAAAAATGCTTACCTGATAATTAAAAGGTGGCCACCTTTACGTGTTGTTTGAAATCTGCTCCAAGCGGTAGTACACTTTGTGGCTCTTTTCCAGATCCTGTTCGTGACGCCAAATGAAGTGTCGCGCCCCGCCGTTCGAAGAATGAAACAAAGACTTGGAGTTTTGATGCTAGAAAAATTAGATTTTATTCGGCCGATATAAAACCGAAGCTCTCTCTCTCTGTAGAAAGGCTTCTCGACTGTCCTTTGTCTCTGGTTTATATACAAGCCGTTTAAGGCGGATTCTAACGTTAAGTTATATGCATACATTTCCCTTGTGTATGTAATTCTATCTGTCCCAGAGGAGAAGAGACCCTCTAGACTTTATGGTAAGGGGAGAAAGCCCCCTCCTCATTTCTTCCAGATGTGCTTTGCCACGTACACATTTTGACACAAAGGCCTTGCTTTGCCACGTACACATTTTGACACAAAGGCCTTCAGAATATATTGGGAGATTCAATAGATACATTTTTGGCAAAATTCACCTTGATTATGTCTAAATAATTCTGATTAACATCAATAAAAATCTTCTACAAGATCTTGACATTAGGAAAGAGTGGAGAAAGTTTACTTGATACAAGGTCCTGCAGTCATGAAAAAAGCACAGAATATGAGCCTAAAGAGATGAAAATGTACCATTCATCCTCCATTTTACGGTGTTCCAACGTTTTGTGAACACCAACCTATGAATTCATATCACATGATGACATCTTAGATGACCTCCTAGCTGAATTAAAAGAACACAAACTTTAAAGCGGACATAATACACACGGTTTCTCATGGCATCCTAGGCGTATATGACTTTCTTCTTTCAGATGAATCCAATCGGAGTTATATTAAAAATTGTCCTTGCTCTTCCAAGCTTTAGAACTGCACTGGGCGGGGGTGTTTTTTTCTTTTCTTTCAACAGTCCAAAAGTAGTTAAATAAAGCACATCCATTCATAATAAAATGTGCCTCACATGGCTCCGGGGGATGAATAAAGGCCTCCTGTAGCGAATTGATGCCTTTTTTTAAAGAAAAATATCCATATTTAAAATGTTATAAACTCTTTTCTCTCTCTTCCGCTAACTGTTGCAGGCGGAAGCTGCTCCGGTGGATGACGTAGGACGTATGCATACCGCATGCACCGGTGATTAAAGACAGCAAAACAAAACGCCAGTCATGAATTAGAAGTACAAACCGAGGATGTGTAAAGAAAAATGTTGGAGGAGTTCAAGCCAAGAGGAGACTGGTTTTCCTTTGCTAAAGTAAGCAAACTTTGCTTCCTTTGCTCCTGTAAACAAACTCGCGAGAATAGCATATCCCACAGGCGCATGCGCTACATCCTACATCATCCACCCGGAACGGCTTGCACGTACGACTGTTAGCGGAAGTGAGAGAAAAGCGTTTTCTTAAAAAGGCGCATTGAAACAGGGACAAAAACTTTATTGGCTTAAATTAACCAAAAATCTGAAACAGCCCACATATATTCAATCCAGAATCGGATCCTGACGACCCGAATAAAGCACCGTGCTCTCGCTCTGGGGCGCGTTTCCCAAAAGCATCGTTGGCTAACTATGGTCGTTAGTTCCATTGAACTCTATTGGTAACGACGGAACTGCGACCTTTCCAAAACTTATACAAATCCTGAAGGAGTGTCTTTGGCACAGAAATCCATCATATGTCCAACAAATGTTTTGAGACTTTGCAGTGTAAATAAGTCAGAATGCTTGAAATAGCATTACTGTGCGTTCATACCAGATGCGACTTGCGTGAATAAATCGCGCTATTCGTGCGTAGTTGGACGCTTGAACATTTTGAGTTTATTCGCACGTGAAATTCACTTCACAACAGACGCGAATTCATGTCAAGGAGGGGCTTCTGCCAGGCGGCTCCAGTCTCATTGGTCCAATCACAAATAAATATTTTTTACTATACTATTGTGAGGGTATTTGCAATAGGATATAATTAGAATGAATGCACAAATGTTTGCCATAAGTAGCCTATTCCAGTCTTAACATAGAAATAATATGTTTATGTAACAAATAGGCTATAAATTATGATTTACAATGTGCACAAAGTAACACACCAAGCAAGATCCTTTTTATTCATGTTTCTATAAAAGTACGAAGATGTATTGTACAGCTCCAGGTATACACATACATCGACGATGATTTTGTCCTCCATTGTTGTTTCGGATTTCTGCCTCCCTCGCTACGTTGTAATCATGTCACTACTAGAGCAAGCTCCTGATTGGTTAACACGGCGCGAATTTTCGCCAAAGTTCCGATTTTTCAACTCGCTCAATTCGCGCCGCCTCATTCGCGCGCAAGATGTCTATTCGCGTCTTTGCATTGACTTAACATGTAAATCACTCGCACTTAATGCTTCATTCGCGTCTGGTGTGAACGCACCTTGAGACATCACCTTTAAATTTGGAGTTTTGCAGCATTGCAGTAAAGATTTTATATTTTTACACAGTGGAAGTATCATTATTTGTTATATGTTTTCAAAAAAGACTTCAGTGTGACGACATATCACAACTGTTGCAGTGTCCATAGAATTTTGCTCATTCCTGAGCATTAAGTGTGAACACGGCATTAAAATTCTAGCAGCTAAAAATGGCCCACTTAATTCTAAGGGTCAGAGAGAGGGTGGAAAATGGTTGTGAAAAAAAAAATGAAATGATGACCTTTACAAACACTATAATAGACTCAAGGGAAAAGAAAAAAATATAGGCTATATGTATGATATGAACCCTTTACTAGATGACTGATATCTACAGATCAGTGTAAGATGAAGTGTCAAAGCTGATTTTGGTTGCAACGCCAACCCTGAAGTTGAATTTCTACAACCATCACATTGTCTAGCTTTGCACTAAAGCACTTTCCCTCATCTGATGAGAGAACTTCCATCTTTTGAAATGGCTCGACTCTTTATTGCTTTTGAAACACCTCCGGCACTTTAAGCAGATGGAGAACAAAAGGATCGGCTGCCAAGAGCTGACTTCGTCAACAGCGCAATCAAACTCTCTGACTTCACAGGCTGAGAGGAGAGACTGATGAGAGGATGATACCGAGGAGCTCATGCAGATAAACCAAATGATGCTGGTGTGATTCACAAACCCTTTTCTTAATCATACACGCAGCCTACAAATAAAAACATTACATGTGTCAAAATAAGAAGAAACAAACAGCACAAGGCTCGTCAGTGATTCCTGGTGTAATTTGAATTGCGATGTTTGCAGTGATCCTGAAGAGGCTGTCAGAGATGCTGAAGCACAATTCAAACAGAGAGAGTGAAGCATAAGAGACATACACTGAACGCATCTGAGGAATGAGTTTATGAATGAAGAGAAAAGAGAGACAATAAACTGTCTAAGCATTGGGCAGCCAAGTAGACTACATATGTTCCTGTTTATCAATTATCAGAACATAATGCAAAAAAGTAATATTTTTAATGAATTCTTTTATTATTAATTATTCATTTAAGTAATTAACATGCGGTTTTCACACGCGGAAGGCTATATTCAGAACTGAGGGCAGAAAACCAAACCAGTAGTCTGTCACCAGACAGTCGTGAAGCAGTCGAATTGTTAAGAAGGATTCGGAGGATAAGCCATATGTAAAGATAAACAAAAGTGAAGCATAAACAGGGCAGGCAATTCCAAACACATTTGCCCATGACTATCATGCTCTAGCAAGCTTGTAAAGTTTACAATGCCTCAGCAGTTTAATCTGAGTATGATGATGCTATGTCACAGCTGTGAGGAGTATGTATGCATGAATGTATTTTATGTTTTTATTTTTTATTTATTTATTTACTTGCCACTTTTGATAGAGAAGGTAGAAAGGTGACTGGCATTCTAAAGATTAATAATGTTAACTGTAGTGTCTTATTTAGCATTACCTTTACAGTTCATATATTTTAAATCTACTAACTTACAACTTCATCATTATAAATGTGTAAATACATATACATTTAAATAAGTTATAAAAGAAACAACATTAAAGTATATTTTAGTTTGCATAAATGCTTGTCAGAACAATCTGCAGTAATAATGAAATGGCATATAAAGATGTACTTTACTACCTAAATGTGTCAAAAAACTAAAAGTCTAAAGTTCAGCTAATTGCATTTAATATAATCTTATAAACTATAACACATTTTCATGCAATTTCAATAAACATGCATTTATGCATCTAGTGTCCAAAGACATTACATTCAATTTTAGAGTACACTACTTTCATAATAAGTACTCTTTTTGAAAGTATGCTAAAGTGTACTTCTTTTAACAAGAAATTATTCATTTTCATTTATTCAAAACAGTAAAATCAAGGCATATGACCTATACAAAAAGGTATGGTATGTCATATTAGTCCGTGGATGATACAAAAATGTCATCCAAGTTTTTTTTGTTTTGTTTTTTTCAAATTAACCATACTTAATCACAAAGTGCTAAAAGTCCTTAAATGTAAAACATGTGAAAACATGGTAATGCAATCTGTACCATGTACCAAATGCAATAGTATTTTCAATAGTGTGCAATATGTACCAAATGCAACAGTATTGGCGGAGATATCATATACAAGAACCAGGTGTTTTTTTTCCAAAAGAGTCTTTGCGAGCTCAAGGGAAAAATCCAAAATAATGTAGATGAGTTTCCATTCCTAGCCACGCTAGATCTAGTTCACAAAGTCACCGGTAGAGGACTCACCATTGCAGTGGCGCGCATTTATTCGAATTTGACAAAGAAGCCTTCATATCCTCACCTGCATATAGTACATTACATGATGTGGGAGGCACTGGAGGCTGAATTAGATGCAGCACATGCTGCTGAAGGTGAGAAATGAAATGCAATGCCCAAGCACACAACCCTGCCTGTTCCTGCTTTTCATTCTGGTGCTGCTCTCCCTGAATGCAAATGGCACATTTCATGATGATTTTCACTTACTGTGTTGTGTATATTTGTTTGAGTGTCCACTGAGACGCTTGTGAAATATTACAGAGCGTTTGTTCCCTCCCGACCTTGAGGCTGGTGTGACCTTGTTAGTCGTCCACTTCTGGACCAAGCAAACGGCATCTGTTGGTCCATCCCTCCCCATGGACCTTGAACACACACACGTGTGTATGCACACTTGCATCCGTGTGCACTCGTGCATTCTTATGCTCGCCGTGTTTTCCTTGACAATGTTTGCCGAGTTGGAAATAGCTTTAATAATTTACAAAGTTAATTTCCTGGCCACACTCGGACCAGCGCAGTTCAAACACGAATGCGTGTGACAAGAAATCCCCCGAGCGGTGCGGTGAATGAGCTGTATGGAGAGAGAAATGAGTGTGTGTGAGTTTAGCTGGAGGCTTCACAGACTCTGCTGTATTGACTGTACGGCTGCTCTGGGTAATGAGATTCCAATGTAAACGCTTGCGGATGGGATGAGACTGGAAGCTCATTAAGTGTGGGATAAAACCAACCTATTCCATCCGATATCAGTAACTATCATGTAAGAGCTAAAATAAGACTACAAATTACATGTCACAACACAACACTCGAGTGAGGAATGCCTACAGGTCCAGCTTCATTAACCTTTGACCACTGATTCTCAGTGGCTACTTGTGGCATATAGCCTCAAATTGCTTGACTGCAGGAGAGCCAGTGTTTTCAGTATTCTGGTAAGCCCTATTTTTGAAGATAATGCTAATAATTAGATGATGGTTTCTGAATTGTTATGTGAAAAGAATAGGGCTATCAATTTAACCAACCCAGGCTCACTGGAAATACGTGCCTGTGGCAACATGTCTGCCAAAGTGATATTACGTTGCTTCCAGCACCTATCGCAACACTTCAAAAAGTGAAATGTGCAGTGAGCGGTACTAAAAGCACGCAAAACAGATGAATGTGAATTTGGCAATGTTTTATTGGACGGTTATTGTATGTAATGTGGCAGTTTGGAAATTAAATGTTTGGTGAGTGGAGCTAAAAGGTTAACACTAATGTGTTTGAAAATAATGTACCACCTACACTAAACCCTAAACCAACCTAACCTTGATTGCTGAAGCAATCTTGGCACTTTAGCTCACTAGTTTTTATCAAGACTTGTTTCATGAGAATAGTACGCGAAGGCTCCACTTTGCAAGTGCAGTGCTGTACCAGGTGGGCTACTAAGCAAGTTTACTACATTAGAAAAGGAGCTGGTTTTGCGATGCAAACTTCAAAATATATCAGTTTATAAGTCATGCAGTATACTAAAAGTGTTTTTTGAGGTCATAGCATAGTATTGTGCGAGGTACCACATGAAAAATGTGTTAATTAATTGATAATCTGCCCCTGTAATTATAAGTTTTGCGAAAATGAAACTGTAGTGAACTGTATATATTAGGGTTGGGTACTGAACTTGGTACTTTTAAGGGTACCAACCGAATTGCGTAGGTACTACCGAGTACCGATTCACTTTAAATCAATCAGTGCCAAATTTCGAGTACCTGAGAATGCACCTGGGAGAGAGGGAGAGAGAGAGAGAGAGAGAGACCCTGTGATGCGATGTCAATGTTTGAAATGAAATGTTCTGAAGTGTGGTTACATTTCTAGGGCCATATGGTTTCTGCAAAATTGCAGACGGGATCGTGGAGTCCATTCATAATAAAGGAATTAACTGTATAGCGTGAAATGCCACGGAACTCGTCAATTTTTGATGTAAGAGAAAAGATGAATAAATCAAAACTATGTCTGTAACTTAATTCGAATCGCATATGGACTAGTGTCTGTGAATATTAAAATGCAAAAAGATGGTTTAAATATGAATCCTGCATGTTCCATTTGCCTCTGTGTGAATGAATGGCGGAGATCGTTTTGTTTACTGCACAAATACTAAGGCACGCGTGACGCTTACGATGATTTTCGGCCTCTGCGTCTCACTATATGACGACATGAACACATGAACTTAATCTCCAGACCTGCTTGTGAGAGTCACTTCATGAGAATTTTATCGTTTTATTTGCGTTTGAGGGGAGGGGCTTACCACTGACAAGGTCAACTGTAGAAAAAAATAATATAATTATTATTAAAACTTTTTTAAAGGAATATTCACAAACTTTTTCTTCCTTGTATTAATTTTAACAATAAACCTCTGTGTGTTGGCCAAAAAATAAAAGAGTTTCATTTACATTTAATTAAAAACAAATAAATGCTTAATGCCTTCATTTGATTATCAAAAGAATTTCGGAAAAAAAAAGAGAGAAAAAGATTGTAGGGCCCTATTGTTTAAAATGTTAAAAGTGAGAGATTTAGACTTAATTTTTTCACTGAAATAAATGTTTTTGTTATTACACAGAGAGTAAAGTACTGAAAAAAGGTACCGCTGGGTACCGAGACAGAACTTCGGGTACCATACCAGTTAAAATGTAAACGGTACCCAACCCTAATGTATATATATATATATATATATATATATATATATATATATATATATATATAAGTACGCTTTTGTGGTGTTGCAAAAATGTAGATACAGCCACGTTTTTCCAGTCAAACTGGGTTGAATTTAACCATTAAAAAAATGTAATGAATATATAATTCTCCACAAACTATACAGAAATGTAAAAAGTAAAGTAAACATAAATAACAATAATAATAATTATTATTATTAATTTACATTACAACAATTAACCCTTCACTAAACACCACCACCTTGTCACTGTTGCTAACGTAGACAAGCATTAGAGAACATTACATCAGACCGAACAGTTTGATTTTCTGTAAAACTGACTGGATATTATTCTTATGTGGGTTGTAATGCTGTGTAATGGTGCAAACCTTTCTTTCTTTATTTATTTTTTTGACCTTCTAACACTAGCACTCTATATACTATTTCTATTCTATCTACCCATTTTATTTTATTTTATTTTATTTATAAAAAAGCACTTGATCCTTTAACACTTGCACACTTTGCAATAGTTGCTTTCTTTTTATTTAAAACATAGAGCCTCTAACGCTAGTATTCTCCATTCTTTTTCTATTCTATGTACTTGTTTTCTTTTTATTTAAAAAATAATCCTCTAACAATAATGCTCTCAATTCTTTTTCTATTCATTTGAGTTTTTTCTTTGTAAAAAAAAAATTAGTCCCTCTAACACAAATGTTTTCTATTCTTTTTCTATTATATCTACTTGTTTTCTTTTTATTTATTATAAAAATAATAATAATAATAATAATAAGCTTGCTACATGTACTGCGTTAAGCTAACCGAGACTTGTCACAACACTTACATTATTATTGTTCTTTTGTTGGTTTTGATTGCTTCTGTTGTCCTTGTTGTAAGTTGTTTTGGATAAAAGCATCTGCTAAATGCCTAAATGTAAATGTAATTTTAAAAAAGAAGTTAAATGAACATAATTAACAATTGCATCAATGCAAATCAGAATCAATGCAAAGATTAATGTAAGTAAGCAGGACTGTTCTTCACGTTTCTACAATGCATTCCCTATGCTACTGTGAACTATAGTTACTAGCAAAAAATAAAAATAAAAATTATAAAAAAAAAATATTGCTTGATCCTTTCACTATGATTATATTATATTGTTAAATTACTTAATGTCTATTCATACTTACTCATCAGAGAATGTAATATCTCTGAATTCTTTTCATTTCTTCATCAGCAATTTAATTAATTGCAATTAATTTGATGAATTAATCAACATACTATGTAATTAACTAACAGAATGACAACTCAGAAAATGAGATTTGTTTGGTAACGCACTTGTTCTGACATGTGTTTGAATATGACTCTGGTCGTTTTCCAGTCCCACTCTGCCCTTTTCTCCCAAGTGGCTCCTGTCTACTCTCAAACAGTCCCCTGGCAATAAAAATAGTGCAAATGCCAAAAACTGCTCTGAAAAGCAAAATGTCACAAAACTGTGGAGTTTGAATAAATTGCTAAATTCAGTTGGAACCAGGGCGAAGTGGTTAGAATACAAGCTCTGAGTCTGATACATATATTGTGACAATTTTTGAGCTTTTTATATTTCTCACCTTTTGAATCTCTTTCTAATGTATAATAAACATGCTGAATGGCTGAAGAATATGATTGAAAATATGTAAACACAGCAATGCGTTTAAAAAACACAAGGCTCATATTAACAATATAAATAATGCCTGAATATGCATATAAGAAGCAAAATACATATTTTGTGAATTCTCCTTAAATATCACTGAAAGATAGACAAAGAAAGGCAAGAAAACATCACATTCACCATGAAATGAACAACACCAAAGATCTAAATTTAAGCCAATATATGTGGGCTTGAGTGTAACGGGGGAGTATTTTAAGTTTCAGCTCAGCAAATCTTTCACAGTGACCTTGAAGAAAGTCGGCCCATCTGAGGGAAAAAGGTGATATTAGTAATAATAGAGAAATTAATAAGATGGCAGGGCAGCCTGCGGGCTGGGCAGAGGAGTCTTTTGGGTGGGAGGGGGATGTGAGGGAGCTGGCTAAGAAAGGGAATTGGTGGAGGAGGAGGAGGAGGGGGGGTTTGGGACATTGTAAGCGCATGATTTCCTCAGCAGCGGTGCGACAGCCTGCGCCGCCACACGTCAAGGAGGAGCAAATCAAAGCGAGCGCTTTTGATGAATATAAAACAGAGAATCCTGCTGAGAAGCACTCTCGCTCTAATCACACAGCCGCGGCCACCGCACCGGCCCCTGCCGCAATCCCCCCCAACCCTGCGCCAAATTAAAGGACGGGGGGGTACAAGGAGAAGAGGACGGACAACGCAGACAATTGTAACAAAGGCTTGCTGAAGAATAGCAATAAACATCCTGCTCCTCCAGAAGTCTGAAGCTTAATGGAGGGATATGTGTGGGTGGGGGCAACACTGTGAACAGCCTTGAAAAACCCCAAAATTGTCTTTATGTGACAACAAAACACAGACTGCTCTGCTTTGACAAAAGCTACCAAGTAGAACCGCATATGATGCAACTCTATCAACCTATAACACATTCAAATTTCCAGCGTGATGAAAAGCACAGGGTCAGAGTTAACATGGTTAGCATGGCCTTATTAACCCCTGCTGGTAGATGATGTAACTACATGCAATTTTGGTTCTAAAAACCTAAATATTTCTTTGGCATGTAGTAGATGTTTTATCAGTGCCCAATTCATTTATGCTCTTAAAGCGATAGTTCACTCAAAAATGAAAATACAGCCATCATTTACTTGACTTTTGTATGACTTTCTTTTTTCTGTGGAAAACATTTTGAGAATGTCTGAGAGTGTTTGTTGTCCATACAATGGAAATCAATGGAAAACAATTCCCAGTGTTCTTCAGAATATCTTCTTTTGTGTTCCACAGAACAATGAAAGACATACAGGTGTGGAATGGCATGACAGTGCGTAAATGACCACAGAATTTGAATAAAGTGGACAATACTTATGTTTTCCCTGTCTACTACCCTTCACATAACAGCTTAGGACGGTCAGTAGTGAACGGTTTGTGACTGTGCACTTTATGTTGTTATTAGCTAATTAGCATTGCCATGACTTCATTTTCCAGAGTCCCCAGAGTGATTAGTCACATGGCATTAACAGCTCACATGATTGGCTCAAAAGGTTCTGTGGTTCCAATGAGCAAATTTCAAATAGTATACTTCAGAGGGGTCCTATATGAGCCAAACAACTTCTGTTGAGATGAATGTAAGTGCTAACAGTTTACCAAGACTGTTCACTTATATTACTATGAATGGAAGAAAGTGCAATGGACAATATGTTGGAATAAGTCCCGCCTTTTAAATGAGAGAGCCAAACACCAATTACTAAAGTCATCATATCACTGCTCCTCTTCCCATTGAAACAGTCCTCCAGTCATGAGCTAAGGACTACACTTTACCAACCAGAAATATAATTTTTTTTGTAATCGTACATGGAACGATTATGAAAGTAAAGGCACTGGTAAAACCGACTTTCCTTGTAAGAGACATTGGTTTCTCCAGTTTTTATAGACCTCTTTGGTATAAAGAGACAAAATAGACATGAATATTTCGGCAAGTATTTGAGGGTTGTTTAGGGGTCTACCACACGACTTAGTGCTGTAGGATCGACATATTTTTGTAGGTTAAAAACCTGGAAACTAGTTAGCATTTTAGCATTTATCTGGTTCCATCGTCCTGATGCCAATAGGCTTTTGAATATATTTTGGTTAAATGCCAGAAAATCTTAATTTATTCAGATTCATATTATCAATCTGAAGATATTTTCATACTTTATTCTATGACTTAAATACATCACTAAGAAACTCAATTACTCACTAGTTGCTTTCCCAGCCTCATTATGTTTCTAAAAGCTCTGCAAATTATTCTAAATTAAGCTTTCATGGAAAATGTTTTTAAATAAAGACTGGAAGGGTTGATAGAAGCTTAATGGTGTTGACGTTAAAGCTTTATACGTTTGGCGATTGTACTTAGGCTTCCAAAATTCATAAAAGTTGTTCATTTTAATGAACATTATAATGTTGAACAAAACATGTAAGAATCATACATTTCAGAGTTTACATACAGATTTTATTTTATGCAATAATCCAAAAGCAAGTGGCACAATCCTATTGGGTTTTTGTCGAGGGAACCAGGGTGATGCTAACTTCCATGTTGGCCTAGGCCTACAAAAACACGTCATCACTCCAGCGCTCTATTATCTCGGGATGTAATTTGCCCCTGTGCTTTAAAAGACGGGGTCAAAGGCACAACAGCTCTTCACCGGTGAGTGTGTAGCTCAAAGCAAGACCGCCTGTTAGGCGTCACCTTCGAAAGAGTGGTGTCGCACAACAAGTCCAGGAGCACTTCACTCCGATCTTGACTCTTAGTCTCTGCATTGACCTTCGTATGGAATCCAGCATCAGGGCTCCAAACCCCGCTGCACTTCTAAGACGGCGAATCAGCCGCGGGTCTGCCAGATGCAGCCCTCCAAGGCACTGGCCTCATGCAACTCCCTGGGCAGCACTTGTCTCAGAATTCAGGGGCTGCTCCCACCCAGACCCTGAAAGTGACACATGCGTGGTTGTCACCAGCGTGTCACCTCCTGCGCACTGAAGTATGAGGCAATTTCCTGCGAGCAGCGCGTAGCTGAGGAAGCGAGAGGGAGGGGGACCGTCCGCACCCCGGCTCCACTGTTCTCTTTGATACTGTCAGGGAAGAGTAATGGCTTTCTGTTGCTGCTGCTACTACCAAACTAATGTTGTGTGACTTTGGCTCTCCTTTGCAATGCGTTTCCGCTACAGTGAGGGCAAGAATGATGGGGAGGAGAGAGGAGAAGAGCAAAGTAGGGAGATAGAAGACAAGGGTAAGGATCCTGACAGCCCCTGGGGCAGCTGGGAAATACCCAAAGAGTGGGCAGTAAGAGCAAGCGATTTGACACGGATAACCTTCCCCTTCTACTTACCTTGCCCATCGGCGCCACAGGAATAAAACCGCTTCCTTTACATATTGCCACAATTTCTCAAAATATAGGAATAATTCACTCAAAAATGTAAGAAGCCTGTATTTATAATGCATTTAAGCACCATAGAAGTAGCCTACTCAACTCGTGAGCTATATTTCAAGTTTTCCTAAGCAATACGATAGACCTGGCAACGAAAGTACTCAAATTTAAGCTGTTATTTGAATCAACCGTGTGATTTTTTTTTTTTTGTCTAAATCTATTCATTTCATCTACATATACATTTAAAACACAATTCATTCACACAGTGTAAATACACAAATACATAAATACACCTTTTGTGTGGTGAGCATGTTCCTAAAAAAAAACAAATAAGAAAATCAAAATCAAAAATATTTTTGAGGGGGCATAAAGACAAAAATATCAGGATGATGCAACTGTCCTGACATCATAATTTAATTTTTTTTTTAAAGAATTACAGAACAATTCTTTAAAAGAGAGCTTTTCTTCCACTTGACCCTCTAACATTCTCGATTATTTTTCTATTCTATCTGCTTGTTTTCTTTGTATTTATTTATTCATTATATTTCATTTATTATATGAAAGCAAAATTGCTATGTGTACTGCGTCAAACTAACCAAGACTTGTCACAACACTTACATAATATTGTTATTTTGCTGGTCTGACTGCTTCTATTAGCCTTATTTGTAAGTCTGTTTGGATAAAAGCGTCAGTTAAATGACTGCTAAATGCAAATGTAAAATGGTATAAAAGATTTTCAAAACTACATGAAATCAAAATAAATACAAAGATGATTTTCCTTGTTCAGGCACATTTTCACTCACTCATTTTCCAATAATCTCCTCCTCTGCTGTAGCACATTTTTATATATTCAAACGTTGCAGTAATTAGTTTCATAAGAACCAGATTTTGGCATCATTGTCTAAATGCAGCAAGTTTGAATAAGCACGTGGGCGAATGAGATTTTATAAGTACTGCAGTTGACAAGCTTATCAAAACAATTCCTTTAACGTATGCTGGGTGACATTTCACCCCTGCCAAACAAATCCTGAAACCACTCTATTCCACGATGAACAGGACGAGACACTCTCAGGCTTTTAAACAGCCAAATCAATCACCTACACCGTCTCAAACCACCTTAAGACCCTTGATATTTGATTTTACTTGAGGGTCACCAACCTGAGAGAAAAAAAAAACTCTCCAGACGTCACCTAATAACATGAAACGACATGCATAATTACATCCTGAATCACTGCAACCAAACCATACCAAATCCAATAACCGACTGAGAAAAACCACTTTATTTCCTTTGAAAAATTTTCATGTTAGACAAAAACAAAAAGAACTTCGTCACTGTCTGTCTATTCGCTCCACAGCTGACCTCTTTCCCATTTCTCAGTCATGGATTTAATTGCCATCTAATCCTATCCAGAAATTATATGATAATTATACCAAACTAGTGCCTGATTAAAATTGCACAATATTACAATTCATTATAGAGTTAACTGACTCCCAGTGTCCCTGGGCTTTCAGCCAGATGCGTGAAGATGTCAGCAGCCCCCAGATGGGGGACGGAGGAGGGACAGTGGCTCTATTCAGCTCCTGCTTTAGCCTCATCAGAAACTTCCACGACACACACAGACTCTCGCTGCTCCTCCAATCACTCAATGGGGATGTGGGTTTTCATATCTGTGCGCTAGAGACCAAGACGGACGAACCGCTCCGGTCTCTGTATCGTAATGAATAGTTCTGAGAGCTAGAGCTCCCATATGGACCAATCCAATATTGTATTTTATTTGATTGCGCAATAAGTTCACAAGAGAGTAAAGAGCAACTCAAGACTGTACTGAAAATGCAGTGACATTATTGATACTATAAATGAACACTGATCATATAACTCACTGTATAAGCCTAATGGCTATTCTTACTAAGAGCATGTTAAACCAGTGGTAAATTTACTTTAACCCAACAAAGTTTGCTGGATCATATTTTGATGTCACTATACATTTTTTTGTGAAATCTTTACAGATTTTTTTTTTTATAAAGCATATATGAGAATAACTTTTAAATTGTTAGTAATATTTTGAGATGAACATTTACTGGACTGAAGCAACTTACTGTAGGTTTACTACCCATTTTTTAGAAAAATCTTGTTGAGTACAAAATATGATACATCAGGCTTTTGTGGAATGTTTATTTGTACCTCTCAATCATCATCATACTGCTTTGAATTATATGTTTTGTCCCCCACAATAAAAAACGACAGAGCTTTTTTCATGTAGTTTTCAGAAAACTAAGTATTAAAATACCATCTTACTAAGGTATTAGGAGATATAGATTGACAACTGATATTTATATGCATTTTACGTACGCAGTATTTTACTTCTGGCCCTATAAATATGAGTAATTTCAACAAATTGCATATTTTTGCTCAGCCTCTGAATAAAACTGAGGTGTTTTTCTCCTCAAGCTGAGATATACATTCTCTTATATCATACTATATGAGCCCAAAAATGTCTGATGTATTAAATATGATATAAACTTTTATTTTATTTTTTTTAAGGTTTTGTCTAAAAGTTCAATAAACTCTTCCATTAAAATTTTTTTTATAAAAATCAGACTTTTTTTTTCTAATATGTCAGGCTTTACAGGGTTAAATCATGCACTATATCCTATAATAAAACAGGTCTCTGTTCTGGATTTAAATACTTTTGTAATACACCCATGTCCCATTAACTTCAAATCGTCGAATTCTAAATGAACAAACCAGGTTTCATCAACACTCTCTAAACAGCATACAGTCAGGCTAACAAACCACGTTACTTGGTGTCAAATTTGTTTACTGCAATTATTATTAATGATTTATTTAATTCATATTAACGCAGTAAGCTACTTAAAGCTGTCCACTACAGTTTATCCATCATTAGAGGTGTTTTTGGCATTCTACTTCACATTGTTTAAAACATGGCCTTGACTGCATTTAGTATTTAAAATATTAAAAACCATTAAGAAATCCATTTAACACTTTTTTAGTTTGTTATAGAACCATGCTGACATGAGGTTAAGAGTAAGTGAGGTGTAAACACACACACTCGTAAACAAACGCTCGCTTTTGAGGGTACTTACGACATTCAGCGTGGTGCTGCTGCTCTCTGCTTTCTCAGCCAGCTGTAGTCTCAGCTGAGCTATAGTCTCCTCTGAACCTTGCACCTGAACAGATGAGAAACAGAGTTTGTTTAGTATGTACCTCTAAAGGGCACGGGAATAACAGAGAGCAATTTAAAGATTGTGAATCAACAACCATACTGCTAAACTTGAGTCAGAATGCAAGACAAATGCAAACACTGGCAATGTTCTTATATACAAATGTTTTGCTGTGGTATCATAATAACCCTTCAATATTCTCATCTCCTCAGGTTTATTTGGACTTTGCATCACTGGGAGTGCTAGAGAAAGCCTGATGTAGTTTTAACAATTGTTATGCCTGTGAAAGACTTCTTCAATCAAAACCTGACATGCCAATCCTTCATCCAGTCATCTGGGCTGAAGGGGAACATTGAGCTGATTGAACGGTTTGCTCTACAGCTTCATCCTTGCAGTGATTCTCTTCTCACACTGAAGCTCCTAAAAAGTCAATGAGATGCTCAGCACACTAAATTAGCTGCTCTCTCACTCCCATGGAGGGGGAGAGGACTATATAAAGAACATGTATAGGGTTAAGAAAAGTTGATGTTTAAAAAAAAAAAGGTGCAAGGATGACAGACAATTTCAAATACATATTCTAATTTTTGTATTTGGGATCACATATTATTTATATATACATACACACACATACAGTGGTGGCCAAAATTGTTAAAACATCTGACAGATTTTAAAATATTGACCTTTTTTGGCCTCCAAAACATGATTTCATTTCATAATGTTCATGATACATTACATGAGCACAACAAGTATCAGATGAAGTGAGTCATACTGTTTTTATTTACTTTTAACTTTAATATTTGGAGTGTCCACCTTTTGCAGCAATTATAGTGTCAATATATTTCCTGAGAACTTCAGTGCTAATGTTATCCCAAGCCTTCTGCAACTCAAGCCAAAGGCTTTACTTTTAATGTACAATAGATCTGTCCAGTTTATTTTCCAACTCGCTCCAAATTTGCTGGGGTTGAGGTCCGGACTTTGAGGGGGCCGGTCCATCATTTTGAATGCTCCAGCAGATTTCTTCCGTCACAGGTAGTTCCAGCAATAGTTCATATTTCTGCATACATATGACCCAAAACATCATCAGATTTTCATATAAGTCCTGAAAGTAAACAAAGAGAACCGAATCCAACAAGTGAGAGAAAAATATTTTCTTTGTCATTTATTTATTGAGAAAAATGATCCAGTGTTACATTTCTGTGCATTGCAAAAGTATGTGAATCTTTGCTTTCAGTATCTGGTGTGACCCCCTTTTGCTGCAGTAACTGAAGGTAAAGTTTCTTGTAAATGCTGATCAGTCCTGCACAATAACATGTAGGAGTTTTAGCCCATTCCTTAGTGCAGAACCACTTAAACTCTGTGATGTTGGTGGGTTTCCTCCTATGAACTGCTTGCTTAGGTCCTTCCACAACATTTGAATTGAATTAAGGTCTGTACTTTGACTCAGCCGCTCCGAAACATTAACTTTGTTCTTCTTTAACCATTCTTTGGTAGAATGACTTGTGTGCTTGGGTTTGTTGTCTTGCTGCATGACCTTGAGACTCTGTTCTTAAACAGATGTCCTGACGTTTTCCTTTAGAATTTGCTGCTATAATTCAGAATTCATTGTTCCATCAATGATGGCAGGCTGTTTCACAGATGGGGTAAGATTCTTAAGCTGGAATGCAGTGTGTTCTTTTCTCCGAACATAATAGCTTCTCTTTTAAACCAATAAGTTCTACTTTGGTTTCATCCATCCATTAAAACTTTCTCCAATAGTCCTCTGGCTTGTCCACATGATCTTTAGCAAGCAATTTTCTTTTTGGAGAACAGTGGCTTTCTTCTTGCAGCTCTGCCATGCACACCATGGTTGCTCAGTGTTCTCCTGATGGTGGGCTCATGAACATTAACATTAGCCAATGTGAGAAAGGCCTTTAGTTGCTTAGAAGTTACCCTGGGAACTTTTGCAACCTCGCAGACTATTACACGTTCTGCTTTGGAGAGATCTTTGTTAGTCGACCACTTCTTGGGAAGGTAACAGTGGTCTATGAATTTCCTCCATTTGTACACAATCTGTCTGACTGGATTTGTGGAGTCCAAACTCTTTAGAGATGGTTTTGTAAGCTTTTCTAGCCTGATGAGCAACATCAACTCTTTTTCCAAGGTCCTCAGTAATCTCCTTTGTTCGTGACATGATTCACTTCCACAAACATGAACAGACTTTGATAGATCCCTGTTCTTTGAATAAAACAGGTCATTGCACTGACTGAAAACACCTCTGCACAGATGGACTCTAATTCACCTTTAAATTAATTGCTAATCCAAGAAATTCACATACTTTTGCAATGCACAGATATGTAACACTGGATAATTTTTCTCATTAAATAAATGACAAAGAAAATATTTTTCAGTTCTCTGTTTACCTTCAGGACTTATATGAAAATCTGATGATGTTTTGGGTCATATTTATGCAGAAATATAGAAAATTCTAAAGGGTTCACAAACTTTCAAGCGGCACTGTATAATAAAATAAAATTCTTTATATATATATATATATATATATATATATATATATGTATCCTATAGTTTTCACTGCCATTTTATAAAATTAAAACTTCAAAAGTTTTACCTTTCAAAATTATTATCAGCCATTTTGATAATAAAATAAATATTTATTGAACACAAAATAAGCATGTTAACAATTTCTGAAGAATTTTTTTGAAGTATCATGTGACAATTTAAATTACATTTTCAAAATATTACAATAGAAAAATTTTATTTGATTTTATTTTTAATTCAAATGAATGCAGCCTTCTTTCAAAAATCTTACCAATCCCAAACTTTTGAATGCTTGTGAAAGCACATTTCACATGGAGTACATGAGATTAAGATACGAGACAATCACATCCAGCTGGGTCTAAAAAAGTCTGCAGTGTTTCTGATACCTGCTCTTGAAGCTCTTTGACTCTGGCCTCCAGCTGAAGGAGCTGTTGAAGCTGCTGGAGCTCGTGCTGTTCTTTCAGAGACATCTCCTGGTGTAGCTCAGTGATGACATCCTGTAGTTCCAGGATCAGAGCCTCTCGCTCCTCCACCTACAACACATGACCACTGCCATGTCAAAAGACTGTTATCCAAGATTGTTATGTGTTGAGTTGCATGGTTATTTGTGAGGGTATTAAATATTAAGAATGTCAAAACAAACACTCGGACACAGTAAGATCACACAAAAGAGGTCTGGGTTTTAGCAGTGACATGTTCAACCTAACAAGCATGTGCACATGAGAAGTTGGGCAGAAATCACCTACAAATGTCCAAACACATGTCTAAAGCTCTGGTAATGTCATGCCATCTAAATCAGATTTTGTGTGTTTACCATGACAGATGTCATAAAACTACCCACCACAACATCAACTGTGTGGAAGCCCAAAGTTTTATTTTTTTCCTTATTTTTATGTATTTACTTTGTAAGACAGTAAAAAAAAACAAGAAAATGGAGAAGGAATGTCAGGGACACAGACCAGATTTGAACCTGCATCTCCAAGTACAAAATTTAAAATACAGGTAAAACCAGTAAAATAAATAAAATAAAAAATGTCTTATTAATACAGTTAATTACATTGCATTCTTGCTGAATACTTGTCCAAATTTTTTAAAGGTAGTATTAAGGTATTAGGGTAAGTATTAAGAAGCACACAAAAAAAAAAAAAAAATGTTTCTTGAGCACAAAATCAACATATTTGACTGATTTCTGAAGGATGATGTTCCACTGAAGACTGGAGTACTGATGCTGAAAATTCAGCTTTGCATCACAGGAATAAATTATATTTTAAAATATATTCAAATAGAAAACAGTTATTTAAATTTGTTAAAAAAAAAAAATATATATATATATATATATATATATATATATATATATATATATATATATATATATATATATATATATATATTATATTATTAATATTATTGTTTTTACTGCATTTTAAAGGAGTGGTTTACTGTTTTTTTTTTCAAGGCTTGATTGTGTTTATGGGGTGCAGTCTAACATGTGTTCATGCTTAATTTTTTTAAAAACACATTATTTTTCATATAATCTACCTTAATTCCACACCGCTCTGTCCCTTCTCTGACAAACACCTCGATTACTTCCTGTTTTTATGAAGCCCCTCCCTCAGAAATACGTAATGGGCTCTGATTGGTTAGCTGGCTTAGTGTGTTGTGATTCACTAAACCGCCGAGCCTGCGTCTAAATGTCCCGCCCCTCAGCTCAGCGGCATGTGCTCCGGTTGTATTGTAAACAATGATTTATAACAATATAGAAACATCTATATTGCTTATCAATTTGAGCCCGATTGAGACGCAGAGGATATTACTGAAGAGGATCGTGCAGAACCTGTGCAAGCACGGCTCTTAGTGGTATGTTTGTTTGTTGTCTCATAAGTTTAGATATGCTGTTATTATGCTACTGCTCATGTTAGCTTTTAATATATGGTTTTATTCTGATTAAAGCTTTAATACAGTACGCGTCCATGTATAACGCTTCTCATTGCTATGTGAAAATGTATAGTTGGAACAGTTTGTTGGAGCTGATCTGATGATCTGAATGAGTGAGAGAGAGAGAGAGAGAGAGAGAGAGAGAGAGAGAGAGAGATGCAGAGCAGGGCAATGCGAGGAACAGTATTAAGAACAGCTGTTTTAGAACATTGATTTTGAAACTTGTGAATCCATTAGAATCATTAGAAGACAGAATCGCGATTCATATATGAATAGATTTTTACGTGAACCTCTAGTTTTCTCTTCCTCTTCTCTAAATCAGCGCAGCATGGCCTCGCCCCCTTCCTTACATGTTCCCGAGGGCGGGGTTTATCTGGGTCAGTGATGTATCAGACCCGGGAAGTAATTCATTGTAGTCCCTTACCAGCCGTTTTTGTAGCCATTAAACTTCCAGAATTTTAAAAGGCGCTATCTCTGTTTGCAT
The DNA here is from genome assembly GCA_036784905.1 of Acrossocheilus fasciatus. Classification (NCBI taxonomy): domain Eukaryota; kingdom Metazoa; phylum Chordata; class Actinopteri; order Cypriniformes; family Cyprinidae; genus Acrossocheilus; species Acrossocheilus fasciatus. The sequence goes on from CM071944.1 coordinate 42,122,408, forward strand.
TGAACTTTCAGCGCTGAAACTTTGTAGATGTAGTGTGTAATGTTGCTCAAACAGCAACATTACACACTAACTAACGTTAAAAAAGTGAAATTGCAATAAACCACCCCTTTAATCAAATAAATGCAGCCTCAGTGAGCATAAGATATTTCTTAATTACTTCAAACTTTATTTACTACAAACTTGCGGTGTAGCCTACATGACAGAAAAATGGCCAAAAGGAAGGATAGATATAAAAACCCATTTAATCTTTCTGATTCTTAACAATATGTCGACGAGGAACACCAACTCCACATATAATGTGAATCCATCAATATGAGAGATATGGCACCATTCTTTGATGCATCACATATCAGTCATATAGAATAGCTTGGCAGGTAGAGTGTGTCATGGTGGTACTTGTAAGTGAACTCCAGGGATTGTGTGAATCCATTTTCCACTACTAAATTGGCCTCTGCAATTTTGGGTCACAATATGAGATACTGCGAGACGTGCAGCAGAAGTGAGAAGGCACAATAGGATTCATCTCGGAAGCAACAATCACACCATGAACTATAAGTATCCTGTTACAAAAGAAAAAATCCAAAAGGTCAAAGTCGTCCTATCAGGACTTGGAGCAAAATGAGTCTATGCACTGAAGAGACCTATTTCATATCACAAAGAGCGTAAGTGGGCACATCAGTGAGGAAAATCTTGGATAACACACATAAAGATGTTTTAATGAACATCTGAAATGTGCCCCGATAAATCAGATTGTGATACAGAAGGGTAAGGAAATCAATTTCTCCAGGCACTGTCTACCATCAGACTGAACATCTGATGTTGCTAAGCGAGAGAACTCATTTGAGAGCAATAAACAGAAGGGCTGTTATGTAAACCGTTGAATGATCTAATCAAGATTTAATTGTGTTTAGACTGCAGTATGAAATCCACAGCAGATTGTGAAACGAAGGTTACAGATATTAACTGAAACATGAGTGAGAAGTGAAAATTAATACCATACATGTTGGTGAATTTCACTGTAGCTTATAGCAATATAATGATATATTGCCATGCTCACATTTTCATACTCATATTTACAGTGAATATTACTTTTTTCTGTTTTGCTCACATAGTGACACCACTGTATGGACAAAACACAATAACATATTTTTTTTCTAATAAATATCTATAGACAAATGTAAGTCATACAGGTTTGAGTCAACATACTGTAAGTGTGAGTAATTGATGACAGAATCTTAATTTTTAGCTGAAATATCCTTTTAAACAATATGATATTTCATATGTTTGTTGACGTTTCACTGAAGCACCAACATTCCCAGAAGTCTCAGATGTTACACTTTAAATTCCTTAATAAAATTGAAAACTAGAACAACTGAGACAATTATTGGCAATCTATAAGAATACAGAACCATAAAATTCAAATCTCAGAAAATGTGCACTTTATTTGGAAGAATTTGACCGTTCTAGATCATATTGAAATCTTCTGACTGCAGAAATCTTTGAAAATTCATAACAAAAGGTCTCAATTTGTTCTCCTTTTGGTCTCTTTTGGCTGTTGAGAAAAGAAAAAAAAATAGAACATTAGTAAATGAGGGTCAAATGATAACCTGAGAAAAATTTTCCGCAAGAGAGCTGAACTTTCGAGCACTAAATAACAGCAAGCACCACAGAAAATATACGACAATGCTCAGTGGTTTAATGTAAGATAGACAGCAGGGCTTCCAATGGACATCCTCCAATCTGCCCAGCACTGAAGGTCTACTGTAGGGCATTGAAGTGGAAAGCCCTGCTTGTATTTCCAGAATTTCCAAGTAACAGCGAGAGCAGGAGGGCTCAGCAAAGACTGGGCCCCAGCTGCTTTGATCACAGAAGCCCCCTTATACTACCAGGCCACCTTTCACACCATTTGTTTCCCTTTGCCTGCGTAATCAAGGGCAATGGATATTTTCTTTCTCAATTGTAGCACTGCACACATTTCTTTGTTTCTTGTGAGTACTTGGGTCTGGACTCCAAGGTCCCATTAATAGGGCTATTATGCGCTCTTCATTATTTCTGACCTGACGCTAAGACCAGCCATCTTTGAACCACAGGTCTTAGCCGGTGCCCAGCACCTCTGCATTAGGAGATCCTTTGATCCTTCAACTCTTTGAAAAGACAACCAGGTAGGACTCCTAAATGAACCACTCCAGACTCTAAAATGAATCATAAAACCCTGGATGATCCACTGAATTCTACCCAAAGGAGAATGGTAAAGCGTATGCAGCTTAATTAACCACAACAAGCCATAAACACACACAACCTCAATAGCATATTGAGGAAAGGAGATTAAAAAGAGCCAAACATCCATATCTTGAAGAAATCAGGCCTTTCAGAATACATGGCAGTGTTTCATCTAGTAATTTTTGTAAAAGGTCCTTTGTTATCTCCAGACACCCAGAAAAGCCTCCTACTGACTCTATAGCTTTTGAGGTTCAGATGTCGGCATTAGCATGCTAATTGCAACTTCGTCTGCAGAGCTGAAAGAAAAAAATGAAGGGAGAGAGAAAAAAGAAAAGAAGAGAAGTACTTTGTCCGGCTAGGGCCATGGGATTTCTTTTTAATCTGCTGTTACAAATAGCTTTTTTTTTGTACAGAATTACATTATGTCCTATGTATCTCACCTCCAACAAGGTACAAAGAGTTTTGTGTCTGGCCAAATAGCTTTCAGCAGAACGAGTTCGCAACATGATACTTCAGCCTTTAATTCATGTAGTCATTTATAACATGAAATTTATGCATAGAGATTATGATAAACGAAGTGTTAAAGTCATTTTACCTTGTACTTCTTTATTTCCCTATTAATTTTTAATAGAGTGAAATATGATATTAATAGAGTGATACAGTAATATGCCTAACTGTTGGCTGTTGTTGTCAAGAAACTTTTGTTAATATATAAACAGAAACGACTTACATACACAAAAAGTCCTTTCGGGAATTAGGGTTACACTTGGCGGCCATCTTGATAACGTCAGCCATTTTCTGAATGTGGAAACGCCAACATCTTCAAAACTGTTTGCTAAGCTTATGTTTCAACAACATGTCAAATCACCAATAAAACACGTTGGTAGAGTTATCTCTGTAGTTAAAATAAGGCCAAAGTAAGGATTTTTTTTTAAGTTAGTTCATCTAATGTTACATGTATGTTCTGGGGTCCCTGTTGAAAAAAAGGTATGTTTTGAAGCATGGCAGCTGGTTTGAGCTGGTTTAAACTGGTCCTCATGAACTGGTTTAAACTGGTTCTGAGTTGGTTATAAGCTGGTTATGAGCTAGTCGTGAGCAGGAGCTAGTTGCTTAGGACCAGCACATGGCCAGCTTAAAACAGCTCATTACCAGCTGCCATGCTTCAAAACATACCTAACCAGCATATGCCGGGACGTACGTGACAGACCTTTTCAGGATCAAAATATTTTGTTGAACCTGAAACCTTAAACTTAAACCCTTAAAAACTTAACTCTTAACTTAAACCCTAACCAAACCCTCTGACTGGTTGATAGGAGTGTTTTTCTAAGACCAACAATTTATAAATGAACTCATCTACATTAAATTTTTTTTTTCTTCCACGGGTTAATCAGAGACAGAAACAGCTCACGTGTCAGCTTAGACCCACTGAGTAAACACAGAACGACAGAGGCCTTATCTGAGAGTCTGTCATCTCTTTTCACTCCTGTGACAGTATGCTACAATCTCAGAAACGGCACACACAACATTGGGCTTAATGTCAATGAGTCGTATCTGCCTGCATTGCCTCCTCCACCTCGCTCTCCACACAAATGCCAGAGGTCACTCTTTTCATTCAGGCAGAAATCAAAATGATAATGGCAGCTTGTTAAAAATTCTATTTGGATGTGCACATAGGCTACATCAAAAGGTGCTGACATGGAGTGGTTCGGGGTGCAGAGGGGTGTTAGCGATGTGGCTTACTGATAGCACACATCAAAGCTATATAGGGGGGAATATGTGGTGGGGGTGGGGTAGGACACAATGACTATGTTCTGGGGCTGTTATAGTCAGCAAATGAAAATATACCAGGCACAATTTTACCGTTAATGCCTTGACATTGAAACACGAGCTATTTACCATGAAAAAAGCACTTCGACTCCATCAGATCCATCTAAATCAAGCTGATGCAATGGATGCAGTTTGGGAAATTATAAATGATAGCCAGACAGAGTAAAAAAAACATGCAGAAAAAGAAATAAAGGCAATAATCAAATAAATCCTCTAGTGGACCATTAATAAATGTGAGCAGCACAAGGCCACTTCAGGAGACAATCAGGCAGCAGGGATTTGCTAAAATTGGGACAGTCGCTCACCGGCTCCATTTTGCATCAGGCACGGTCGACCTTTTAATGCTGCATCGCTAACCGATAACCACCCAGAATGCATGTCGGTGCTTTCCTGGTTTAAAACCATCCCCAGCAAAGTTTTCCACATGGGCCAATTACTAAAGCACTCGAGTCTGATTCGCCATGCCATTCATCTGAAGCAAGCACATTTAAGATGACAGCGGATACCTGCCCCACTGTATTGGATACAGACCAACTGAATAATATCTGCACCAAAATGGCTTGACTCGACCACTGAGCCCTCTTTCATGTGAGACCTCAGTAGGTATGACTTGGTGAACATGTATGATCAGCTCTTGTTGGTCCTTGTTGGAAAAATATTCTTAAACCATGGATAGCCAACCCTGTTTCTGGAGGGTTACCTTCATCCAAGCTACAGTTCTAGCACTGCTCAAACACACCTGCCTATTATTTTCAAGTAATCCTGAAGACCTTGATTAGCTGGGTGAAGTGTCTTTGATTAGGGATGGAGCTAAACTTTGCAGGAAGGTAACCCTCCAGGAGCTATAAAACGGAAATTAGTTTTTTGTTTTAGATTTAGAACTGAGGTTAAGAGTTGGGCAATGGCTTGAGACTTACAACATTATTTTTGATCTATCATTAGGGGAAAGTAAAGGATATGTTTTGAGCAGGAGTGTTCAATCCTGCTCCTGGAAGGCCAGGCTCCTGTAGAGTCTAGGTCAGGGATCTCCAAACTCAGTCCTGGAGGGCCGTCGTCCTGCAGAGTTTAGCTCCAACTCTAATTAAACACACCTGAACCAGCTAATCAAGGTCTTACTAGGCATGCTAGAAACTTCCAGGAAGGTGTGTTGAGGCAAGCTGGAGCTACACTCTGCAGTACACCAGCCCTCCAAGACCGAGTTTGGAGATCACTGTCTTGCGAAGTTTATTTACAACATGCTTCAGCTCATCTGAAGATCTTGATTAGCTGGTTCAGATGTGTTAGATTAGGGCTATAGCTAAACTTTGCTAGACAATGGGTCCTCAGAAGCAGGGTCGAAGACTGTGCTGTGGAGCAATCATGGTGGAGGTACTGCCTAATGGTTAGAGAGTTGGACTTGTAACCTGAAGATTGCATGTTCGAGTCTCAGGTCCGACAGGAATTGTAGGTGGGGGGAGTGAATGACCAGCGCTCTCTTCCACCTTCAATACCACGACTGAGGTGAGACCCTTGAGTAAGGCACCAAACTCCCAACTGCTCCCCGGGCACTGCAGCAATATGGCTGCCCACTGCTCCAGGTGTGTGTTCACGGTGTGTGTGCACTTTGATTGGTTAAATTCAGAGCACAAATTCCGAGTATGGGTCACCATACTTAGCCACACGTCCCTTCACTTTCGCTTTCACCTGAACAAGGTAATCAAAGTCTTCAGGATTACTAGTAACTTCCAAGCAGCTATGCTGGAGCAGGATGGAACTTTCCCAAGCACATTTCTTGAGGAAGTTTAAAGTTCACTTGTAGACATCAGGTTACCTTAACAAAGTGAAGCGTGTGCATCTGGTTAGGTGGAGGTACTGCTAACGTTTGGCTTTCACACACCCACAGGACTTAACAACATATTTGTCTTCTCCTTGCAGCATTCAGCACTCCGCATTGTTGCATTATAATCGCATTACTCTTTCATAACCGAGACCTTATCCACTTAAGGTATCCGCAGTATGATAAAGCCAACGCAGCACGGGTCTTTCTTGAAAGGCGATACCGAATACTGCATGCTTCATCCAGGTCTCTCATTTCATTAGCTATTCTATGAATTTCCAATTAGGCTGAGGGCAACAAGACAGAGCTTTCAGGTCTTTTATCACAGGGGACGAGCAGGCCCTGTTCAGGTACTCTTACAAAGTACTACTCCTGTGTACCTTTGTAAGAGGAAGGGCATTGTCTGGGAGGAAAAGCATGCCAAACGTGAGCCGCTGAAGCCTACCATCTGAGTATTCCATTAAGAGTAAAAGGAGAGTGCAGATAATGAGAGTCCACATCGGCAGAGCCTAACACCTATGCAGTACTGGAAGGAAGAGGCCTCATATCAAAGCAACTCCTGTTTTTTGCTTTATCTCTCTCTCTTTCTTTTCTTTTCCTCCTCTATCTGCTCAGATTTGGTTTGTGCTGGTTCCACGCCATAACAATTCTCTGGACAAAAAAGCCTGCCTCTGATTATTAATAAACCTTAAGGCAGGCATCATTATTTTTTCAGCTAGTCCTTTTTTGTAATGCACAGACAACACCTTTATACCTTTCCCAGGGGCCCGAGCTCCCCATCTCTCTGTGATCTTATTAGCATCCCATCTCCTCCTGCCTGCTGACCAAACTGCATTGCTATGCACTTTCTGTCTCTCTGACCTCTGTGTGGATGGAATTCATTTGGCCTTTCCGTCTTCTCCTTCTTTGGGCTGATTTGGCTTAAGGCAGCTGGCCATGGTTATTTCAGATAAACACTATTAAAGAAATATGGACAGTGGAAATAGGATGGAGGATAAAAGAGTTGGGATATAGCTGTGCTTCAAAGAAGTCTCATCAGTCACTTATTATGCTTTGAATGCTGATGTGTGACTGATTTGGTCATGTTTACTTCATGTCTGCAAGTTTTGAATGTATTTTTTTTTCTTCCTGAAAAGCTTAACCTCGACAGTAATTATTCAATCAGTCCACATTATACATAGTTTATGTTATTAAATAAAAAAAGGTTAGGTCGAAAAAAAAAAGGTTAAGGTAAGGTACTGTGGAGCAGAACAGAGTACTGTTTTACACTGATAAATGCTAGATGTCCTTGGTAGAGTATTGAATGTGTCAACGTCATTAGAAAAAAACATTAGAAAGAAAATCAGAGGGTCACAAAGAACTTTCTTGTGACGGAATTTATTAATAATCTGGAAGTTTATCAGTTTCATACTATTATGATAATAGTGAATCTGAGGTTGTATGCATGCAATTTATTTTGAACCTTTGAATGGTCTGCTTCAGCACTAACTTAACTTAAGGCCTGTTCACACCAAGGACGATAATTGTAAGGTTTTAATAACAGCTCTAATTCTATGACAATAGTGAATTACACACACCAATATATAACTACAACAATAACGACACAGAGAAACGGTACTGTTGGAATCGCATTCATAATCTTTTATTTTCCAGCTGATGAATGATAAAAAACATTGGCATCCAATCCGACTTTAAAGAGTACAGCATTTAAAGTGGCACAAAACACAACTGCAGCAGATGCTTCTAATAAACAAAATGTTTTCGTCCCTTGGTGTGAATGCCAATATAGTTATTGTTACAGTTATTGTTGTAGTTATCTCTTCTTGGTGTGAATGAGGCTTTAATCATAAAGAAAAATATTTGACCTGATCATGCTAATATACAATACAAGAAGACATTTTAAGCAACATCCTTTTTCTTTCTAAAATTAATTTCACATAGCTAGTATTTAATATATCTTAAATACAACAAAACAATATATTACAATATTTAGCAAATCTTGACAAATATACAGCTTTATTGGAAATGCCATTAAATTAAAACATTCTGTTTATAAGTGATACTGATTTATCTTTTCCGCATCACATTGTCCTCAGCACAATATTGTCAACACACTGCAACTAGATGTTTACATTCTATAAAGAAAATGTGGGTGATTGTTAGGGTGCCCCAGGGGTCAATGACAGATCTATAATTTTTTTTCAAAAATGCATTTAAAAAAAAATACAATGAAAAATACCTCTTCCACAATTAATATGTTTTTTTGTTGTTGTAGTTTTTTTAATTTAAGGGAGAAAAGGGGCATTTAAGGGGCATAAAGCCAGAGATGTCAGGGTTGTTATTTATTAGAAAAGTAGTGTTTAACAAAACTTTCTTATTTATTAATATTTGAAAGTAGTATGTAATTCTGATTTATCTTTTCCTCACGCATCGTGTTTTATATTTCATTGCAATCAAGCTCTTCATTGACACTTTAGTTTTATTGGTCACGAAGCAAGACACAAACTAATAAATATAAAATATAAAGCATTATTTAAAAAAATACAGGTAAAATTATTGGTCAGGGGAAAGTGACGCTGAGGGTCAGCTATAATATTCATAACTTTTTTTTTTTTTAATACCACACAAATATTGAAATGATTTATGATTGTTTTACTATTTTAAGACTGAAAGTCTGGTTCCGGTACAAGGGTGAAACAATAAAATGTACACATAAAATGCATTTTACAAACCAGCATAATTAAATAATGAAGGCATGATAACAAGTTTCCAAGAGAGTTCACATTAAAATTTTGCTGAAATCTCTTAATAATCAATAAAAAACCAACTCTTGTCAAATAAAAGTGCCCCAGAAACACCCATATATGACAACAGCACTGATGAATGTTTTACAGAAACCAAAAACCAAAGCAACAGTGGGAAGATTTATTCCACGCCAGTGGACACGTACCATAAGAGCAAGACAGAAAGTAAAGGATGTTCTTTGCTGCTCTGTAAAGGACTCTGGGCTTGATGAGGTGCAGCAGTTGAATGATATAGAGGCGAGCTCAGGCGAGAGCTGTCCATTAGTTACAGGGTCCTGTAATGTTGGGACTGCAGTACATTATTTTCAAATGCATCAGTCAGCGTTGTGCAGTACAGATAAATTCTAATGTCTCGGATCTGTAATGCATACTCTCACCACTGCTATATTACGCGATGGGTTAGAAGGGCAGCGCAAGGGAAGGGGGAAAAATGTAATTTATTTTTCACTGTGGCCAGTGTTCTTCCCATTAGCTTCAAACGTGAGATAAGTTATAGCTTTTAACAAGCACCTTTAGCCACCAGAGCACGCTGCACACAATGCCGTGGCGCTGAAAATTAGATTTAGAGGTAAAGATAGAGAGGGAGAGGTAGAGGTCAATGATGACCCCATGTATGGCCCCTAGTGTGACATGGCACAAGGACAAACATCGTCACACTCATGAGTTCAATACGCCAGTATACTGCAAAAACTCACAATATTGTCAATACACTATACACTGCAAATAGATTTTTACATTCTATGAAGAAAATGTGGGTGATTGTTAGGGTACTCTGATGGTCAATCATAGATCGATTAAATTATTTGAAAATACATAAATACAATGAATGGAACATACCTTCTCTACAAATAAACTGTTTTTTTTTTTTTAAGGATGGGAAAAAAAAATATTTTAATGAAATGTCAAAGTTTTCCTTATATCAAAATAAAGGAAAAAAAAAAAGTGTGACCTAATCCTTTATAATTACTTTTTAGAAATCTAGTAGTTTATTTATTAATATGTGACCCTGGACCACAAAACCAGTCTTAAGTCGCTGGAGTATATTTGTAGCGATTGCCAAAAATACACTGTATGGGTCAAAATGATTGATTTTTCTTTTATGCCAAAAATCATTAGGACATTAACTAAAGTTCCATGAAGATATTTAGTAAATTTCCCTTTCCCTCAAAAAATTGACCCTTATGATTGGTTTTGTGGTCCACGGTCACATATTTGAAAAACGTGTCTGCCAAATTAAAGTCATTTGGTGCAACCATCCTGAAGGAATAAAGTATATAAAACAATAAATAAAGTAACTTTTTACCAAAAATGAGCATAAAGAGTACTATAAGTTTGTAAGAATCTAGCACATTAACTTTAACTTAATATTCTCAAGTCATTGACTTAAGTGGCTGCTCTCTGACCCAAGTCTACATGACATTATGGTCCATATGGTCTTTATTTCAATCTAAATATTAAAGATTGCATTGCCCTGTTTCATCTGCTACGTGGAAGGCATGATTGCACAGGTCCTCAGCAAACCATTTTAATGTCTATAACACAAATGGCGTAAGAAAAGACTTTCACAATTACTGATCAGAGGTCATGAAACAGCTCTGGGAATCACTTTGTGTTCGGCAAACTTCCAAAAGAGGGGGCTAGACAATGAACTGAACCGCTGTCCCCAAGCCTGACAGCTGACATCATCCGACTCCCTGCCAGAACGCATCTCATGTGTGTGTATGTATGGACTGAGGCCAAGGTTATCACAGCATAACCCAGAGGCAACAATTTGATAGTCTATTAGTGAGTATTCAATGACTGATGAAACAGACATGGTCTGCTTTAGGTTAATGATTCATACTCGACAGAGCTCACTTCTAATTCACTTCCCTCTACATTAAACGCTTGAGAAAAGAAAAGAAAAAAAGCACATCCAGTCAAATCTGTGAAAGATAAACAGGCCTTTCAATCAAATCCAGTTCTAGTTGCAATTATTGACAACTGACTAATTAGTTGTGCCCTTTTTAAGCCTTTCTCTTAGTTTGGAGCTGTTTAAATATGCTAAATCAATAAGAGCTCTAATGCCCCACCATCGTCTGTGGACATGCAGTCCAACCATATAGCACAGGGCATCTATCACAGAAATGAAGACTTTCACTCAAATTAACATCAACTTTTCATATTGCATAACCATTTGACTGTGATCCTCATCCCATATGAAGCTATAACACAAAAATCATTTAACATTTTATGTGAAAAAAAATTATAGGTGACGTTCACTTAATGTATAATCAAATGTACACTTGTCAATCTAAAATTAAAAATATGTATTATGGAAAGCAGAAAATGCAAAATAGCAATGTAAAGATTATTATTTTAATTTTTATATGAAACCATGATTCGCACTCACAAAGATAGTCTTCTTTTTAGCATTTATTTTACATTATTCACCAAACAAAACACAAGCGTTTCGGCTCAAGGCCTTCTTCAGTTTAATGTTTAGCCTTTACCTAAAGCAAAGAACAATAAATAGAAGAGAGATGAAGGGAATGGGATCAAGATATGACCTGGGGCAGATTAAAACATGGATTCTAGTTAGACAACAGCTTTTAGTCACAATGAAATGGAAGCAGCAGTGTAATGTTTATCATAATGTAAAAAAAAATGTAGGGAGTAAGTTCAGGAACTTGGTTCTATTTATTGTTTGATAATTAGATTTTGAAATGGGCTTGTATTCACAAACAGAGCCAGATGAATGGCAGGTTAAGTGGACTAAATGATTGGAGAAGTCCTGCATATATATATATATATATATATATATATATATATATATATATATATATATATATATCATATAATGCTACACTTGGTCACTGCGAATCCGAGTGACCAAATTGAACCCGTTGCGAAATCCGCATCAGGAAATCTTTTTCCAATAGGATTCCTATCAAATGACTGAATTTCACTCACAATTACAAGACTGCGTGATACTGCTCATGCTAACATTAGCACACCACTGCCACTACATGTATGTACAGTATTCATGAGGACCTTACCTCCCTTCAGGCTAAATGAAGCACCATGGCCATGTCAGGCCTGAGCATCATGTCACCCCATTCTCTTGCCTCATCATGTGCCAGCTCTGTTTACCACATATGGGAATCAGAAATGAATTATGGAGGGGCCTACAAGATGCTCTTAATTACAGATCTGCCAAGCACTGTGAATTATTCAATCCTTTGCTTATGTAGGCGTTTATGGTATGCTATAGTTAACATAACTGCCTAACCAAGCATCGGATACCCTCAGGGGTATCTATGTGTTTCAGGTCCTCCTTACGCTCAGGCAGGTGCAAAACGCTGAATAAAGACAAATGGGAACACATGGGTTTTTCCATTTAGCAGATGGAGAGTAAAGAAACAGGGACGAGGTCATGCACTGCATATGCAACAACACACAGTAGTGGCTGTTGTTATGTAAATGTTGGATCTGTTGCAGTACTAAATGAACTACTTACCTGCACTGACAATCCTATAACTACACCGAAAAGAAGATAGAAAAATTATGTTTCCTTATAAGATTTATAAGATTTTAGTAGTGTATCATTCACAGACAAGGCAATCCCAGAAGTCATTGCGACAAACTGTTTTCATCCAAGACCATGAACAGAATAAAAAAAAAAGAGAAGGTTTTATTCAGGACTGAATGATAATGATGGAAAACTGTTGTGAACTGGATTATTCAATCCAGGCTCATTGGAATAACATGCTTGCAGTGACATTTCAGCAAAAATGATATTACGTTGCTTCTTTAATGTTCCACAACACTTTCAATGTGAAATATCCAGTGAGTGGTGGTAAAAGTGTGTTTAGTTTTATCCAAAACAGATAAACATAAATCTGGCAACATAACAAATGTGCCAGGTGTTAAAGCAACACTGCACCAGGTGAGCTACTGAGCAAGTTTACTACATCAGAAAAGCCATACATATGGAGCTGGTTATGTGATGTAAACATCACAATTTGTTAAAGGGGTGGTTTACTGCTTTTTTTCTTTGCTTGATTGTGTTTATGGGGTGCAATATAACATGTCTTCGTGTTTCGTTTGTTAAAAAACGCCTTATTTTTCATATTTTTCACCTTTATTGTAAGCCGCTTTCTCCTCTGTCATTTGAACGACCGGTTGACTTCCTGATTCTATGAAACCACTCCCTCAGAAACAGGCGATGGGCTCAGATTGGTTAGTTGGGCCGGTGTGTTGTGATTAGCTAAACTGCGTACTGCACATTGTCTGGAAACTTCACGCCCATTCCCTTCACGGGCGACAGTTGCACGTGCTCCGGTCAAATGTAAATAATGGTGTCAATTTTGCCATATCAGTTTGAGCCAGAATCAGACCCAGAAAGCGGTAATGAAGAGAGTCAAGCAGAACTTCCGCAAGCACGGCTCTTACAAACGTTTCTGTATGGAAGTTTTCTGTTGTGATTACATATAATTTTTTGAAGTTTGTACACGTTTGTCTTATACACACAAAATAGTATCTCGTTGTAGTCCCAGATGAGTCGTTTTTGTAGGCATTAAACTAACTGATTTTTAAAAGACGATATCTCCGCTTACGTTGAACTTTCAGCGCAGCAACTTTGCAGATACTGTTCATGCACCAACAGCAACATTACACACTATTTAAAATTAAAAAAGTGAAATCGCAGAAAACCACCCCTTTAAAATTTGTAAAAGTGTTGTGAGGACATTACATAGTATTGTGCAATAATCTGCACAAAAATCAATCTTCGATAGTCTGCCCCTGTAATCGTAATTTGTGTGAAATGGTGTTTTACTGCTACTGGTGTTAATTTCAGCTGAAACTACAGTAAATTGTAAAGCACAGTACAATGTATTTTATAGGTACTTTTTTTTTATTTTGCAAACACAGACTGTAGTTAGAGGCATGTTTTGAGCCTGGGGCTATTTAACCTAATGTTTGAGTGTATTTCTTACATTTTTATACTTCTACCATAAGTAGCAAGCAACTAAGCTAATATGCTATTTCAAATTTAGCCATCAAGCTGATAGCTTAGCAACATGCTAATTTCAGACACTATTGATTCAGCCGCCTATGTAAGACCGTACACAATGAGGCTGCTCAGTAAGGTTGGAACATAGCAATTGTCACGCAACAGAAAGGGCTGATTCAGGTTTCATGGAAATGCAATATTTTTAACTTACTTTAGTTTTAGGCTTCTCAGGCTGTTCCTTTACGGCATCCTGGATGGCTTCCATCATAACTCAGACGACTATTAGTGGAGAGAGAAAGACAGACAGATGCCTATCAGTGCTCAGGTTTAGCTAAAAGATGATAAATAAATGTCAGCGATAACACACATGAAGTAGGCTAACCTTAGCCATGTAAACAAATCAACCCAGGCTTATTGGAAAAACATGCCTGTGGCGACCATTCTGCAAACTGATATTGCTTGGCACAATTGCACAACTGCACAATCTGCAACACTTTCAAAGTGAAATGTTCAGTCAGTGCCACTAAAAACAGATGAATGTGAATCTGGCAATGTTTTAATACACTGATTGTTGTACTTAGTGCAGTAGTTCAGAAATAAAATGTCTGGTGAGTGGCTTGAATCTACAAGTTTTTGCCCTCTTTAATCGTGACTCATGTTTCATGGGATCACAAGCACAGTGGTGTACTGGGTGAGCTACCAAGCAAGTTTACAGTGTTAGAAAAGTCATACATATGGAGCTAATTATGTGATGTAAATGTTAAAATATATTAGTTTACAAATCATGCGCTATGGTAAAAGCATTTTGAGGTAATAATGCAGTATTGTGCAAGGAACTCCACAGAACTCTGTCTCTATTAATCGATAATCTGCCCTGTAAGCATAATTTATGTGAGAAGGAATGTAAATTTTACTGCCTCTAGTGTTCATTTCCACTGGAAACTACAGTGTATTGTATAAACAGGTATGTTATTAATAAAGGATTGCAGAAATGTATTTTCAATGTTCCTAGGTTGAAACGAATCAAATATGATCGATATTAGGCTTTACCAGAGAGTCCAACACCATCCAACAACTGATTAGTTTGTTGTTTATATTTAGTAGCAACACTTTAATTAGAATGCTAACAGCTAAAACTGTGCAGTAAAACTATTTCTCAAAGTTGCATCCTTAAATTTATCCCCTTTAAAGGAACACTCCACTTTTTTTGGAAATAGGCTCATTCTCCAACTCCCCCAGAGTTAATAAGTTGAGTTTTACCGTTTTTGAATCCATTCAGCCGATCTCCGGATCTGGCGATAGCACTTTTAGCATAGCTTAGCATAGATCATTGAATCCTATTAGACCAGTAGCATCAAGGAACTTTGCTGCCGTAACATGGCCGCAGCAGGCGTAGTGATATTACGCAGCGCCTGAAAGTAGTCCCCAGC
>CM071944.1:42142500-42175000 GCA_036784905.1 Acrossocheilus fasciatus
AGTAATAGTCATGCTACTTTCGTTCTGTACGAATCCCACTTTATAGTTCAGAAATATCTTGCATTCATTAAAATTCCATTCACTTTTTTTAACCACTGGTCTTTAAAGAACAAAATAATGTACAAAAAGAAAAACGTAAATAAAATCCAAGAAAAAAAGAAAAGAAGAAATACACATCTCTTAACCCATTAATTCAAGAAACGTCTGTGAAAAAAAAAAAAATCTCCACAAATCTCATCAGTATGCAAGCGAATAATGAAACGTCTGCTCTGCATAATTAAGATGAAGGCTTAACGGCAATATAAAGAAAAAAAGAAAAGGAATCGCTATTAAAAAAAAATTACAGAGAGCTCCCAATTACATCACGCTAATATTCACGACCCAAACGAACTCATATCTTCAAGCAAAAATTTCCAGGCGAACAAAACGAATGCGGATAATGATCTCGGCGCTTTAATTAACAACGGCTCTCAGAATCTTAGAGCAGGAGACCTGACGAGACAGAGCACCACAGCCAGCGGATCGCTCTGAAACCAAGGACAACAGCTCCAGCCCTGTTCTGAGTATCCTCTCATACCCCTCCAGATGCCCACACACTGCTCCGAGTGGTTGCCAGACTGCCACACGACCTCTGGATCATCAGTCTTAGCAGTCACGTAGGGTACAATGGGCTCTGAAAGCAGTTAAGTATACAACTGGCTGTATAATTCTGTGGAAATATTGCAGAAGGGATAGAGAGCATCCCTAGGGCAAAGAGTAATCCGGGTAAGCAAGTACAATGCCATGCCAACTTCATCCCAATCCAAAGGAAATAGTTCCAAATACAACATACGGGCGAAATCCTCAAGTTGTCCTGACGACTCCTGACTTGACGGCAAGTGAGAAAAAACATCCGAAGGATGTTCGCTTTGAACGGAGGCCTTGCAAAGAACAACACAGAAAAACGATTATCACTTCTCCAGTCGACTGTACAAAAAAAAAACAAAAAAAAAACAAGACAGTTCTTTCCTGTACCACACACCCTCCCTCAGCTTTGTCTCAGTGTGTCACATTAGGGAGAGATCAAGTATGCAAAACAGGCCGTTGATTATGAGAAGCCAAACACAAAAGGTAAGAATGGGTGGAATTAGCGAGATCGCAGACAGCAGGGCACGTCCGACGACAACGACGGCGATGGTCCCGGTCTCGCCGTCGCTGTGCTGGCCAAGGCGGCATTGGCATTCCTGGGTGCTGGAAGAGCCCGTGCTCTCACATACTTACGTACTCATGCATTTACATTTCCTCATGAAGCTTCTCTCTACATCCCTCTCTCTCTCCCTCTCTCTAGCTAAGCTGCACTACGCAGCCAACATCACGAATGACTCCGCAGACACTCCTGTGGGGGAAGAGGCAAAGCTGGCAGCTCCTCAGAGGGGCACACGCCCAGCCAAGTGGGCAGGACGGCACCCAGTAGTGTGGGGGGACAGCAGGGAACTTCCAACTTCCCCCTAAATGAGGCTTGTTGACATTTGCATTTCCCTTTCTTTTCGTCGCGCTAACGCGTTCAATTGTTTTAGGGAAGTGCCTTCTGCTCCCGCCCTTTTGAAAAGCGATTTATTGTGCCAGTTTCCCCGTATCTGCCATCCGCACATCCCCTCCCCTGTCTCCTAGCCACCAGCTGCCAAGTTTTCTCACTCTTTGATTGTACACAGCCTGTGAGAACGCACTTTGTGCTTGTTTTCTGTGGGTATGGTGCTTGTCATCTTTGCCAGTTTGAGAAGAAGAACAGAGAGAAATAAAAATAATAAAAAAAATAAAAATAAATCTTCTCTTTGTAACTTATGGGAACACTCCGAGACAGATGCAGGCACTCATAAATTATATGCTTCATTTGCATATTCCTGGCATAAGACATTATGCAAATAACAGGCGATTTGCATAATGGATTCCTCTTGTTGCCTGCGAAGCCTTGTGCTCCTTTTTATTTAATAATGAAAAAAAGCAAAAGACGAGAAAGTGGAAAGAATGTCGCATCGAGCTTTGCCGGAGCCGTGTGTGCCAGTGCCCCAAAACAAAAAAATGCAGGGCAATACTTGCCATGGAACACTGACAGTGTGAAGCAATTCAAAACTTGATCTTCCAGAGTTACATTTTCTGATAAAATGATGTGGTTAAGAATAACAAATAATACTGTGTGCAAAAATAACATGTGGCAATTCGCTAACGTGCGTGTATACGTCTAAATGAGTCAGTGATATCGTTTGCATGCGAGTACTGCCGTGGACTAATTAATTGCAGAGAAGAGACCGAGTTGAGGGGGAAATCACATGATTAAATAATTCAAAACAGCTTCGCGTTTTTAGCCTCGTCAGCTCCAAATAGAGCAACACACACACACGCACAAAAAAAGAGCAGAGATGCAAGTTGTGCGATAATATTTGATAATTACACTTTTGATAATTGCTTAATCAAATATGACCGACACCGTTAATTCAGCGGTAAACTGCAGAAACGTTTCCAGTGGCGCTCACATAAGACAGAAGATAATTAAGTGCAGATGAAAAGTTCACAACGATGATTAAAATAAACGACACACTCGTCAAATGTTGTTATTGATCAGAACGTTATGAAAAATATCTCGAATTAGAACAAAATTAAGACCTAAAAAACTAAAGTTTCCAGGGAGACAGATAATATTTTAGTGGATCAGGAAAAGACAGTATGGAAGGGTGACTGAGAGGGGGGGGGAAAGGTGGGAGGTGGTTACGAGGAGGACTTAGATTATTTATAACAAAATGCCATGCAACATTCTGCGCAGAGATCAGATGGCAAACGTCAACTGTGATCAGCTTTAGTCCAATAAGCAGCCTCCTTCCCAGTGTACAGAGGAGCAAGGGAACTGTTCACCTCAGATGCTGGACTGCAGGGCTTTGAGCACCTCCATGGAGGGAAGGGCAAAGTAGACAAGCGGGCAATGCCAGGGTAATGGTGCAGTGGGGCGGGCAGCGGGGTAGCCAGCCTACGACAGATGTTATGAGCAATTCATCAGCTCTTAGAATCAATTAACCCGTATGTTAATTAATGTCAGGCTTATGGAACAAAGTTGGGGGGGCGGCAGGGGGATGTGCTGGCAGAGCTGAAAGCGATGGAGGGGAGGGTGCGAAAAGACGAGAAGAGGATAGGGGATGGGCGAGCACGAGAAACAAGCTGCGAATGCGGATTGTGGCAGTGAAAAGCTGGCACGGTGCCATCCACTCAGTGGTAGCGCCAAGGCGGACTGGCGCTCGCTCTTGGGGGGGGGAGGCGGGTAGACACGAGAAAAAAAAAACATGAAGACCTACGCCATTTGGTTCGTTTTGGCGAAGGAGAATGGTCGTTTTTTTTTTTAAGCGACGTGTATACAACTAATATTAAAAGTAGGATTGCTGGTGGGGGTTCTTGAGTACGAGGCTAAACCTCAACTCAAAGCGAACAGGAAAAGGAGGGGAATACCATCTGCTGCTCGTGATTACGGAATGTCGGTGACGTTCAGTGCGGAATTTAAAGATGGGAAGAAATCGATATTGCCTGCCTGGCATGGGAGCGGCATAAAGTCCTTGCATGCCATCGCAATGGACACCAATGGCAGTCGCGTTAAACCACACTACCCCATGGGACTGTAAAGGTACAAAGTGTATCCAGACTTTTATGGGGAAAATGGCAATAGTGGCGCTGTCCACCGAATGGCATTGGAGGCGGGGCATGAGGAAGCACCTCCCTCTCTCTTCCTCGCTTTCTTCTCTCCTGCAGCGCATTTTCCTGTGCCAAGCAGGCAGTCTGCCAGCCAGGCAGCAGATGCCATGCCAACTTCTTTGCTGGCAACCATGCCGCAGACACCAGGTGGATACATGTGGCACATTTCAGCGTCTACCGATCCACGGCGATACGTTTTCTGGAGATGCCAAGGCGGGTTTTTTTGTTGTTGAACAGGATGCCAGGATTGTTGCAGAGGCATCTGTTGTGGAAAGATGGAAAAGGTGAACATGTACGTGCCCGACATGGTCGGTTGGCAAAGATAACTGGAATCAAGAACAAACAAAGACAACGGTGGTGCTTTGTTGACTAATTAAACAGAAAAGTTTGCGCAGCTAATTAGCGCGACGGATTCAATAAGGCAACGAGGCGGCTGTGAATGAAAACAAATTGGCGCAAGAAAAACAAGACAAAACAAAATTAAAGCAGCAAGCTGTTATACGAAAAAGGGAGGTGTTCGTCTTTTTGTGCCAGCCCGCTCCCTTTACTACTTAATTTTTCTCTATATGAACCACCACCTCTTGTCAACCGCCTGCCAACCAATGCAGTGAAGAATGTCTACCACGGGCATTGCGGCGTCAGATGCTGCCAATCTGCCAATCGCCTTTCAACACGACAGGACCTGGGGGACGGTGCCAACGGCAGAACAGCAGCTGTTTACAAAAGCTAAACACAAAAAAGGGGCAAGAAAGAGAATCAGCAAACATGAGGATGCATACTAATGAGCCGGCACATAAAATTATAATCAACTAACCAGATGGGGTTTAATTTATGCATTTTCTCTTAACGACGCGTTAATCGTTTTAATTCCTTCAACAAAGAAAAGTGATATTTTTTTTCTCCGCTATGTGGACTTTTTCAGGTGTAGACTTTTTAAGAAGCAAAATAAGAAGAGGAAATACAAGTATGAAACTCCACTTCTGCAGCAAGCAAGGCTATGCCAGAGAGGGAAGGAGGAGGCAGGCGTGTGCGATTTATCTACATTCACAGCAATCACCAGGGAGATGAATGGCTAAGACTGTAGATTCTTTACGCCATCAACCCGTATGGGAGACAAGAGACAAGGGGGGTGCCACCCACAACAGCCAAGCAGGAACCTGATGGAGGGGGCACAGAATCACACCATCAGACTCTTTGGGGAGGCAGTAACCTCCAGACCAGCCTGCCTGTAACTCTGCCAAATGGGGCAGGGGGGTTGTGGGAACGTTTTTGGCACCCCCCACTTTTTTACATGCCCCCTCTTTGCCACCCAATCAAGAAACTGGCAAACTCCTCCCGTTCGTTTTGTTTATGTTTTAGATATATAAATCGACCACAGAAGTAGTAGCCCTTTCTGAGAGCTGGTACCTGCAGGGTTCGGAGGAGGAATGTCGCCCCGGTTCCGCAAAGACGATGGGCATCGGGCACACAGCCAACTACGGGGGGCGATGCAACCGGCGAGAACGGATGATTTGCTTAAGTTCGTTTTAACTGATTAAAATGCATGGCGAAAATTAAAACGGCAATTAGCGCGGGGGAAGGAGGCTCATCAGTGCGCGCTAATTACGAGTGGATACTCCAAACTTTTACTTGCAGTTCTCATGCCTCTCAATTTTGTTGGACAAAGGGGCACGGTTGTGGAATATGAATAATTGAAGAAGTCATCCAAAGGGAGGGATTATAAGATCTTTGTGCTTCCTACACTGCCTTGGCATAACCACCAAGATGACAGAACCAAGGCTGCCACCAGGAAGGACAGGCTGGGCAATGGTGGCATCTTTTGGGGCATCGTCAACGCGATCGATTAAGTATTTGTCGCGTATGCGATTAGTGCTTTAATTCATAATTCTTGTTGTGTGTATTTTTTTTTTTAATTGTCGCCGCGGAACACGTGTGGATATAATCGTTTGGAGCTAATGAGGTTTGGGTGATCTGTCTTTTATTTTAATTCCACGGGGGAAGTTAATTGCATCTCGTCCTCATTATACAAATGGATTACAAAAAAAAGGAGGAAAAAAACTGGCTGGCAGAAACAAGGAGGGAGAGGGGGGGGAGAGGGAGAGGCAGAAGGAAAAGAAAGGGAGAATATTTTCCTTCTTTGTGAGCCAACATACACATAATACCACATGCAAACAAGCAGAGAAAAGCAACTGCAATGCTTGGCTATGCTAGTCTCTCCCAAGTCCTCCCCAGGAAAACCCAGCATGTTTCTCCTCTCTCCCTGCTCACTGCAGCCAAATCCTTCAAATGCCAAGGACCTCTGCTTTCCCTGGATGTGGATATTACAAAACATGGGCAAGACAAACGCTGCACGGGATTAAATTTCTGCCGATTGGATATTACCGTCATTATTAAAATGGTTAGTTTTCTGCTGTTATTAGTGGTGAGCTTTGTTATAGAGGTGGCGTTTGCGGGCGAAGCGAAATGGAGAGGAGACAACAAGAGAGCCTATGGCAGGGCACCTGCTAATGTCCTCAGCGCTTAATCATCGTACAGCAGAATGGTTTTATGCATATTTCATTTGCATATCATTAAATCGCTAAGGCACACTGGCAACTGGCAGCGGAGAACAGGGAGTGGGGAAATGAGGAGCACAAAGTGTTAAAAAAAGGAAAGAGCGACTCATTATGCGATGGCAATCTTCAAAGCTGTGTGCCTGCTTTCCGGCATCCTGCCAATTCATTTTAATTCAACGTTAATTAAAAAAAAAAAAAAGAAGGAGGGGCTCGCTCAGCCTGTCATATGCGGATTAATTGAGCGTCTTCCAAGGAACAAGAGTACTGTTTATGTGCTGGGTGAATGCGGATACGTCTGTTCGTAATCACCGGAATATTTTTTTCACGAACGAAGGCCAAAATATGCCACTTTTACACAGAAAGGAAATGTATATTTGTACACTTCTCATGTGTAATGTTATCTTGTACATTACGTCTTAAAGGCACACTTTTAAATATCATGTTTATTCAGGAGCCCTGGGAAATTTTGTTGCTATTGTGAAACATTAAATATGTCTGATACAGAAGTGGGGATGTGAGAAGTTGGCACCGGGCGCCAACGAGATCGGGAGGCGGGGGACTGGCAACTCGGGGTTGGGAGTAAAGCGTGGGAATCGCTGGGGGCATTCTGTCACAAGCTTTCGCCTTGTATGAAACAAATCCAACACTTGCTCACAACTGCCCCCTCTGCCAACCACCCATCAAACAGACTATGCGCATAATTAGTATGCTTGCCGAGACTCTGATTGCCTGTATTAAATCACTTGGCGAAATTGATCTTTTGTTTCTGGTTAAATGTGCTCGCTGTCATTATGTCTGGCGCACTGTCCTGTGGAAAGAATAGATAAAAGAGCTTCTTTAGACATATGCGCATTCACACACACGAACACACGAATGTAAACAAATGGTTACACACTTAATTAAGAGGAAGAGATTGCTCGATGCACGAAAATGAGAGCTTGATTCGACATTGTTTATGAACCTTTTAAGGCACTTTATTCAAAAGAGAAACAAATATTTACATGTAATATAAAGAGTACATCAATTTATACATTTATTTAGAAAAATAAAGGGCCACAAAAAAGCCAGAAATATTCAATAATAAATATACAATTTTGAAAATATATCAATTTTTTCACATGTGGCACAAAGGGTGCTGGATACAAAACAAGTTTATTCAAATATATATACATCCATATTTAGAATACGTTCTGTTCTTCGCTAAACTAGCTTATGTAATCGCAAACGGCAAAATCACTATAGCCGTCTTGCCCACGTCTCACCTGCTAAATGCCCTTGGGTGGTTCTTAGCATATGCAAATGCTGAGAGGATGCAGAACGGCGCAATTAGCCACGTTTATGAAAGCTGTAATGAGAGCTGTGGGGCAAATGGGCGGCAGCCTGGCAGAAAGAGCCCGCTCGCAGCGGGTATCTGCCTGGCGCTTTTGAGCCATGATACATGCAGATGTCGCTGTAGTTCTTCCAAAAGCTCGCACGAACGAAAAGGGGATGGGGGGGGGGGGTAACGAGGACCTCGTTTGGAATCACACACACCTCTACCATATGTTTTTAGAGACGCGAGTGTGTGTCGGAATGGGGGGAAAGCCATGGCCGTGGGGGCAAGTGAAGTTAAGACAGGGTGGGAGGGGGGTTGTTTAACTGGAGATCTTTGTATGGAGCAATGTGGATGGAAATAACATTATTCATGCCCCGCCTAAGTAAAGTACAACTGACAGAGTGTCTGTATTCTGCTGTGCATGTCACATGGAGCAGACATTATGCAAAGTGCCCTCATTAATATGCATAAGCAGCCTCTTTATTATGCAGACCTGCACTAAAGCAATATTGTTTGGAGCAGCAGCCATGCTCTTGTTACAGTAGGCGAACGTTATCTTTATCAGAGCAAACAGACCCTCATTTTTTTTCCTCTCTAACCACTTTCAAAATATTTAATTATCTGCTGCTCTGTTTAAAAAAGAAAACACAAAAAAGATGATCGACTGTTTATGCCCCAGACACCTCCGTTTCATAGTGACACTGTATTTTGACAATTAGCAAAAGTGGAGTGGCACAAGCCATATCAAGCGATATCATCACAGCTTTAGATGTAAATTCCGAAGAATGACATCAAATTACACGAAATCCCTGTAGTGGATTCTTGGAAGAGTCTAACAATAAACCAGTGCAGAGTGGGGGAAAAATGGTCGTTTGCAAAGTCCACTACTCACTTCATGACCATCTCACTGGGTTGTGCCCATCAGTTATTAAAAACACATGCCATAGTCAGGTTTCCATCACTTTGGCACTGAACTGACCCTGAAGGGTCATACTGGCTTTGCCATTGGTTGGCAGGTAGTAAGAAATCTGCTCACAGCTCAGCTGCCTCTGGCTCAAAGTGCCCTCCAGAAGCTCTTGACCTTGTCAGGCGCAGTAATGCTATGTTCTCCTTATCTACCTAGCTGACAGATTTCTCAGTAGCAGACCATTTATGATTCCCTGTGAGGTTATAACAGACTAATATCTAAAATTCTGGACATTTCTGAATTCAAAGGGGTTTGGAATCGATTAACTTGTGTTAGCAACACCAACATGAGCAACATGTTGCATCAGTCAAGCGTGAACTCAAAAGTCCTCTGAAATAAGCATTGTCATGGTGCCTGCTTGCTTTTGAGGTATTATATTTTACTATCATTTCATATATATATATATAAGATTCATTCATTTAGAAATGGTTCTACTGCAGTTTAAATGCAGATGCTTGTGCTGTCTTCACAGGATGTACAGTTTTAGGGAGATGTTGAAGATGATGGACCACCTGTAGAAATATGAATTGGAATAATCATAACACTAAATATGGCAGTCCTGGAAGGACTTTCACTTAAAAAAGCCAAATTTCATTTTTCATTGAGATATTGCTGTTTGTTTACCCTAGAATGTGTTTTTGTTTTTTTGTTTTTTTAAGATTTCTTGACATTTTCATGCATTCATTAGCCGGACACTTTTACATGTGATTTGAGCTAGAAATAATGTATGACGCCACTCCTGTTAAATTTCATTGCTGATTTGAAATATATTATTGAAATGTAATTCTGACAGACAGGTTTGTAGAATTCTCTCTTTCCCCACTAAAGTAGGAGCTGAATTTGCATGTGTACTTTCATAGAAAATATCTGCCAGGGAACGTTACCAAAATGGGCAAAGGGACGTTTTGGTTGCAGTGTCTATTCTACTGTATAGAAAGTATGATATTATGAAAGATTAAATGATTCTCTTCCATTTTAAACATGTGACTGTAGACATGTTGTTGACCACAGAGCTTAAGTAGTATTTAAGCCAGAACATTCCTTTAAGAGTTAATGAAGATATTAAGCTTGAGGTTGTCTGGAGACATGATATACAGTATGTAAGCAAGCCCAGGCATCCATGTATTTAGCTAGTTACATTGTTAAGTTCAGAGGCACTTCTCCTAAATCCAGAGCTCAGATCCACCTAAATCCCACTGTCCAAAAATACAGCCGATCGATGGTTTTGTGTCACCAACCTCTACGCGCTAACACTATTAAGAGAGCACACACAGCCTGTGAAAATGTTAAAATGCCATAATGAACAACATCATCTAGTAGCCTAAAAATACCAGACCTCGTAGTATTAAAGAGAAGTGGCTTTTCTCCCAAAATGATCTGAAGACCTGAAGAAAAAAACTAGTGTAAAACATGTACAGTTTGATCAATGCTTTCCTTTCGCCACATAACCGTGGCTGTATTTTTCTTAAGTGACCTTAAAACACTGCCCTTTTCAACGTCCTCTCTCCCCCTCCTGCTCAACACAGCTAATGAGGGAGCTGAGTGGGGAGGTTTGAGTCAGACCAAGCAGGGACACTGTAAGCCAACCTACAAGCTTCCTGTATGCTGATGCTTTCACCTCCTGGCCTCTCACATTTCCAGACGGAGGCTGCAGGGATGGCACTTCCTGCCGCTGAAATCCGCAGTCCTCCTGCAGCACCAGCAATGCAGTAACATTTATCTCTTTAACTGCTGCCCAGGCACATTAATTGGTTCCCGGTAATACTATCAGATTAGTATTAATACACCGTTGCTAGGGCCACGGAGGTCACCTGCACTGTCTGTACAGCATGAACTCAAGTGAAGGTTAACTGTCAATCATTACACACAATATGATAATAGGCCTTTAAGACCAAGGGATGTTATTGGCTGTGGTAAAAATGGTTTATAAAGGATTGATGGGAAATGTGTCTACATGTGATGTCGCCTTCTAACAAAAGTACATCCTCATAAGTGACTGATTTGGACGCTTTACATTTGAAGCAACTCAAATTAAACTCGCATTGATTCTAACAGTTAACATTGTTGCTAAGAAAATTCAGAAATCACACACAAATACTTGGTAAAATGATCAATTGCAGTTAGATTAAGATCATTTGAAGTGATCCTTTTTTAAATCAAATGAAAAAATAAGTATATTTACTGCTTAGTTTACCTTGTGCTTCTGTCTGCCATTTTGGATTTATTCTTTTCACAGAACTAATTGTGATACATTTTGATGAAGCCATGTCTAGTCTGTCATATGCAATCAACATGTGATCAGTTTATCCAAAATGAGGCTTCACAGAAGGCAGCATAATTTTATAGCTTACCTTTAGTTACAGCCTTTGTGCTTGGAGCACATCTATTATGCCTATCTAAATGCTATCTAGAAAGCTAACTTATTAGGTTTTGGAAAAAAAAAACATCCATATAATTTTGATATGAACGCTATAAGAATGCTAAAAAAGTAAGTCGGAAAAGTAGGCGTAAGTCATCTGTGTAGTATCATCTGTAAAATTGCAGCTCCCACATCAGCAGCCTAAAGTTTTGAATATTCAGTGCCTTTGACATTCATTTGGTATGTGAGAAGTGTCGTGATGAATTAGTCAAATTGACATTGCTAAGCAGGTGCTGTTAGGAGCTTTTTGGCTGAGGCTTGGCTGAGCTGTCACAGGTGCATTAAGATTGAAAACATGCCGTCAAAGCTTTGCGCAATGGCCAGGACCACTCAGACAAGAGCCAAAATCCAATAGCTTCCTCTGCTGAATAAACCAACATATGTTGTGTTGGATGCTGGTATGCAGATGTCCTCAACAAGCTTAATCAGCAACCTCAACACATAGATTACATTCTTCTCTTTTCTACTGAGAGTTGGTAGATATGTAGTTGCAAATTAATGAGAATTAGTTGACGTAGTTACAAAGTTACTTATAGTTAGTAGAATGTCTAAAGTGGACTATCCAAATAAAGTGTAACCAGTATATTTAATTAGTTGTTATTAACAACATGAATTGCATTAACCATTACATTACATCAAGGTTTTTCAAACTGGGGATCATGAAGGAACTGCAAGGGGTTTGTGAGTTTAATATAGAACTGGCCAGTTCATATAGAAATAATACAGAATTTATACATTTTTATTTTTAGTGCTGCCCCGAACAATCTGTATAACATAAACTTGCTTTACCTAATTTACACAAAATTAAAATTAACTTTAAAATAACAACAAATGATTCTGTTTAAAAGTTTACAATCCTTTGATTCTTACTACATTGTGTTGTCTGACTGCTTACAGCCTTTTTAATTCATTGAGTCATTTTGACTATAAGTGTTTGATTTTTATGATCTCATTTCAAACAAGTGTTAAACGTATATGTAAACTTACGAGTAGAACTGTGTGTGTGGCGGAGCATCAAGCTGTGACTCTCATCAAGAAGAGGGGAGGGCAGAAGTTTGTCTGTAATGTGCAAGTGTGGGTGTAGTGTGCATGTCAGAGTGTATGTCTTCGTATCTGCAGGTTTGCATGTCGTCCCGCAGGGCCTGAACTGAGCAGCTGGCAGGGGAGTCATTACATACGCACCTCTGACAGCTCATGCTCTCATTACAGCAGGAGGATGCCTGTAGTCCACACACACTCTCTCTCGCTCTCCACCGGGGCCCTACTCCTCATGCTGGCAGACATCTTCCTTTTCCCCAAACACAGCTCAAATCCCTTCTTTTCCATGGGACATGTGGCATGATTGGGTAGCCTGGTTTGGTTCACAGTAGACTGTAGTCACCATAAGCTGTGAGTAAATCAAAGGACTCAACCTGTTGAACACAGTGTCTTCACTTTGCTGCTGAGAAGGCAAAGGACAGCACTTATCAGAATATAATCTGGTCCAGGGTGCGATCTTGAACACTCAAACTCCTGCTGCCTCTGAGTTCTACTCTACATGGCTTTTTATTTGCCTGTAGCTCTGCTACAAAACCTAGTGAGCTGCCTGTTTTCAAAGGTAGGCAACATTAAGATGCCTTGTTTTGGCCATATAAGCCAGCACTACATATATAGCCTCTCCTCAAGGAGAAGGCAATCTCAGAATGCATTGTGACTTCATGATGGTGAATGAGTTGAGATCTTTCAAAATATACGTTTTTTAATTCAATATTTCCTGTTTTTGTAAAAGCCAGTTTGACGTTAGTATTTTGCTGAGCTAACAACATTATACTATAATAATCAAACATAATCACGACACACATTGTATAGAAATAAACTACAAGTAAAAAAATGGACTATCTTACCTAATATGTCCGAATTTCAAAATTATTAATGTATTACGATGTAAGCTTAATACCAAACTCTGTTAAAGCCAACTGTTTGTGAGTTAAGTCTCCCATGCTTTTTTTCTTTTAGTGCCAATTGTGTGGACAAACAAGTTGTTTGCTTACAAGGCAACTGCCCAAGTAGACAGTCAATGGCAAGGCAGCTTCTGGAATATAGCTCGTCTCATCACAGTTTCAATGTTACCGACAGAACATGAGAATAAGCAATAGGATATAGCAATAGAATAGGCTAATCGTTCATATAGCTGCGACTGCCAAAAATGCTCAGCCTAGAGTCCGCTTTGCCTCCTCTATCGCATTTGACTTGTGCGTGTTTAACCTGTCACCTGTGTGTGTGCCAGGATCCCACGAACACAGCAAGTGCACTCCTATGGGGTGATGGGTAAGCACCGGACTGATCTAATAAAGCCGAAGTGTCCTGCTGAATCACTCAGTCCTAGCCCAGAGCTGCCTGTCACCGCTCCAAATTACGTGTTCTGTCAGGAGATCGGCATCCAAGTCTCGGACCCCACCAAATTAGATCGGGCTGCACGGCTGACAAGAGAAAGGCCAAGACGACTCTCTCCAAACATATGAGTGAAGGTTCTGGTATATGACCTCTGACTGCTGCAAAAATGTTTCTGCTATGTCCACATGTTCACTTAAAGGGCAATGACAGACTTAATTGGATCAGGAGAAAATGCATCTTGCAGCTTTTTTGGCAACTTCGAGGATTCCTGTCAGAGGTACCTCTCAAATGTGGTAGCCAATTTCAACATGGGAACCCCGAGACGTACGGGCCGGCATCTGTAGCTGCTTAAATACAATACGCAGGAGACCCACTTAAGCCCAGCTCGAATCGCGAATAAAACCTCAACGTAAATAAAACTAACATGTACTCCGCAGAGCTGTCCCCTTTCCAAGCCAAATCTTTATAGAGCTGACATAGTTCACAATTGAGAGTCATTCACTAAAGCAGAGGAGGGGGGAAAAGACATTAGATCCACACAGCTGTGGCCTTGGATGTAGAAGCCATTTCTAACGTGTGAAAAGACTTAGAAAAACATCTGCATGCTATGATGAAGTGTATGAAAGGCGGGTTGTTTTTTTAGAGCAGCTGTACCTGTTTATGTGTGAGCTGAGAGTATGAGTGTTTGTTGACTGCGGGTGTTAGACCTACAGAGGGCTCTACACTTTGCTTCTCAGGAGGAGACGGTTGTAAGAGCGCTAATAGGACTATGTCGGTGGATACTTTTTTTATGAGTATTGATATGTACTAGGGCTTTTTTAAATCTGTGTCCCTTACCTTGGCTCGAGATTTTGTAGTGGATATGTAATATAAGCAGATAATTCTGCCTTAAATCCAGCCTCTCTTGAAGTTCCTTCGGGAGGCATAAAAGGACGGTTGAAAAAAAAAATCAGCATTTTAAATGCTTTCAAGACTATGGACATATGGACGTTGCTGAGCGCTAAAGGGAGTTGAGCAAACTTTTCCTCCTGTGCTTTGGCCAAAAGAATTAACAGTGTTTTCAGTGTGATCGCCGAGCATTACTGCTATCACAGCGAGAACAAAAAGAGGAAATGTGTCTTTTATAGCGTACACTGCTTTTATTCCTTGCACTCTCTGCAATTTTATGGTTTGGCTTTTGTGTCCCTGTTCTGAGGAAATGGTTCATTAAATAGGAATGCCCATTTTTTCCTTTTATTTTTTTTAATGCGGTGCACAGGGATATTAACCAATCTGTAGCAAGAGCGAAAAGCCAGACTTCCTCCTGGCTGAAGCTCGACGGTCATGCTGGCTTCATTAGGATTCCAGTAGAGTGAGAGAGCAGGAGCCAGAGCTGGAATATCAGTACAAGGAAGAAGACAGAGCACATTAGGGATAAGTGGAAAGACTAGATCTTCAAAGAGTCCTTGCTGGTTTTACATGGATTCTTGCTGGTCATTGGGGTCGTTTGCTTTTCTAAGCTGGTCTAGATGGTTGATCAGCTGGACTTCCAGATGGTGCCAAGCTGAGGTCCACCTGCTAGACCAAGCTAGATATTGGTTCAAACGCTGTTTTTTCCTTGATTAAAAAGAGCAGAAACCGGAATACTAATCTCTAACTTCCAGTGTTCTGCAATTGCTTTGATTATAAAGGGTCCATAAATCATAAGTGGAAGGCATAAAGCCACCCAGCATAAGTGCGACAGATTCACTCTGGGATAGCACAGCACTTGATTTGTTAATAGTGTACATAATG
Organism: Acrossocheilus fasciatus; assembly: GCA_036784905.1. Taxonomy (NCBI): domain Eukaryota; kingdom Metazoa; phylum Chordata; class Actinopteri; order Cypriniformes; family Cyprinidae; genus Acrossocheilus; species Acrossocheilus fasciatus. The sequence continues at coordinate 42,157,614 of CM071944.1, forward strand.
GCGGCCATTTTCACAAGCCACATTAAATCATAGAGTGCCGGCCCCTGCGTGAGCATTAAAGCTAAAGATTGGCTCAGTGATACAGAACTCCACTCCTTTTTTTTCTTTCCTCCGAAGCTAGAGACTAAATTGGATTTTCTACAGTGTTTTCTAATTTGAAACATCAATCATTTATTATTAAAGAAAGGAAGGCAGGAAAGTAAAAATGAAAGAAAGAAGGAAAAATCCTTTCTTCATTCTTTTATGTCTTTACAAAAATTGCACCTTTAGCAGTACAACAGCTTGTCACCAGAACAGGACCCTTAAAATGACAACATTGTATCTTATCTACACTTAAAATGTGCATATTAGATCATTTAAGTAATAATATGTACCCTTAAGATACTACTATGAACCCTTCAGAGGTAAATAAGGTACAAAGATGTCCTTTTGAGGGTCCTGCCCCAGTGGCATGCCACTGTACTCCTAAAGGTGCCATTTTTATGGTGTAGGAAGGATAGAAATAAAGTAAGGAGGACTGAAGAAAAGTAAAAATGAAGTAAGGAAAGATGAAAGGAACCGCTGAAGAAAGGAAAGTGAAAAGGAAGCAAGGCAGGAGGGAAATACAGTATTTTTCTTCTTCCCCTACCCTCCTCAGTCCACTCTATGCCACCCATGTGACAGAAAATGAACAAGAAACAGAAATACTCATGGGCGTTTAAATGGAAATGCAAGTGCGTGTGTGTGTGTGTGTGGTATACGGCAACTACTGGGCTTCACACTGGGAGTGGTGGCAGCAAACAACTCCAAGCCGGTGCCTCCCAAAAAGTCCAGGGTATATCAGTCAAGTCAAAGGAGAGCCGACGCGCGTCCTTTAATAATCCTGTAGCGTATTATCAGGACGCCACAGCTAAGTGTTGCAATTAGGCTGCCCTTTATCATGCAAATCAATTTGACAGCACAACAATCATTCTGTTCCGCCGGCTCTCGGTCTCCGGCACGCTTTCTCTGCTCCCTGGCTCACTCTGGCATTTGCGGTGGCTGGCCACATTTGCATTATTTATCATATCAGTGTGAATATGGGGCCGCTGTGCGGCAGAGCTGACGCTGATTAGTGTGGCATTACATATGTTAAGCACAAGGAGACGGATTCCCTTTACTAACGCTCCACTGCACCGCTTTCAGCCCTGAAAATAAAACAGGGTTCTTATTAATATCCCAGAGGCTCTGACACCAAACATAACAGGGAGGGTAGAGAGGACGACGCAGCGAGGTGCCGGGACACTCGCTGCTCAGCGTATGCAAATAGAGGCACTCGGCCAAACACACACACACACACACACCAAACAGGCATTAGCATGAAGTGGCTTGGCGGCACGGGGCCATTTGTCATGCACGTGTGTGAGTGAGAGCGTGTGTATCTGGACAATGAGCCTCTCTAGCTCCGCGTGGTACCTCATTACAGGCTTCTGCTGGAGACAGGTGGCGCTGTAGCCTCGCTGCTTTCATTCACACTGAACAATGCAACAACGCCAGGCTTTGTCCATCTCTGCGTAGGTCTTTAATGTTTCTCCTGCCCTATGTTGCTACATTATGACGCATTCGTTGCGTTAAGGCTTGCTGATCGGTTATTGGAAAATATGTCACTTTTTTATGTAGGAGGAGTCAGTGTGGATTTGTACTGCTGTGATGGATGGATGTGGCTTAATTATCATTAAAAAGTCATTTACAAGACAAATAGGGACTAGCTTTGCACATTACAGTTGTTATAAAGTAGATTCTAGTTGCTGCTCTGTAAACAAGTGAGTTTATGTTGGCTCTGGCCCATTACTGGCACCAGGTTAAAAGAATGTTCCACGTTTAACATGAATTATGGTCTACTGAGTGACATGCTGTCAACTGCAATAAAAAAAAAGAAAATTCAACTCACACACCAGTTTGCAAAAACTCTGGCAGCCTTGTCCTACGTTTATTGAGGTTATATGGTTATTGAGTTGTCTAGTGTAGTCTGACTCACTCGTATGAACCATTTGAAGGGATTACTGGAGATTACTGATCTCACAAGTTATTCCTTTGAATCAGTTCTTAACTGAATGAACTGAATCCAACAGAAAAATTACACAATCAACATCTGACTAACTTACTGAATTAAAGATGCTCACTACTTTCAGCAATGTACGTCCCAAATCAATAAGTTTTGTGTACTTAAAGGGACAGTTCACCCAAAAATGAAAATTCTGTCAATAATTACTCACTGTCGTTTCAAACCCGTAAGGCCTTCGCTCATCTTCGGAACACAAATTAAGATATTTTTGATGAAATCCAAGAGCTCTCTGACCCTCCATAGACAGCAAGGGCACAACCACGATCAAGGCACAGAAACGTAGTAAGGACATTGTTAAAATGGTCCATGTGACACTAGTGGTTCAACCATAATTATATAAAGCTAAGAGAATACTTGTTTGTGCTCAAAGAAAATAAAAATAATGACTTCATTCAACAATTCGTAGCTTCTTAAAATTACAGTTGCACCACTGATGTCACATGGACTATTTTTATGATGTCCTTACTACATTTCTGTGCCTTGACCCTTGCTGTCTATGGAGGGACAGGGAGCTCTTGGATTTCATCAAAAATATATTAATTTCTGTTCCGAAGATGAACGAAGGACTCACGTGTTTGGAACAACATGAGGGTGATTAATTAATAACAGAATTGTTTTTATTTTTGGGTGAACTATCCCTTTAATGACTTTTTAAATAAATCATACAAGTTTTTTAGTGCTCACCAAGACTGCATTTATTTAATAAAAATACAGTAAAAACAGTAATATTGTGAAATGTTATTACAATCTAAAATGAATTGTTTTCTATTTATTAGGGATGCACCAGTATCGGGCCCGATACTGAGCTCCTGTACTCGTACTCGTTAAAATCCCCCGATACCAAACGCCGATACCACACAGCATGTGATAAGTGCCATATTCCGAAAAAGAAACACCGACACTGAACAACAGGCGGCAGAATGGAGTTATTAGAGATTAAGGATGTCTATGAAGATGTATGCAATGAATAATGTTAAACATTCAGTATTAACGCCTGTTGATGTGCACGAGCTGATAAGCAAAGCACGCTGTGTGGATTGAGTGAGCGATGGCTCAGATGTGCGAGCTTGTCAAGTGAATATCCCTTTCTCACAGACATCACTGGAAAGTTTGTAGTTCAGTCGGATGTGTCAAAAACAAGTAAGTAAAACAATGCACAAGTTACTTAACGTAGAGAGGGAGAGAGAGAGAGAGAGAGCGCACTTCTGTTGTGTGATCTTTATTGATGTTTGCTCACTAGCACGCATCATTTGGGTTAAAAACTAAATCGTAAATATAAGACAATGTATAGGGGCATTCACTATAGAGTGGGGGAACTATGACATCACTTTGTAGGCGGATCGGCGGTTAGCATGAGACTGGTTCCTCGACAAAAAGCCAATAGGATTTTTCCATAGGCTTTTGGATTATCGCAAAAAAATAAGCTCTGTGTTCAATCATAGTTCATGAAACTTACATGTTTTGTCCATCAAGATAATTTTCACAAAATAATATAACATTGATGAATTTTGAAGACTAAATAAAAGCGCCAGAACTGAAAAGCTAAACTTAGGATATAAACGAACTACAGCACCACAGTCGCTCGCCTTCAACGTCACCACCACCGCGTGCTCGAGAACTGTTTCAAACTTATTTTTAGGGCTGTAATCAACCAAAGAAAATCTTGGTCGACTGAAGTCCTGAAACTTTCGACTAAAAATCGACTAAAAATGACGTTTGTGGAGAAAAAAAAACGTACGTTACATTAATTAGATGCGCACTGTGCTCAGTACTTGGTAGCCTTGTTATCTGCCTAAATTAATTATAAATAAACATAAAAAACTAATAGGCTATTTGCAGTATATTAAATCGTTTTTGACCTAATTATTTTGCACTGAAATGAGTCTGACACACGAGTCTGTCGTCTCTGACAGCGGTGCATCACGTGCACCTGCGCAATATCATAGCCTGTGATTTCTGAAAACAGTACTAAGTTGTCAACTAGTGATATCACAAGAACTTTTGAGGAATGTGCAACATAATTTAGAAAATTATTTTTGTCATATGTTATAAGTATAACTGTCAGACACTATCATTTCAGCCGCTCTGCGCAGCTCGCACAGAGCGAGGCTGAACATAAGAGCTCAGCTTCGCGGCTGAGACACGAATAGACTTAAAGCTTTTACTCTTAATAAACACAAAAGGCGCGTCCACTTTAATAAAAAAAGTGGACAATGGGGGTGTTCTGAAAACAGACTGTTACCTGTGAAACAGGGGTGCTCTGAAAACACCCCCATTAGCAATTAGTGCTTTCCACCTGATGAAATGAGCGCGGCCAAACTGATGAAATGAGCGCAGCAAAAAATCGACCAATCAGAATTTTGGTCGAACCAGACCGTATCGACCAATTAATCGACTAATCGACTGGGACGTTACAGCCCTACTTATTTTTAACATGTTTAGTGAAACGTATTTACTCTGTATATGAATTTTAATCCACACTACATGAACCGTTTCATATAAACTGGAATAAATACAAAACTAGAGCCAAAATAAAACTGAAATGAGACATTAGTAATAAACAGTATAGTGAATAAAAGAAATAATCTTAAATAATGGACATTTAAAGCACGTATTTCTGTACATTTTGAAATAAGGTGCAATAAATCCTTGACTAATATGAATATTTTAATTAAAAATGTATCCCCGCATATTTAATCTTTTAAATAACAGTGAGCGAGTCTTTGGATATGGTAAGATAACTTATTTTAGTGAACAAAGTACCACATTTCAGCTATCATTTTGTTAGGGTGGGTACACAAAATGTTATTTTATCCTTGCTTCTACAATCTCTTTCTAACAACTTCATGCGGACGTACACATTTATTTTTGACGTGGCTTTAAGCACTATGCATCATTAAAGTTTCACTTTCACCACGTAAAGCCAGTAAATGTGGTGTTTACATGTAATAATCATAATATGAATTTACCTTGTGGTACGAACCCAGAGTCTCCGTGTCAGTAAGCGATAAAACGAGTATCTTCCCTCCGAAGACATGTGTCGCATTTCGGGGCAAAGCAAAAAAACATTGTCGAACAACAATATAAAATGCTGTAAACTATTCATTGGTTATCCTACAATTAATTGTATTATAAATTATACTACAACTGGAAAATACTGTAAATTGTTCGTAAAATAAACTGTTCGGCGAGATGATGTTGATTGTCTCCAACAGCGCCTGTAGTCCCATTTAGTAGCTTGTTAGCAACCGTATTTTTTAAGAAAGGTAACAGCTTAAAAAAAAAATCACAAGTGTGGTGTGACTGGTGTGTTTTATGTTGTAGAATAAAACGTGAAAGTATCTTGAGCCTGTGTGAACCACGGACCTTATTTAAGGGATTTAACCAAAATCCCATTAAAAAAAACCCATTGACTCTGAGACGATGGAACCGGAAGTGCTAAAATGCAACTCGCTTCCGGGGTTTTCACCTACAGAGTGACATCATAGTTCCCCCACTCTATAAACATCATTTATTTTCAACCTTAAGTATACACGACTTTCTGGCGAGAGTGAAACTAGCAGCCTGTGTGAAATGCGCGAGGCTGTACTATACTTGTATACTCTCATTCTGCACCATTACAAATACGTGCGCGTTTTGCTCGCTTCATGAATGTTTCTGCATTATATGAGTGGCTTTGGAATATAAATCGCAGCATGTTTCAGATGAAAAAAAAATTATTCTTTCTATTTCTGAAAATATCACAGTTAAGAGATTTATAACGAGTGGTTCCCTGCATTATTACTGCAAAATGCGTGATTACAGTACTAAGCCGCTGCAATGGAGCAGCTCTAATGCTATTAAATTAAAAATGATGTACCATAGAGCAAAAAAATGAACAGTGAAAGTAACAAAAACTTGTAAAATACAATTTAATGTGCATAATTAAGTGTGAAAATAACCGAAGGATATACAGTCAAACCAAAAATTATTCAGAGATCAAACATAAGGACACTATAGTTCATTTATGTAAGTGAGGATAGCAAAATAAAGCAATGCCATATTATTCACAAAAATTCTTCATACAGTAGACTACCAATACAATTGATACAAATTTGGAACCAAAAAATTATTCAGACCAAGTCTGGGTAAAAAAAAATGAAGTTCAGATTTGCATGAACCTGGTTGACAGCATGCCCAGGGGCCGGTTGCACCAGCTAGACCTAAAAAAGCTGGGTGTAAGCACTTTGCAACGTCCAGCTTAACGATAAATATTTACACCTGTTGCACCAACTAAAACTACGATCAGGCGCAACTACGCCTGGCATAGACACATAGACACGCAGTGATAGCTGAGACGACGTTCACGCTGCAGTGGCTACAACTACTAACATAGAACTGAATTGCTCAAGATATCATAACAAGTGAAGCCACTGCGCCATGATTTCATTGAGTAAACATTTTCTAACAAGTCCGCGTTTTTATATCTCAAGTCTCCCTGCACGTTCCCATGACAGATTTCTTCAAACAAACATTAAAAATGAAGGCAGCAGGTTAAGTAAAATATAATGAATGTAGCCTAATACAATGCTTCTCTCTAGAATTATTTTTTCTAGCTGACAATCGAGTTTATGTACAATGAATGTCTTTCCTGAGGTAAATATGACTTTACATGACATTGTGTGTTTTACTGACATCTTTCTGTGGCTGAAAAACCACATTTATAGTTTGTATTTTGTGATAAAACCGACAGAATTTGAAAACTGATACTTTATTTCTGATTAAAAGTAACAAAGCACAAAACTTACTGCAATGGATGGCAGACACGCTACAAATGATGAATGTAATTAAAGACATGAAATATTTCCAAGCATTTATTCTGTCCTTTCAAGCAAAATGTTGAATGGTACAATTTCATTTAATAATCCCATTTTACTGCATATTACATGCTGTACAGAAATATAGTTTTTTTTTTTTTTTTTAGGTCAATTACTGTCGGCAGTGTGGTATAGTCTACACCGAGCTTCGCGATTGATGTCGCTTATCCTGCAGCCCTGAAAAGACCATAAACATTACAGTTCACATCTTCAGTAATAATTAACTAACAGACATGAATCCTAAAAACTAATAATGTCCGAGCAAATCATGACTTTTCACTTTACACCTACCTCTGACTAGGCGTAAGATTCAGTCTCAGACGTAGCACTACGCTCAGATGGTGCAACGGTTATAACTTCTACGCATGACTTAAAGCACTTTTTATGTCCAGCCTAGTCTCACAACCAGGTGTACGTCCAGCTGGTGCAACCGGCCCCTGGAGACTACAGGCTGTCATTAAGGCTAAGGGTGGCCCGACAAAGTATTGATAGTTGTATAAATATTATCATGCTAACAGCTATCTGAATAATTTTTGGTTGATTGTAATTAGGGCTGTCGCGATTCGTCTATTTTAGTCGACTAGTCAATTTTTAAAAATCGACTTAATTTTGCTCGCGTTGATTAACCGGCAAAATACTGGAAGTGGCGCATTTCACGGACAAGAATCCATGAAACACATTTTTAGACTATTTTCCAAGGCTGTGTGATATATTAAACCCATTTAAAAATCATAATTAAGCATAATTGTGAATTCACAAACACTATGATTTAATAAAATATTTATATGCAATGCAGTTCTAATACAGTATATACGCTTTAATTATTTTTACATGCGTGTAGGTTACGTACGTGCGTCACACATCGGCTCCGTTCACAGTAGCCTTACTCTGAGCTTACACGTTTTGATGTCCACATATTCATTTAATTACAATGGCTATAGCATTTCTGTCCTAAAGAAATGGCCAAATATTAAAGATTAAGTTGTCATTTAAATTAAATGGTTCTTGGTCAATATTAAACAAGGATTAGATCGCGCAGTAATGTGTAAAAATAATCATCAGGCCGTCGGCGCTCCCTGCAGGCCTTTGTTGTTATGCGAAATGTACATTAGCTCTATTGTTTATAATACTTTATTTTAATGTATTTTAACAGTTTTCTTGCTTTTGAACTAATTATTATTGCATCATTGGTATTATATATGTATTTTAAGTAATTTAAAAGCTATTGTTCACTTAAATCTATTTTTATTACCACAAAAAGTTTTTTTACCATTTTCATTTTTCTATACTCTTTCTTTTAATAATCCAAAACATCTCCAATTAATTGATGTTATATTAAAAAAATATATTTTTATTTTTTTGAATTATTTTTTTTTTAATTTCAGAAATACTGCCCATTTACATTTTTCACCTAAAGAAATTCTGGTAAATAATATTTTTGGTAAATACTCTGGTAATGTTTTTTGATTATAATTTTATTATTAGTAGACTAGAACATGTGGATGTGTTGTCATTCTTACACTATAATACTGAACTTTGATTTCAGTGATTTGGACTATGAGATGGACACTTGCTTCTTGCAATCTGTTGCACTTTACTTTTGCCTTAAAAAAGGATTTAATAGAAATTTGGATTTCCTTTGATTTCATAAAATATTCTTAAATTGTTGATTTTTGTGGGAAATTAATCGTTTAGATTAATCGATTAATCAACAAATTAGTTGATAGATAAATCGAAATAAAAATAGTCGTTAGTGGCAGCCCTAATTGCAATCCATTACATACCTTTCTATCCAAGTTATCTGACATTATGAAGCTGAATTTGTTCTGACACAGTTTAACTGAGTTCTTGTCATATTTTATTACCATAAACTATAGCGAATAAACTGTGATAATGTGAGGAATGTTGAAGGTGTCTGAATACATTTTGGTTTGACTGTATCTATTTGATAAATGAAGTTAACCAATTATACATACTCTTTTGGTTTCTGTACCCAATATTTTAAAAATGTACAAATGCAGTGAAAGTATCGGTACAAGTACTCAATATCGGCAAGTACCCAAAGTAAAAGTATCGGTATCAGGCGAGTACTGGAAAAAGTGGTATCGGTGCATCCCGACCATTTAATGTATTTTAAAATTTAATTTATTCCTGTGATGCAAAGCCGAATATTCAGCAGCCTTTCCTCCAGTCTTTAGTGTCACATGATCCTTCAGAAATCATTATAATATGCTTACTTAAAATAATAATAATAATAAACTTTTTTTATTATTATAATCAATGTTGAAAACAGTTTTGCTGCTAAATATTTTTGTATAAACTGTGATACTCAATAGTTTTATTTTTAAAAATATCTTTTAATTTGACCTTTAAAACAGAAATATCTGTTCTGCTTACAGTATACTGTATAGTACACATGTTCCTGACACATACAAGCTGTGTGCTCATCATAACACTGGTTTGAATCCAGTCTTGATGCCACCCCTCTCTCCACTTTCTGGTCTAATCTTTGCTGTCTTTTACAATAAATGAAAAATACCATTAAAGCCTATAAATATAAAAAGTGCAATAGCTTGTGTGAAATTTTTAGATATGAAAATGCTACATTTAAAATGTTTAACAAAATCCTTCAGAGAGGAGAGGGCAAGGAAGGAAAGCTAGCTGGCAGAATTATAACTATATGTGATCTTTTTACTTGGGGTGGTCAAGTAAATGAAAGCTGACAGAGGTAATATCAGAGGAGAGATGAAGATTAAAAAGAGAGAGGGAGGAAAAGAAGCAGGGCTGAACCGCTGCAGGATATAGGGCTCTGCGCCTTTAAACTGAAATCTCAATCTCACAAAGTTTGTTCCTTAAAAGGAAATCAGAGGATTTCACTGAGACATTGCCTTGAAAATCATGAATAAACATCAGAATGCCTTGCTGCGCATACATCATACATCACAGGCCGACGCTACCTAATGGAGGAGGACTCATCACCCTCCAACACATGAAAAGCCAGCAAAATTACCAAGCCCACCACACAGCCAGCCGCTCGCTTTTAAAATGGACCGCCGAGGGAGGGGAAGGGGCTGAAGGAGTATTCCTTCACTAAAATGGCTTCCTGAGATAACCATCTCTCTGTGTCGTTCATCACAAACATGGAGAGAAATAAAAGAATAGTGATGATGACATTTTCAAAAATAATTAGAACACAATGCAGTTTCCTCTAGTACCCTGCCGTCATTCTCCCTGACCGCCCGTGCTATGATCTGCCTCCCGTGTATGGCTGTTTTCCTGCACGTGTTGATATGGCTGCATATTAGGATGCACTTGCTATTCCAGACTGGCCATTTAACATGAGCAAGCACTTTATTCTGGGCTCGGTAGGGAACGAAATTGCCTTTAATCATAATGTGGGTCTGCTGCGAGTAGGTAGACACGGCAGTGGCGGAAAATGTCGTCTCTGTATAAAGACAAATAAAAATGGAAGCTTTATTTACGATGGTAGCGGAAATAAAATGGACAAGTGGATGCTGGGCATTAGACGCTTTAAGTAAAAATTGATGTGGCAAGACGTAGAAAGATAACATGGCAAATTGAAATTATTTAAATATAAATTTCAAAATGCAGCTAGAAAAATCGGTCCCACTTTTTTATTAGGTGGCCTTAACTAAGATGTACTTATGTATTGTGAACATACATGTTTTTACATTGTAATTATATATTTTTAAAATACATACATGTAATTACATCAGTAATTAATTTCTGTAATTACATTTATAGTTACACTGCTAACCCATCCCTTACACTTTAACCCACCCTTAAACCTACCCATACCACCAAACCTGTCCCCAACCTTACGCGTATTCCACCACAATAGCAGCAAAGGTATTTTGTAATATATGAACACAATACGTACATTGTTCTTATTTTTTGATGTAAGTATATAGCCGTTAAGGCCACCTAATATAAAGAGGACCGAAAAATCTTTCAACCTTTTTATTTTGATATAATGTCAACAACTCAAAATGTCACAAATTTAAATGGTAAAAATACAATACCTGTAAAAACACACATATACACAAACATAATTGTCCAGGTGTTCCAGGTGGTTGCTAACTGGCCCAAATCAAATTGTACTGAAATTTAAGCAACCAGAAATATTCGCCAGAAAGAGCAAAAATAAATAAATAAATAATGGTTTTGTTGAAAAGGTTTTGGAGGGCTGAAATAACTGACCGAAACAGTGACAAGGATATTTCATTATCACTCAATCAGCATTTTAACAGCATAAACATCTCATTAAAACAGCTTGGAAACAATGTCACACAATGTTACATTTACCTCACAAGTCGTTAACTGTGCATAGCTTGTTAGAAAAAAAAACTTTAGCGAGGAGCACTGTGCAAAAAATATGCACTATATTACATATTCATCATATTTCTATATCACTCATTAGTGCTGTTGTCAGTATTTAATGTATGTTTGAATAAATCTGTCATTAAAACAAGTTTTTACTCCAGCTACTGGTTAAATGTTCATACTGTAATAATGGATTGGAGTAGAAGCATAATTATTTCATTAAAAAGCTCATTAATTAACTACTAAATAAACTTTATTTTTGTCTGAAACTAAACAAAACCTAAACAAAAAATCATTTCAGTAGGTCACTAATCAAAAGAGACCATCCTCTATGATAAAATGGCCCCTAGATGTGAACTTTTGTGATTTTTCCATAATTTCATCACCCCCAAGAAAAAAAAAAAAAAAAGTTGAATTGTGATTTGATGCATCATTGATGTCTTGTAGCACAAGTGTGGGATGAGTAACATGCCAAAGTTTACAACACCCTAAGTGTGCGCAATAGCGATTCTTCCTTCAGTGATAACACTGCACCACATAATAATATCTTAACTTAATATTATATCAATATTTCATTATGGGTGTGCAGAACGCTAACAAAATATTAGTGATCCATACATAATTTAGAAGTATTCAGCATAAAAAAAAAAACAGATCACAATTAAAAACTCATCCATGAGCAACATTTCCTCTTCCTCAAAGCATATGTATGTCTGTAAAAGGCCTTAGGCTAGTTTATGTGGAAATATATACACAGTGAATCTCAAGGAATCTATTAACAAATGCTAATTGATGTATGCAGAGGTATGAGTGTACGTGTGTGTGTGTGTGTGTGTGTGTGTGTGTGTGTGTGTGTGTGTGTGTGTGTGTGTGTGTGTGTGTGTGTGTGTGTGTGTGTGTGTGTGTGTGTGTGTGTGTGTGTGTACGTGATGGTGCGAGTACAAAGATGTATCCTACACCGAGCCAGGCATGAGAACAGGCTTGTGAAGCAGAGTGCAGTAATTTCTTTGATCATTTTTAATGGCAGTACTTTCATGTGGGTGTGTAGCGCTCTGTATCACATACACACACGCACACACACACACACACACACACACACACTCATACACACTGCACCCTGCAGGTGTCATTTTACACCCCCAGCTCTGGGATTAGTATGCAGCAGGCAATAAAAAGCAGGGCCATTGCATTGCACTGCGCACATCTCTACAAACCAGCATCAATACCTTTTCAAAAGGATGTATCAGTTCAATGCTAACTGAGTGGGGAGACAGGGAGACAGACAGACAGGAAAGAAGAAGAACTGAACAATACACAAAACAGCAGGAAGTTAAAAGTTAGTGTGATAAAAATAAAAACAGAATATGAGACAAGCACAAGATTGAAGTGGCAAATTCAGTGGAAGTTTTGAGGGACTGCAGAACAGCCTGAGGAAGAAACCATTTAAAGGGACAGTAACATATTTCTCATTAGTAGGTTATTTTTATTTTTTATGTTTAAAAAATGAAATACAGTTTTTCCATCATATATAATAATAAATCTCATTGCAGGTAAATGTTAACTAAAATCCATCTTGACTTTTTATGTTTTAAAAGATAAGCATTTACAAGACAACTAAACAATACAAGTGAATGATAACCACAACTATACTTATTCATATATTTGAATAATAACATACATTTTAGTCTTTTCTTGACACAAAGATATGCCTTGGAAGACTTGGAATATTGTGTATAGCTGAGTCCCAATTCAGAGGCTTCATCCTTTGAAGGCTGCATTTAAAGACCGAATATGTCACAAGGGTGCAAACGAAGGCCGTATAAGTTCTACTTTAAATGCAGCCTCAAAATGCATCCTTCATTTCCTGGGCAATGAAGGATTGAGCAGATATATTCTTTGTGGACCCAGGTTCATTGCGCCCCTGATGACGACAGAATTTTTTATTCATTTATTTTATTTTACTTTTTTGTTCTGTTTTGTTTGAGAGAGAGGGAGAATGCCGAATTATACTTTTTAATAAGCACTGCGTTTCAACTTAATTGAATATGTAATGTATTGAATATGTAAACAAAAAGAAAAGTGGTTTAAATATTGTCTCTATAAGATATGATTTTATTACTTTTTAAAATGGACATCATTGGTTCAAGCTGAACATATTTACACAGGCTGTGAACCAGTTGAATATAACTTTTAAAAAAAGTCCAGTATAAACTAGGGTTGTACCGATAGACGATAGTATCGTGTATCGACGATAGTCAGAGATATTGACGATAGCAGATGTCTTTGTCGATAGTCGAGACGATATTAGGCTCATTCTCCTATTACTGTATAAAACTATTATTATTATTATTATTATTAGGCGGCCTATTATTATTGGGCTATCCTTATCAAATTGCCCCGCTATTTCACCTCAGCACCGCACTTCACACGCGCAAATGAGGATTAGGTTTCTCCTCGTTGGAAATGTTTTAAAAATGGACTCTAAAACCAAGCCCACATCAAAATTGAACTGCGGGGTGATAAACTTTATTTACAAATTAGGCTACGTCAAGAGTGCAAAAAGAGACATCTTTTAGACATCTTCTTGAACAGCTATGAGCTATGAATGAACATGACGAAACTGCACCGGCAGCATTTCTTTTTCTTTACAGCACATTAACATAAAACAATGATGCTTATTCTTCATCATCGTTATTATAAAAAATATGCAGTTAATAAGTTATCATCTAAAACAGGGCTCGTCATGTATGACTGATGTATCCGTTTAATTTAACTTCACTCCAAAAATATGAACTTACCTGAAAATACTTATCTTTAACGTGTTTGTTTATGTCCAATATTTAGTGTTAAACCAATATTTAGTGTGGTTTTTAAAATAAATCTACTTTTGATTTTCTCCTTGACTGATTTTTAGACTGATAACTTCCACACCGTCCTAATAGCGATGTATGACTGCTGTATCCGAATATATGAACTAGCGGTTTTAAATATTTAAAACATGTTAGTTTTTCAGTATGTTTGAAAGTCTATTATTTCGGTTATTGGTGCTTCCAGGCTCTCTCTCTCTCACACGCGCAGTTTTAAAATCACCAAATAGTTATGAAATAGCCTATGATAAGCAGGGAGACTCTCTCTTGCCCCCAACCACCCATGCATGATAATATCGTGTATCGGCGATCTCACAGGCTGGCGTTATGACGATATGAAAAATGACCATATCGCCCAACACTAGTATAAACATTACTGCTGCTTGCCAACGGCAGCTGTCATAGTTGCTAGGTGACAAGAGAAATCCTTCGTAGGCTAAACCATCCCATTTAACAACACTCGGTCTGACCTTCGCGGCCTTCGAAAACGTGGATTTAAAGTCTGCGCCCTTCTAAGGATGCAGCCTCTGAATCGTAACACAGCTTATACTGACCTTTTTATGATGCTTTTTGTCCTTTCGGAGCTTAGTCTCCATCCACTTTATTTAAGTGAACAGCATGAACATTCTTAAAAATATCTAATTTTGTGTCCCACGGAAGAAAGCAAGCCATGCAGGTTTGGAATGACATGAATATGAATAGACGATGACAGAATTGAGATTTTTGAGTGGACTATCCCTTTAAACAGCACACTGCAGCAGCCTTGAAAATGGCCTCCCATGCTGCTTACCGAAAAGCTTTTGCAGGAAGCCTCAATTACTGGATAACACAGCTTGAGTTTCCACATGTTACAAGAAACCATTCTATGAGTCTTGACGGAGGGTCCCAGTGCGGTCTGTCTCCCAGCAGTTCACTTCATGTAATCCTGGTGAACACATAAAGCAGCAACTAAAGAGCTGCTTTTATGACGTGAAATTTTGTAAAACCTGTCTCATTCATTATTAAGAATGATCTACAGGTGTATTTCTCTCCTGTTTTACCATCCACCTCTAGTCTCTATCCTCTAAAACACAGTTTCATTTATATGCCGTCTTCATTTATGCCCTTCCATACACACACACTGTGATAATAAATAAGTCTATTTGGATTCTAGCAAACACAAACTTTGAGTATGCAAGTGCAGCTCCTATCTCTTTATCTGACAAATGTTGATTCTTTTGCTCAAATCGCATTAAAAAGCTTATTTTTAAGGCTATTCAGAAGGCAATGCCATACTGAGCATTGCATATTTCCCCATTCAAAACTATACGAGTGACACGTCTTGGGTATTCTATACTCTTTGGTGTAATTTAATGGTCTACAGACTGTTAAGAGTGATAACTAGTTCCCTCATGTATGCTCTGGGAAGCTTAAATGAATAGCTCAAAATAAAAAATAACAAATTCTGTCACCATTTGAAACAACCAATTGAAACATTCCTCGTGTTTCACAGAAAAAAATTCAGTTTGATGAAATTGTTTAGTCCAACCAGCAGTAGACGGGGGAGTGTTGGAGAACCCCATTTACTGTAGGGCATTTGCAAAACTACATTTTTGGTAAATCTGACCATTTGTAGCATGCTTTGAATAGAGTTTTGCACCCAAAAATCCAGTAAATTTTTATCTAAACTAAATTTCAGCAAACTTTTTTTCTTTTCTCAAGATTTTAAGCTTAATGAAGACTTCTGACCCTAGCACTGGGAACGTCTTACTGCTTGATTTAGCAGCTTTGGTCAAACTATCATCCAAAATTTCTATGAATATTAATATGCCTTTTGCCAGAACACTATCGATTAACTTCTGTGTGTGAAGAAGTCTGACGCTGAGTAGAGCAAGACCACCAGTGGTTCTGTTTGAGCCTGTCAAAAGAAGTAGGGAGTTCAAGGTGTGATGTGGCCTCTTTAGACTGGCGTATGTGGGTGTGTGTATGTTTTTGAGGATCTGTAGCAGGACTAAGAGACCATCTACAGGGAGAAAGGACAGAGGCGAAGAGAGGGTCCCCGCCGTGGATTTAGTGTTTGACAGTGGCAACCTGCTGAATGCTTACTGCTGGGCCTGACAGCACAAACAGCATTCATCCCTCCATAGAGCAGGCCTGCAGCGTTCCTAATCTGTCTTACACACACACATACACAATGATTCAAACATGCACCAGACTTCAACCCTCATCCCTCCTGTATTCATCAGAGTTTTAGCCAAAACAAATTAACAAAGCAAAGCGGCACTCAATGCACACATATTAAGCTGACAATCAGCCCAACAGCTCAAACAACTTATCCATCATCCTTAAGAACTCCCCGGGGAATACGTTAGCCTGGAGAAGGCAAAGAAATGTGTGTGCATCATGTGTTGAGGTGACTTCTGGGTAAACGCAGGACCCTTTAATGTAGCCTTGTGAGGTGAATGTGCTACAGATGTACGCGCACATTTGATGGGCTGATGTGAACGAGGCCGGGGTGTTGGATGGGGCTACTTTAGCGGGCTAAAACCCAGAGAGCACAGCTGGGGAGCAGCTGGGGCCAGTTGTACCGGAGACCGATGGCAGGGGTGCCCATCGCTCACTGTAACCAGAGAGTTTGGGAACAGATTAATAGATGCTCAGAGGTTAAGTAAACATAATCTGATAGAACTCTGGCTGCATTTAAGGCTGTTCGCTTTGCTTTGCTGGCTCTTTCATCACTGTAACGCCGCACAACCCCAGTGCTCTTAACGCTCCCAATATTTGGAGAAGGATTTAAGGACAGAGGCCTCGCACAGCAACCAACATCAGGCTCTGTTCCAGAATATTCCACATTAGAGCCTTAAGTCAGGCCTGTTTGCCTAACCTAAGCTATGTCTTATCTAATAACACTACAGTAGCTGTCCTGACATCATCCACCCTGAACATACTACACTCAATCAAACTTTTCTACTGACATTTATGAAATGTTTGGCATTGGAAGTCAGTGGGGTCAAAAACAACACTGATTATCATTGTGTGGACAATAAAGTACTGAGACGTAATTAAAAATATCTTCTTTTGTCTGTATTTTTCACAAAAGAAATTAAGTCATACAGGTTTGGAACATGAGGGTGAGAAAATAGCCCTTTCTGGAAAAGTACTGGTAAATTGCCGTAAAGAGATCATGTGTGAACAGGACCTTTTTAAAAATACCAGTAAATTTGTTCCGGCAATTTGAGAAGTTGTAACATTACCAGT
>CM071944.1:42780000-43030000 GCA_036784905.1 Acrossocheilus fasciatus
ACATATACAGAAGGAGATGAACACTTTTACTTTTGTGCTGCTAGCCATAAATCCTGTTGTACCATTTCAATTGTGGTACCATCATCCCACATGCCAGCTCACTGAGCTTTTAAAGCAGATGTCATCATACTTGGAGAGTGCCCATCAGCTGCCTGCATTTTTTTTTTTTTCCCCCATTTATCTATAACAGGCTACAACTGAGGGATATCCTCTAAACTTGGCACATCAAACCGCCCCACCCAGAATTGCAGTACATCCAACTTCCATTTTCAGGGCGCTTCTTTCATTACAGGTCCCGTCTTCATCAAATTCATCTCACATATTCAATCCAACATTGCCTAATCCTCGTAAACATTGTTTTGCAAAGACTGTCACACACCATTAATAGACACATCGGCTCACAAAGCTTTGTAACGGTTGAAAGTGTGACCAATGCCAAGGGAATCTGAGGGTACAGAGCAGCATGCATGTCAAGCATGCACTTGAGTAAGTTGGAAACTATTGTTTACTCGATGTGGGATTCCAACTAGGCTGTGAATTTATTCTAAATCACAGTTAACTCAACTTCTGTTAGACATTTGTGTATGCGATCGCAGCAGTTACAGTTAGTCAATGTAAACTAGTTGACTAAAAATAATGCAGCGGTGCATATTAGTGCTCAACCAATATGGCTTTTTTTGAAGGCCGATGCCAATATCTCAGACAGCAGGGTGGCTGTTGGCCTATACAAGGATGACTTAACACACTATTCAATTTAAAAATATTAATAACATTCGCAAAAAAACGAAACAAAAATGTATTTCACATATTTACTAAATTATAATTTAAAAATGAATTACTAAGACAAAAATTGTATTTGCTTCATACTCAAGCAACTGAAACCTCTTTGTTTTGCCCTGATCATTTTGATCCAGTTTTTCCCCTGAAATTGCTAGTTCATGTTATCGAAATCGACTATAACTTGCCAACTTTGCTCACACCAGGTATGACAACTTCCCAAAATAAATTGTGATCATTTTTCAATTTTTGTAGAATCCTTTTAATCCCACCTTGTCTAAATCAAAAATGACAAGTCTACAAAAAAAAAAAAAAAAAAAAAAAAAATCACTAAAAAACAAACAAACACTAAATAAATCAATAAAAGTCTTTGCACACACTTGTCTTGAAAAATGATAGGGCAACATATATACAACACAGAGAATGACATGAATATGACACACTCTCCATCAGTCCATTGCATGTGTGTTTTTATGGAGGCTACAAATACACACTTCAGAGGATTTAATCGTGGGATTAAATATTTATTAGATATTCAAAGGCTGATGATACACAGGGCAACTTTTTGAGAAACGCAACTTTGGGTAATATTGCCATCAGCGGACAACCAGGTGAGACAGGGCCCACGACCGATCTAAAGTATCCAGATAGAAATTTTGCACAAAATTGCTCAAAAAGTTGCGCAGTGTATCATCAGCCAAAGACTTCCTTAAATTATATTCATTTGTATGCTGCTGAATGTTGACAGAATGTTGTAAGTATACAGTGTTATTTTTTTATTACTATGAAATAATAATAGGATCTTCAGTGCATCTGACTTCCTAAGTGCGGTCAAAAATAAATAAAACTTAATACAGGTTGATATATTGATCTTGGCGATATATCGGCCAACGGCTAGTGCGTATTCATATCTACAGAGAACTTTGCTATGAACATGGCAGTGACGGTACGTGAATGATAAACCTAGAGGCACTGTAATAATTACATAAAGCTACTTTTAAAATGAAACCAGGTGAAAAAAAGACACTCAAACATGCCAAAATTAAGAGAAAATGACCATATTCTTCATGTTTACATTAACACTGACAGGTAGCCTGGCTAACTAACACGTTGACAGGACCTCTTGCTTCATATATCTAGATTGCTTGCTACAGCAGAAACTCTCAGTGACCAGAAACTATCATAACTTCACATACTTACGAACCTGTCCCCATTTCAACCATATGGCAACCCAACACAAAAGCAGAGCTACATGCTGTTCAACTTTACTAAAGTGACAAACTTGAAGACAGCACACGATTTACATACAAATGGCAGCCCTATTTAGAACATTAAACGCAATTCGTTTATACAGGACCTTAAGGAAAGCATTATTGAGACGCTATCGTCCAGCATGCGGCTAACAGTTAGAGCTACAATGATGTAGCATCTACATGGTGCCTCGTTTAAAGTTAGCAGACTTCAAAAAGGCTCCGAGGCTGCTAAAAATACATTCTAGTAGTGACGAACTGTCACTGAAGATGTAATGGATGTCATGTGCGCAATAAACAAGCGAAAAACTCAAACGAAAGAGTTTGAATGAGGTTGAAGACAGGAAGCGATACCGCCCCCAATCAACAGGCCTATTATACTACATTAGCCACACGACACGACTCTATTTCAACTCGCTTGAACTAGAGACACTTCGCAGAAACACTCCATACCTTCTTGCTGTACTCAGTGGAGGGGGGTAAACACGGGATAACCGATAGAAACGTCGCCAAAAGCGCGGTAGGTTCACAAACGCTCGCCTGCTAATGACCGTTATTAACGCGTGGCCAGGCCGCTGCAGCAGCGCGTGGGCCACACACAAACTCGCGGCCAAAAAACACACTCCGACAGAAAGTAACGTACTGCACGAGACAAAATACACACTCTGCACGCCAGTATGAGCTAAAACGTTACATAAAAAGAGGCAGAAGGGTTTTCTTACCTGGCTGCTGTGCGAAGCCATGCTCCCGGTGAGATTTCTCCACAATCACAAGATGAATGTTGTCTCGGGGGGAAAGGTGAGTTTGTAGTACTTGGTATTACCAGTAAACGCCTACTGTGACATGGTTTCCATTTTGCTATGGTCTGTCATACGGTGGATTTACTCAGGTTTAGTGCTACTACTTCAGCATATCACGCCGTTTCCCCCACCGTCGCCGCCATCTTTATCTCGCGCCTGTGTGTGCTGCTCGAGCGCGCGCCCTGAGAGATCGTGTGCGTGCGCTGAGGGCGGGCGCGCCAAAATGACGTGCAAATTAAAAACTCGCATTGGGTTACTGTAAGCATTTTTAAATATTTCAGAACAGCCTATCTAAAATTTCCTATTCTCCCCGAGGTAAAATAAATACAGTTTAAAATATTAAATTTTATATATATATCCCTCCAATAAATTTCTGCACTCAAAATTTAATTTTGAAAACGTGCCTTGTTATCTATGCAAACATGTAGCTATTTGAAGATACAGAACATATATTTTTTTACATGTAGTTTGTCTCAGTCTTTTTGGAAAGCATTGCAGGACTGGATGGTGTGGTTGCTGATAGTTTCACTTACAAGATGTAATGCACGGAATCAAAGAGTGCTCTGTTTTGTATAATTTGATTAATAATATTATATCATTAGCAAAATATTTTATACATAAATGTCAATATTTTAAATCTCCACCCTTGTTTATTGTTTAAAAATGATCTAAAATACTTTTCAGATGCCCTTAGTAAAATGAAAAATCCAAAGGCAGTAAAACTGTTTAATTTGTTTGTATTATATAATTTGTTGTAACTATATTTTTATTAGTATTATTTTCTTTTCGTTCTTGTTTTTGATTCTTATTTTTATATTTTATTATGTGTTGTGGAATATTTTGTTATATGCTTTGTCTGGAATTAATATTGTGTTGAGCCTTCCATACCAGATAATTTTTTTTGTATACTAATTAAGGCCATTTTGTTATACTCGGAATTTATACTCAAAAAAAAAAAAAAAAAAAAAATCCTGTAAGCATTTTTAGTCATTACTTCACAAATACTTTATTACTTGAGGGGATTTTTTTTTTTTTTTTTTTTTTTTTTTTGTAAATCTATTATCTTTAATAGATAATATTAATTGGAATAAAAACATGGCTTTTACCTTATAATTTTTTTAAAGAAGTTAAAGTTAAAGAACTACATTTAAAAATTTAGCACATATAGCCTACCCCACTAATAAGATTACATCAAAATTCGGTAATGCTCACTTGAATTGCAATTTCTGTCATTTCAGAGTCATTTGAACGTCTTTTTGTTCAAATGCCACCTTGTTAAAGAATTTTGTTCTGACTTTTCAAAATTCTTTGGTACAAAATCCAATTTAGACATTGATTTCACTACGTGTGACATATTCTCTTATTTTTCTCATTGTAAACACAATATACAATGTATAGGAAATGTATTTATTTTATCTGCAAAATATTATATTCATAAATGTAAATTTTCTTCAACATTACCCAAATTACAAGATTTTCTTTGTGACTTTAATTACCTAATTATGACTTAACAACATTAACAACAAAAAAAGTGTCAAATTTGTGAAACTGTTTAATGATCTAAATGTTACATAATTTGAGTTACTACCTCTGTACCTTTTGTTTTACTTTTTTTATGCATAGCCTATCCTTTGTCTTCCTGTATTATTTCTTTTAGTCATCCAATGTTGTATCTAATTGCTGTAGTTAATCTTGTTTATACCTGTAATAAAAAAAAAAATGCTTTATTAACAAAATGAGAGAAATTATATTTAAGCTGATTCATAGTTTTACCCGGATAAGTGCTCTCTTACAAGACTTGATATTAAAGGCTGTTTAGAAAGCCCTGAAACTTCTTTAATTACATTTTAGCCTGGAATTGCTCTTACACAACATCATTTTGGTGTGACATTCTTGATTTTATCAAATGTTATGTGAATCCTAATTTTGAGTTAATGTAATTTTTGGTTTTCATGCTGGATGTGGAAAAAAAGGTGATACTTATTTCATAATTCTTATTTTACTATTAGCTAAATACCATAGGCCTATTCATAAATGTACATTTTCTAAATGCATTTTTTTGGGGGGATTCAAACTTGAAATGACAATGTATTTTGAATCTATTGAGTTCTCTACAAACTTAAAAGCAATATGAGCAATGGCTTTGCTAAAGACTTGGCACTTCCTCTGCATGGACTGAAAGACCGAATGACCCTGAACTGATGTGGTATTGTTATGATTTGACAATGATGACAATTGTTATTGTTTTTCTCAAGCATCCCATTAAAAAAAAGACAAAAAAAAAAAACTAAGCATTTGTATTTATTTTTTAATGATCTGATTTTTCGTTTTCAACAAGCCACATCAAATCACCAGGGGCAATTAAGAAAAACAAAAAGACAAAATACAAACGAAAGTGCATATATAATAAACATTGTAAAGCTGACAAATGTTTGAAGTCCTTATGCCTTTATTTATTTTATTATTTTCTTTACTGCCAATGTTCTTGCTGTGTTCACTCAGTTAAACCACAAAAGTTAATCAAAGAATGGAGTTTAGTTTGTAATCCTAAAACCTGCGATACCATTTCCTATGGGGTTGTCTTTGAGTTATGAATAAATTAACGACTTTATGTTTAAGGACTACAACTACCACAAGGACGTAAGCTTATCTGTATGAGGAACTGGACAACAGGTGTAGTTCTTATGTAGGCCTAACTTGTTAGCAACTTCTACTTTTAAATAACACAGTAGCTTCAAAACTAGCTTGAAGGTAATTTATCCATAAGTGATAAAAATTTGAAGGTCCTTTAAAGTAATATTAATAACCACAGAACCAATATTTACATTGCGTAGGCTTACGTGATGACATATATAAACTGGCTGCGTCCCCATTATACTATGCCCTAAAAGTATGTACTCTTTTTGTGAAGAAAAAGTACATACTTTAGAGTATGTAGCAGAATAGTAGGCAAGCTTTGGGACATACTACTTCCTCATAGCTGCGTCTTTAACGGACGCTCTGTTGCTTAGTTACGCATCCTGTAACTGTTTAAACTGCCCTGTCAATCATCTTGTCACAGTTAACATCACCCACATTTCGTTTAATTTGATTTCCGACCGTATTGGAGAGAAATTAAGAGCCACGTCGCGGGTCTTTCATGCCGAGAACTCTGCTCATGTGTTTGCATAATGATGCATTTCAAAGTTAATGACCAAACGTATCATTATAAAAGTTCACAGTGTTGCTGCACATGAAATATAATGTGGATAATATTAAATAAATATTTTTTCATCAGGTTAGACTGATTATTTATAACTCAAATCCCTTTCCCTACCCGTCGCGCATATCCGCCATGTTTGTAGTTTTTTAACACTTTTTATGCGTGTTTGTAGTTCTAATCGAATCCTCGTCCACAGCGCAATGTGCTGTGGGCAATATTAGCCGTTAGAGTGTGCATCGACCTTTTTACAGTCTATGATCTGCACTTCGAATTCTAACCGGAAGTAGTAGACCATCCGGGAATCTTTGGCATACTTTTTTAAACGTACTATAATTTGGGACATACTAATTCTAATATATTAATGATAGAACGCTTTCTCTTTCCAACTTTTACAAATTAATTAAAATAATTTTTAATAGATTAGCCCAAAACTTGTCTTCCTGGTTCAAAATAACTCGTATAGTTCTGTTTATGCCCTTTGATCTATGTTCTCTCTAATTTTCTAGCACGTGTTCTTGCTTTTAGTAAATTACACAATCTTAAGGACGACTAATCAAGTAGCCTACTGTAGGTCTAACATTTAAGTTATTAACGCCCCGCGTTAGTGAAATGGTGCATATTTATTTAGAAACTTTGATGAACGATAATAATTTTATTAGCCCTATTATTGCTGAAAACGAACATACAAAACACAACATATCAAAAGTAGGGACACTTGAAAAGACAATAACAAAAGTAAAACATGGTAAATAATAATAATAATAAATAAAGCAAATATTTAAATATTTTTTTTTAAAAACGACAAAAAAATGCAATAAAGGGCTATTATTTTACATAAGATTTCTTATACGAAGACTTTAAATGCGGAGCAAATTCTAACAGTTTTCATAGCATTCACATTTAAATAATTCTCCTTAAAAAGAGCTCAAAGACAGGTTTACAGTCTCGTGCTGAACCTTTTTTTTTTTTTTATTGAACAAATATAACATCAAGTACAGTGTCACAATTTAGAGTAAAAATAAACACTAATTCAGAAGACAAAAAGCCAGTGAAGGGAAGTAAAATAGTCTCGCGCTGAACCTGTATTTATAATGGTGTGGCGTCGTGACGCTTCTGGAGGCGGAGTCAGAGTCAGACAGGTTTCATAGGTGTGTGTACGTTCACAACAACACAAGAAACCTGAGCGAAACCCTGACAAATCACTGCTTACTTCGTCCATTTCAGTAAAAGGTAGGCTCTGTGTTAATTAATTGGTTCATTACCGAGTTACGTGTAAATTTTCGTTACCTAGTACGGTTTATTTTGGTGATTAGTTTCAGGAAATGAGACCATCTTTGCGACTAGATAAAACGTTTACTTCACAGAAATACTTTTATAAAAGCAATAGGATTAAACTGAGAGTATTTCTTGAGAGGCTGTTCCAATATATATAAACCACAACCACTTCAGTTAACTAACAATGTAACAACTTGTCATGTTGGTTTCCCTATTATTCACGTGAACCTGTATGAAGATGCATCAAGTTTTAAACCCATGAAATTTGTGAAATCTCCTTATTTCTCAGGCAATGCCAGAATCTAGCCGGCATCATCACACAAGGGACAAAGACTACTCCAGTCGAGACAGGAGAGATGAGGACAGGAGGTCCAGAGAGGACCGGAGAACACCTGATGGAGATGACCGATCACGAAGCCACCGAGAGAAACAACGATATGCTGACACACAGAGGGACCCCCATGTGTACGAGGCCGCCCGGTATCAGAGTCAGGGAGTGTAAGGAGTGATTCTGATGTCTCTTTCCCACCTACAAATGTTCTTAGCAGAAGTATGCATGCGTGCTGTGACTTTCTGCCCTGCTTGTTGTGATATTTTCTACAGGCCCAGTTACTCCGAGACATCACCTTCATACTATGATGACAGTCAGCCCTACCATCATACACTTTACAACCTAAAATACATCACAACTAGCAGAGGTAAACTCACTTTGAGAAGCTACTTTGAAACGGTCTCTTGCTAACCCAGTGATCTTAGAAATTAAGAGTGAATTTATCTTGTAATTTTGGGGGGAAAGTCACCAATCATGGTAGCAAACCAGGTGGAGATATAAGACAAAAAGGAGTTTGCAATAAAAGTTTAATACAGCTTTATTTTTTCCCCGCATACATTAGAATGTGTCCTGTTCAATTAAAAACAAAATACAATAAAAATAATGACTATCATATATTTTTACCACAGTTTACAGAAGACACAAACTAAAATGTAATTCGGTAGTTACCAAAAACATATCGCATATCAAAAAATCTTCTATCAAGAATCATTAGATGACATTAACTTTAATATTAAATATTTAGCAATATTTGTCACTATCCTGCATACCACTAGGTTTTAACATTGGGTCAAAAACAAGTTTTTTTTATCATTTAAAATGATATATTTTAATAAGTACAGGTCAGATTTAATAAGTACATGTTGTTTAAATTTTACATTAATATATCTGCTACAATGAATGATGATGGAACATTATTTCACCAATATTTTGACTTATATATTTTCTCAAAAGTTATTTGAAACATTAACATAGACGCGTAATTTGCATTTAATATGTTTCCTATGTATATAAATTAACTTTTTGTTAGTTTTATTTGATGCGGAAACCAAAACAGGTCGTCTCGTCTTTGACCAATACACACACATCGTGTATGCGTATGCTTGTTTTTTATACTGGGCTTTCGCATGGCCCTTTTATAAGCAGTGTAAAAATGGTGATTTAGGATTGTATTTAAAGTGGTTTTGCACTGAAATGAAAGCCATTTGTATTTTTATATACGCTACCGTTCAAAAGCTTGGGGTCAGTAATATTATTTACATGTTTTTGCAGAAAGTCTCTCATGCTCATCGAGGCTGCATTTACAGCGGTGGCCGAAATTATTAGCACACTAGTATTTTCACCAGATAAAAAAAGGTTTATAAGTCAGTTATTTCTATCTTTTGCTGTAGTGTTTCAGTAGGAAATATCAGTTTACGTTTCCAAACATTCATTTTGCCATTAATTGTAATAATCCAGTGAGATTTTTGTTTGCTCCACACAGAGATCTGATCTGATCATCATCAGTCTCTCTGAAGAAACTGAGACAGAATAAATCCAGAAGAACTGTGGCAACATCTCCAAGACGCTTCAAGAAACCTTCCTGCAAAGCTACAGTACTGTTAAAAGTTTTAGGCACTTGTGTAAAAATGCTGTAAAATGAGGATGCTGTCAAAAATAATGTCGTAAATTAGATTTTCTTTATTAATTAACTAAATTAAATCAACATTTGGTGTGAGCATCCTTTGCGTTTCAAGCAGCTTTTGCCCTCAGTGCACTTGAGCAGAGTTTTTCAGAAGCTTTGCAGGAAGGTTTCTTGAAGCATTTTGGTCTCATTGTCTCAGTTTCTTCAGACAGACTGATGATGATCAGATCAGATCTCTGTGTGGAGCAAACAAAAATCTCACTGATTATCACAATTAATGGCCAAATGAATGTTTGGAAATGTAAAATGATATTTCCTACTGACAGAAAAACATTGAAATAACTGACTTCAAACCATTTTTAGCTGGTGAAAATACTAGTGTGCTAATCATTTCGGCCACCGCTGTATGTGATCAAAAATACAGTAAAAATAGTAACATTGTGATCCCTTTTATATTTCATAATATATTTAAAATGTCTGTAATGGCAAAGCTGAATTTTCAGCATCGTTACTCCAGTGTCATATCATCCGTCAGAAGTCATAATATGCTGATAATAAGTATGTCGAAACTGTGATGCATTTCTTTTAGGATTGTTTGATGAATAGAAATGGAAACCTTTTGTAACATTATAAATGTATTTATAGTCAGTCTTTCTGATCCCAACTTTGTGAACAATATTGTATATTTATGCAATCTCTTTTAATGTGCATATGTTCTTGTCCTCTAGGCATCTGTCAGGCCATGGAGTTCTTCTTAGGCTTGTTGATTGTCATCTGTGCTGGAGTGAACCACAGTAACTCGGGTCGGTATCGGGATATCGCCAGCTTAGGCGGTTTGTACCAGTACTATTACGGAGGAGCCAACGCGTTCACCGGAGCCGAGGCGCAGAAGGTCCAGCAGCTCGACGACCAGTTCTACCAGCTCAAACTGCCCCCTTACGTCTACAGCATGGCGTGCGGCGGCGCGCTGATGCTCTACGCTTGTGCCACGCTGGCCCTCGGCGTGTTTCGCATGCCCTACCGTTTCCCTCCTCTGCTGCTGGCTGAAGCCCTGCTGGATGTGCTCATAGGTCTCGGTTTTATTCCTGCCGTCGCTTTCTACTTTATAAAGCTGCAGGAGATCTACAACAACCCCATCTGTAAAGAGAGGGAAGCCATGTACAGCAGCAAAGGTCACAGAGGATTCGAGTGCAATCTCAATGGGGCAGACATAGCAGGAGGCTTGTTTGGTGTTCTGGGGATCATTATATTCCCCCTAAGCGCCGTGTTGGCCATCAGAGCCTTCATACGAGTGAGGAAGATGAAGCAGAGGCCGGCAGAAGATAACAACCTGTGAAGGTTACGCTATTTCATGTGGAAAGCACAGAAGGTCCTACACCAGTGTAAATGCTTTGGTTAGTATTTTTACAGTATCAGAAGGATATGTATTTTTCTATTTTTCAAAGAGTTTTTATTATGAAGGACCTTTGCAAGTTTTTTTAATATTATGTATACTTTTTTCATATATTCTTCACAAACATTAGATTTGATTCTTTGATTTAAAAAAAACCACAATATTATTGAGAATGAGTTGAATTACACAAAATGAATGACTTTATTAGGGTTTCTGCAGGTCTTTAAAGTTAAGGTGTTAAATCAGATCTGAAAGCTGTAAATTCATAAAGTCATGACATTAAATGTTGCATTCACTGCAAAAAATATCGAAACATTCTTAAATCGTTTTCTTGAGATGCAAATGTAAAAGTCTTAAAATATTTGAAGTGTTCATGCTTGAAACGAGAAGAAATGTCAATGAGGTATGAAAACTGGTTTTCCCTTTTAAATTAAGTTTTTCTGAGCCAGATATTTGTTTTAACCATAAACTCGCTTCATTTTGATCAATTTCACAGAAAACGTCATTTTGTTTCTGAAGTGTATCATGATTTAAGAATCTTTAGACATTTGCACCGGAAAACAACAAAAATGAACGACGCTTTTGCAGTGTGATCAGAAGGTACAGTAAAAGTAACTTCCATATTCTAGTGATTGGGCTATTAAGCTATTCTTATGTCAAATTAATTTAAAAAGATGGAGATCGGTTGGAAGTTTTATCTATGGCGAATACAACTCATTGTGTTTCTCTCAAGACATTTACATTCAGAGAAAATACTCACCTTTAGTTGCCTTCAATTTATTTTCTAAATGTTCTGTTTGGTATAAAATTGACCATCATGAAAACCTGCAGAAACCTTATATATATTACATACTCATTTAAATGTCTGTATTATCTTTGGTGCCAATGAGCCTAGTTCACAGTTTGTAATTTAACATATTAAGCAAGATCATTTCCTTCTTTGTGTGTGTCTGTTACGCAACTGTAGATATTAAAGTATTTTGAGACATGCATATCAGTTATGTGCAAATACATCCCATAAAGGACTTCGGAGACATCAAAGACACGTGTTTCACAGTAAAAATTTTTATTGCTACTTGGCTGAAAAGTTAATTAAAAATACAGCTTTCTGCTCAAAACTAAGCATAGCAGCATCTGAAATGAAATGATGAGCCAGCACCCACTCTAAAAAGTACAGTCCTAGCTGACAGACAGCAAAAGTGCTCGCATTTAGTCCTTTTACTAAATCAGTAAAACAACTCAAATGATCTCCTAAACTAAAAACAATTCAATAATTTAACACAATGAAAATATTCAGCAGTTTACTGCATGCTAAATTAGAAACTTAAAAATAGAATATACATTATGCTTCAGATATTAAAACAATTTCTTATAAACAAAAAGTTAATATTTTATACAAATAATCACATGATAATATATTCTTTATGTATATATTATTTATATATTTATATATATATATTTATATTTATATTCATTTATATAGGGCATGCTTCTCACATTAAATACATGAATAGTTAGTATCTTCAAAGATAGTACCTTGATGGGTGACAGTTTACCATAGAACCCTTAAATCCTAGATTCTGCACTGGAGGACCTATAAATTTGCATGAAACTATGAAGTACAAAAATAAACCTCAGCTTCTTGGCATTGAGAGGAAATATTAAAGCATCTCTTAAAAACAAAATGTACATAAATGATGACAAGATCAAACTTTGGTCACATGTCAACAACAGGAACTTCATCTCAATCCACATCTGTCCAGAACGAACCGTGATTATGTGCAAAAATGTCAATGAATACGCCAGATAAAGATGCGTTTTTGCATTCAAAAGCAGCTTTCATCTCTCTCAGGGTAAAACCACAATCACACGCTTCATGCGCTAACAGCAACTCTCACACTGCGCAGATTTACAAAGAGACTTAAGACAAATGCTTTCCTTGTTCGGTCAAATTTAAAAAACAAAAAACAAAACAAAGGATGAAGCACGTTTCTGATAACCTCACTGGATAAAATGTGGGTGGTGGAGTCAGAACTTGGGAAAGCAGAAACATAATGAGTCGTTAACGGTGATGTGTGTCATTTCTACTAAATGGAAGATCTTGAACAGAACACTTCCCTCATCTGTCATTGGTCAGAGAAACAGTTAGCCCCGCCCCTAAGCTTACACCATTGGTTGACACTGGCTGCCATGTTGAACAAAAGCACAGATGTTTTGATGAATCCAGAATGTTTACACTTTTTTCCAGGAATGAACGTATGAATGGCACACATCAGCTTTAACTTCTCAAATTGCTCGTCATTGTGTGAAATCATGTCTTTATCTTCTTAAAGAGAAATCGAAATCACTATGCGTTGTAAAACTTTCCTTTAGTTCTGCATAAGTGTTCACACAAAAGTTGCAAAGCCAGTTGTAAAAATCAGAGAAAGTTACGGAGAATTCAGTAATGCGCAGAACTTGTAAAAAGGAAGCTTTAGCTAACTTTTGCCTGTTTTTAATAATTGTGTTTTAGCTTTAGCTAACTTTTGCCTGTTTTTAATAACTGGTGTTCATTTCGAAACACTTCAAACTTTAACGAGAACATTTTAGTGCAATGCCCAAACTAAGACACCACTAACTCAACAGCAAACAAAACTTAATCACATTTAAAAAAAAAAATATGGTAATACTTAAAGCTTATATATGCATTATAAATGTAGTTTTAATGCATTAATTATGCCTTGTAATGCACACTATGAGCTTAAGAATAATTATAACAACAGTTATAATAAATTATAATATTCATCTATTCATTGTTGCACATAATGCTTTAAAACAAAGGAAAAACAAACTTTTAAAAATTGTAATGCTTTTATACTCTGGTTACAATTATTAATGAAAAGTTATAATGCATTACGACGTACATTATGAATACCTTTATAATGCATTATGCATACAGGCTTTAAGTAAGCTGTTACCAAAAATACTTCATGCTCCATGATAGAATATTAGACCCCCCAAAATGCCCTATAAATGTTAAACTAAAATATAATAATAAAAAAAAAAGTCTAATATTTTATGTGAGCGGGAATATTTGTATAACTGTGCTTTGTGTTCTTCCATTAAGCATACAATTAAAGGGATAGTTCACCCAAACATTTTATTTCTGTTATTTATTTACTCTCATGTGATTCCAAACCTCTACGACTCACTTTCTTGTGTGGAACATAGAAGATATTTTGGAGGAAAGTTGGTAACCAAAACAGTTTGGTTATCAACATTCTTCAAAATATGTTCTTTTGTGTTCGCAGAAGGCAAGTTTGGAAAAACATAGAATTACATAAATAATAACAATGTTGATTTTGGGGTCTGCTGTTCCTTTAAGACTCACCTCCGCCGTGCCATTAACAAATGAATGTAAACTTAATGGCTATTTGAATAATACAACAAAGAAAATTTTCAAAAACGTGAGATTCACCTCAACATGTTTTGGCCAGGAGAGCACAGAGCACAAATGTTAAAGGGATATAAAACACAACATTTGTCTACGTGGCAAAGCAACTAGTATAGTTGCCTAGGCTGAAGAAACGCACTATTTCCACAACAGAGCACTGCACTTGACACCCACAGACATACACAAATGTATGGATTTTCCCCAGTCCTGTTCTTCAATTGTCAGATTAATATTGATCTAATTAGACACCGTATGATTGTTGCATATATCATTTTTAAGTACGATGCAGACATGCATCATGTTGTATAGGTCTATAGAAGGTGCTCTCGAAGTGGTAATAAAGTGGCTGTATCAGTGATGTCGGTTCAGAATATTACTTTCCATTTCCGTTTCCTTATAATGTTAAAGCACTGCGAGGGATGAAATGCTTCTATAGCTAATAACACTTAGACTACATCTTGCAAACAAAGCAATGCTTGTACTCTGCCTCTTAGCACAGTAAGAATCAGCATGTTGTGCCTCAATAACCACATCTCTCCTTTCAACCAAACGTAAGAAATTACATTTTTCAGGGGTTATAAAAGAAAAAAAAATACCTAAAAGATCAAAGCCTAATGATGATTTTCTATGCATTTCAACAATAGCTAAAATGCAATTCTTAAATATGTCTACTTATATAGATTCTCTGAGCTATGAACAAAGTGCTTATACAGTGTAAAACCCTTTTACTTTATAAGATTGTACAACAATACTTGATGCACTTAAGCATACAGCTCTAAATGGTTTAGGGAATCAAGAGATCAATTTCTAGAAAAGTGTAGTTCACATTTTTGAGTGC
Organism: Acrossocheilus fasciatus; assembly: GCA_036784905.1. NCBI lineage: Eukaryota > Metazoa > Chordata > Actinopteri > Cypriniformes > Cyprinidae > Acrossocheilus > Acrossocheilus fasciatus. Next base: position 42,794,924 of record CM071944.1, read on the forward strand.
AAAAAAGAGAACTGGACTATAAACACTAAAGACTGTGGAAAACCTGCTTTAAGGCCATGATAGAAAAAAAAAAAACAATGAGTCATGCAGGGCTGCTGCGTCCATGCCACTGGCTACAGCTCTCAGTAGCACCCGAGGGACGAACGAAATACTCAAAATAACATACCTTCCCTTCAAGTAGCATTACTACGTATCTTTTGGCACAAGAGCTACAGTTTCAGGTCTGTAGGCAATTATAATTAACACAAACATCTCTCTAATGCTTGAAGTTAATGGCAGTAAAAGTTCAATTCAAAACCTTCCTGGATGTTAAATACGGGGATCCAGATTAGTTGCATGGCAGCTTTTTCTCCTACGTATAGCAAACACAAATCTGTATGCAAGTTTGGCACTACGAACATTGCCATCTGACCATGGAGAAAATCATTTTTTAAAAAAGGAAAGAAAAAAAAATACACTCAAAATGTCCACTTATAAAGGTTATAATTCACAAAATGAATCTCTTTAATCTTGAGGTCAAATGTCTTGAACAATATCTGAGCATGCAACAGACTTAAGCTCAGTTTCAAGTTGATGATCTACAAATTTTTAAACATGCCAATGCTGAGACGTCTATGAGATTCAATTTCTATATTTTAAGTGCATCAGTGTCAATGTGAACTGTTGCTTCCTTTCTAAAGACTATTAATGAATCGAATCTAATGAATTATGAGAGTGCACCTAATAAATATAATTTAATACAACCAACGCCCTACAATAGGCAACAGAAAAAAAGGGCTTTCTAACAATTAACAATGGGCTTTGCACTTGATTGTCCCTAATTTTAATTCTCTAATTCTTTATTTATTATTATTTAAAAAAAAAATGTTATAATGTAATAATGAGTTGTGTAAAAGGAACTTCATTCCAGGGAGAACCCTGAAAAAACAACATTGTTGTTTCCAATAAACACCACTAGATGTCTCCTCAAACCATGAGCACAGTGTTGTACTGCTCAGAATTCCCTGATACTGTGATTGTGGCAATGACAAACTCAAATGACCCAATATAGTCTCTTTCCTCAGGTCTCCTGATTCAAATAAAAAAACTCAAACCAGCCTGTTTCCTTATACGTACCATGCATGGCTAAAATAGAGCACACATACCCACACACACACACACACACACACACACACACACACACTGCACAACACATGATATTATATTACCCAGTACCTCTCATACAAAAAAAACCTAAATGTCAGCTGATCATTTTTTTCCTTGATTATGAGATAATGAGAAAATATCCCAACCTCGCTCAGATCAACAGCAAAAGCGCACTACTACAAAGACCCGATGACGCATTCACGGCCCAAGGCTGTATAGCACGGGCTCTGTCATGTAGTCATGGCACACTCGAAACTTCAAGTACTCTAAACAACCCGAGACAACTCAAGTTATGATTTCAGACGAGGTTGTGAGGTCTTTCTGCTCCCCAAATGACCTTAAAGGTGTGGCGATGCTTCCACTGAGCACTGGATGTGGTTTCTGTCTCCATCTCACTCTGACCTCCATCACTAGACCGATTCCCTCTCCAGGGTTTGAATGTTACGTTGGGTTCATTGTACTCTTCAATTGTGCAGAGGGTCCCAGAGACCCCCATGGCTTTGTCTGGGAAATCCCGTATGCATACAAGAGAGGAGATCAGGAGCGGCGGAGAACGCTCTGGTCTTTTTCAACAACACCTCTTTCCACAACAACCACCACTCCTTTCCATGAAATGGAGCGGGATGTTTCCAGCAGGTCAGATGGGGAAGAGATCGTCTGAAATATTCCTCACAGACTTCAAAAGTGCAGATTACCAACTAGTCGCCACTATGGGAAGGTAGGAGAACAACACTGCACTTACACCGAAACAGTAAAGGCTCTCGGAACCTCAACCATCTTCAAGAGGCACTTTTCTCATCTTTTGGTCTCAGTTTAGCTTGATAGCATCGTTCCTCCAGAAGGCAAATGTGATCATTGAAGCCTACGTAAGCCTGTGACCTTTGATATAAAGGGCGAATGTCGAAATGAACTCGCGCATGGTGATGTATGAGGTACTCCAGCTCCATGCTGTGGTTTTTGGTCAGGAATAGCCCACAATCTTCAAGATTTCATCGGCTCTGACATTTCCACCCATTTCCACCCTTCCCTCCTTGACTCGGATCAGCCCAAGAATGCACATGCATGGACCCACACGTGATGACGGCGCTAAATAAGAACTGGATTATCTCGAGCGTGCTAGCCTCTTTGATGTGGCACTACGATGCGGAGATGCTCCAATGGTGCGGTCCTCTTGCACCAACTATAGAGCTGTGTCGTAGACGTCCTGTTGCAGGACGGTGGTGGGGTGGAGGCCGGGGACGGTGGGCTGAAGATGGTCCCAGTTGGGGTCTCTCGCTGAGGGAGGCGTTGAAGGAGCCGGCGGCGGCCCGGGAACCACAGGGCTCTGGCCTCTCAGCTGCTCCCGCACATCTTGCTCCAGACTGGGCGGTATAATTAACTGGTCTTCCGGGTCTTGCTGGGCTGGCGCGGCGAAATATCCCGACTTCTTTTTTGGGGCCTCCAGTGCTACCTCAATAATATTGTGGCTGTCCTCGAGAGCCACTACGGAGCCGTTAGACAGCTTCTTCCCGAAGAGACTAGAGGTTGAAGGAGACTTCTTCAGATCTGATATCTCTCGGCCGCAGACGGCCAGCAGGCAGCCGTTGGTGGCAGAAACCACCACACTGTTTTGCCGCCGCATTTTGCTGTTGGGATAATCCGAGCCCCTCAAATCATGCCGGCCGTCCAGGTCCTTGGGACTTTCCGGTGGTCCGGAGCGCAGCTGAAAAGCACAGCAGTGGATGTCCACTTCCACCTCAAGCTTGCTCCCGTTTGAGATGACGCCTTCTAAAGGAGCCTCGTCGTCGCTGTCCAGTCCATTGTCCGACTGGTTGCTTGAAAAGGTTGCGCTGGAAGGCTGCCGCTGGAATAGAGCCGGGTGCGCCCCTGGCCCCAAGCTCGCCACTGGCCCTGTGTTGCACAAGGTAGCAGTGGGATGCAAACTACAGCGGCGCTCCGGACGAGCCGTTGGTCCCGAAGAGGGGTGCTCGTCCGAAGCTGTGGACCCAGCCTCGCTGCCCACTTCTGAAGCGGACATCTCGCTGTTGAACTCTGAGGCAATGCCACTGCTAGATGACGGCGTGGCTGGGTCACCAGGGGACACGGAGATTGGTAAAGGTGGTCCTCGGGCTTCTGCGTTCGAGAGAGGAGGCTCACATGTACAGCTGTCTTCTCCGATATGCAAAGCGACCACCACTGCTCCCACGTTATCCCGGCACCCATAGCTCTGTGCCAGCGTGCAGAGCTTTTTGGCAGCAGCACGGGGGTCTCTGACAGCCAGCACAGTGCTCACTGCCTCCTGGTAGGAAACCTTCTGGAAGAGTGCTTTGTTTCCTAGGATCAGGAACTCATCCTGGGAACACAGAGGCTCTGTGTGCACCCAGGGTTTGGGAAGCACCCAAGGAAACAGGTAGGAACAGCCAAGTAACCGTGAGCAGCATGTCACCCCACTCACCTTGTTATCCTACAGCACAAGAGTCAAATGATTAGAGACACAAATAAGCTGCTACTTCTCATTCATGGCCATATTTACAATAAACAGCATGATGCATCAGCCGGTTAGCTTTTGGACCTTAGTCAGGGTAGAGCCATATTTAATTTTTGACAGGAATGAATACAAAGCTAAGCGGTGAGGGATAAAGTGTCTTCAATGGGATTGCAATGGATGTTGTTTAACATACCAATTATTCAACTGACAAAACGTCTCCAAAAAAACAGTAGTCCATAAGAGAGTTTATACAGCATGTGCCATTATTGACTGTAAGTCTATCCCTCACAGCCTGGTTTTCATCTACGTACAATTCAGTATCGCATCTAACCTGACTAAGGTCTATGGGATGACCCGAGAACGAGTCAATACCTCAGTGATAATAGCTTTTGCCAGTTTGACACGCTCCATCTCCTCAGCGCTTTGTTCTAGGCTGAAAACCTTTGAGAGGGCAAGAGGTTGCCCATCACGGCACAGTACAGCCTGGCAGGTGCCTACGTTGGCCACAGTGAGGCTGAAGTAGCGGCCAGGCTCTGAGGACTCGTGATGGATGTAACAGAGCAGAGCCGAGGCACCGAGCTTCTGGCCTGCCATGCCAAGTTTCCTGCAAAAAATGCACAACGCAATATGAGAAATGCATTTGTTATTCATATAGCCAAGAACCTAAATTCAAAGCTGTCTGAACTATGATGCAATTAAGTCATATTTAGAAGCTGAATGGCAAGTTGTAATTGCGAGTGAGTTTTCTTTAAAAGTTGTGAGTGTCAGTGACAAAATATGGTGGATGCAATAATGGCTTTCTTTTTCAATAAAACTAGCTGTTTTAAGTTGCATATATGAACTACGGTAGTACAACTATGATTATTTTTAGCACTTTTTAAAATGCACATTGTGTCAAAGCAGCTTTAAAGTATTAAACAGGGAAATTAGTGTGTCTTAGATAATGACTTCATAATGATATATCATGACTTACAGGTTACAAAAAACACTTGATGTGCATTCATTATTTTGTAGAAGTAGAGTTTAAAAAAAAATCTTGCTGAATTGCCATCTTGCTCAGACCAAGCTCTTTAAACGCACCTGATGATGCAATTACGACTTCCCAAATTGTAAATTTTTCATGAGGACTTGAATGCACCGTAATTGCAATACACAATTTGTTATTATTTGAAGATATTTTCCTTTGATATTACACATAATACACTTTGCATAAAAATTATTTGGAGATATTTTATTGATAAAAAATTAAACATTTACGTAAAAATTACTAGGTGCATCACTTAAAAAGTCAACAGTTAGAAATGTATGGGAATATGATTCACAGTTTCATGACATTTAAATGTACATTAACTACTTTCTGCTGAGCATTACATAAGTAATGACCAACTGACTAAACATAATCCCATTCATTACATGACTACTTACCAAATAAATAAATGGATATGAAATTTAAATTACTTATGTGATAAGAAAGAGAATGCAGAGGGACACTAGAAAGTAGACCAGTGTATAAATAGACAGTCATTATACAAATATATTGATAGAACGCAGTGACTGAATGAAGTATTCAAGTAATAAAGTGTGTTATAAATTCATACAGTTACCAATGATGAACTGAAGCATACGTGATTCATGGATAAAAATAAAAAAGCTTCATCAAATCAACTTGTGTTTGTGTGTGTGTGTGCAAAACACACCTATGAGAGGTAAGGAAAGTGTTGCACATGTATACACTGTCCACACTGGAGTGCTGTATCTCCTCTGCCAATACATCTCCCATGGTGCACTGCAGTAACCTGGAAACTTCCTCATTACGATCGCCATCAAAAATCCCATAAGCAGCCTCCGGACTGTCCCCGAAGCGATCCACGGCCAGCACAGACACACACAACCTGAACCCAGGTAAAACAGCAGATTTCAATGGAACAAATGCTCTTGATGAAACCAACACCCAACCAAAATCTTACAAAGTGTACAATATCACATTACAAATACATTTCATTGAATGGTAATGGATACACCTATATAGGTACATACACAAACTCTCTCTCTCTCTCTGACAAACACACAAAAGTGGCCCCCCTCGGTGGATGAAGGGTACAGAGAGAGGGTGCGATATTTGAGACGGACTGCTTTGAAACTGTGGAGGTAATGCTCTTCGCAGGGGGAGCCAAGCACACTGAGGTCACATTAAACATGTAGAAACAAGACGTTTAAGCCTATGGGATGCACTCTGCATTCAAACCGGCCCTCCTGCTGCGTCTTGCCCTCGCTATCTGCGAAATCCAATGCTACAATTATTCTGAGAATGCCAACTGTTTTTATGCCATCCAAGCATTTATTGGTTAGAGAATTAGTCGTCTCAGGGTCAGATCGGCAAAACATCTGGGGCTGGATTCTCAAAAATCTTCTTAAGGAGTTAAAAAATTTCTTAGGAAAATGATTACAAACTTCTTGGAATTTTTCTTAAGTGCAGTTCTTGAAAAATACTCAATCCTCTTGTTCTTAAGAAGACAATATTGTTAGTGGTATATGATTAGCAGCTGTTGCAGAATCCTGACCGATCATTGTTTACATTATTGTTTGCATTAGCAATCATTGGTGTCTCATTTCAGAAAGGGAACCTTTACATTCCAAAGAAAGTCAAAAATCATAGTAATTAGGCCATTATCAAATAGTCAATATTATAATGCTAACATATACGACCTAGCAAGTGATACGTTGTAATGCTTAATATTTGAAATAACTCAAATTCATTAAACATCTTAAGTTTTGGGATTTAAGACAAGTTGGGGGTTATCCTAACTTTAAGTCATTATTTACAATGATTTGTAAGAAGATTCTTTTTAAGAATTTTAATTATTTTGTATCGGCTTAAGAACAAACTTGAGAAAAACATTTTTGAGAATTCAAACATACTCGAGAAAAGAAAATATTAATTTCTTAAGTAAGAAAACAGCACTTAAGAAAATTTTTATTCTTGCAAATGTTTCATGAAACACCGATATTTAATTTTTTATTTTTTTATTATTAATTAATTTTTTGCGTGACGTTTAGGGAAGGGTTAATCAGAATTTGATTTGACCGCACTGAAAAATTGATTGAAACTGGCTATTTCTTCTAGCATTTGACAGTTTTTTTCTTCAATATTTCCTCACTATATAATAGAGAATTATAGGTTGGGGATGTAATCTGCATAACAACTCGATTTTTTTGATTGGGGATTCCTTCAACCAACACTGACAAACACACTCATCGTTTCCTAATCTGTGAATCTCATGTCCTCAGATTTTGCTCACTTGTTTCTCTGCCCACACATCTCAGCGTAACCATGATCCCACAGGGTGGATGTGCCCTGTGCATCTCCTGCGGTCACGGCTGGCTTCTGGTCCAGCTTCAAAGTACTGATGTGACTGGAAGAGAGGAGGACACACAGAGGTGTGAGAGATAAAGACAAAAAACACAAAAAGCAATTAACCACCTGGGTCTGTGAAAGTATCAGAACGTATTAATATTCATCAGCTGCATAATGTACTGTGTCCCACGCGGAGGACTGCTGTTTGTAGCGTCTCACCTGAAGAGGTTGAGCGTTTTGTGCTCTAACATGAGGCTGCTGTTGCCGGTCAGATCCAGCTCTTGCAGTGTTGAAGGCAGAGAGTCCGGCAACAGGATTTCTGTCTGCTCATTGCAGCTCACATCTACTAGCTTCACAGAGCAGAAGAAACACAACATAGTTCATGAAAATAAACTGTAACAAAACAACAGCACAATTTTGGTGCATTTGGGGACAAAAGTGATTCGATTTCACCAGACTCAATTAAATAAGCTTGTAAAATGTCAAATAAAGTCAATCATGTAAAATAAAAATTGTCATAAAATGGAGTGTGTAACAAACAACAGCCCAGTTTTGTTGGATTTTGGGAGAAAAATCTTTCAATTTTGGCAAACTGTAAAAATGTAAAATACAGTAAATAAAGTAAAAAAAAAAACAGTTTGCAAAATAATGTGAAATAAAATGTAAAATAAAATTAAGTGTATAACAAACAACTAATCAATTTTGTTGGATCTGGGAACAAAAACAATTCAGTTCTGCCAGACATAACTAAATAAGCTTGTAAATTTAAAATAATGTAGAATATAAAAAATATATTAAAACAAAAAAAAAATGTATTGTAAAATAACAGACATAAAATATATAAATATATATTGCCAGACTTAACTAAACAAGCTTTTTTTTTTTTTTTTTTAAATAGTGAGGTTTTCACAATCATATTAATAATATAATATAATATAATATAATATAATATAATATACACAAAAACAATTAAGAAAAAACAAACTTTTAAACAATGTGTTTAAACAATTTTAAATGTTAATCTAAATTAAAGTTAAACAGGCAATTTAGAGAAATTTAGGTTTAAATTTTAATGAAGTGTCACTAATTTGCATGTTCTCACCATTTCTATTTAGATGTAGCATTCAAATTTATACATTACTGGTCAAAAGTTTGGAATAATTGAGATTTAATGTTTTAGTCTCTTATGCTCACCAAGACTGCATTTATTTGATTAAAAATACAGAAAAATACAATACATTAAAAATATTTTCCATCCATTACTCCAGTCTTTCAGAAAGCATTCTAAAATGCTGATTAGAATGTTTTATTCAAACATTTTGATTGAAATCATGTCTATGAACGCTGATAACTAGTAACTTTTTTTGTAACTTGAATTACTGCATCTGCTATCCATACATGCATTACATTTTTAGATATTAATTTGGTCCTGACACTTGATGACTCTTAAGATCCTTCCAATATTTATGGGCAGCGTTTCACATGTCCTGTCATGATACGTCACAGACCTTGATCTCGGGCAGGCTGAGGACCTCTGGGAACACGCTGATATGGTTGGAGTGGGTGATGAGCGTGTGCAGTCTCTTACAGCTGGACACGGTGGAGGGGATCGTTTTCAGCTTGTTCCCACTCAGATTCAGTTCCTCCAGGACCTCCAGTTTACTGAGCTTGCTGAAAACATAACAAGGGAGCTCATTTAGAAAGGAACAATAGCACAATTCATGGCCATAAACACTGATATACTGATATACATGTGACATTTGTGACCCTGGACCACAAAATCAGTCATAAGGGTCAATTTTTTTAAATTTAGATTTATACATCTGAATAAACAAGCTTTCTATTGATGTATGGTTTGTTAGGACAATATTTGGCTGAGATACAACTATTTGAAAATCTGGAATCTGAGGGTGCAAAAAAAATCTAAATACTGAGAAAATCGCCTTTAAAGTTGTCCAAATGAAGTCCTTAGCAATGCATATTACTAATCAAAAATTACGTTTTGATATATTTACGGTAGGAAATTTACCAATATATTCAAGAAACATGATCTTTACTTAATATCCTAATGATTTTTGGCATAAAAGAAAAATCGCTCATTTTGACCCTAGTATTGTTGGCTATTGCTACAAATATACCCCAGCGACTTAAGACTGGTTTTGTGCTCCAGGGTCACATATCATTTGAAGAAGAGGCTCCTCCCATCCTGTCGATGGAAGCACACTAGTTCAAGGTCTCGTACCTAGCAGGGAAGGACTGCAGTTGGTTATAAGCCATATGCAAGACCCGCAGGTTCTGATGCCCCACCAGTAGAGCAGCGCAGTTCTCATTCAGGTTGTTTCCTGTGAGATAGAGCTCCTGCAGGGTGCTGAGGCTCTCCTCCGATTGGCTGCTCGGTGGGATCGTCTCCAGCGCATTGGCAGACACATTCAAATACTTTAAACTAGTAGACGAGAAGAACAAGGGAAGACATGTTGGTAAGTTTACACACAGTACAAGTAATGTTGTTTAAATGAAAAAAAAAAAAAAAGCATGTTAATAAAGCCAAAATCATCTCGGATACAACCAAAGCCTGAGAGCTGCAGCACATCTTTCAGCATTAGAGATGCTTAATGGATGACAAGTAAATTAAGCCACAGGAAATGGAAGAGCTGCGGGCAGTTCTGGCTCATATTACTGTGCCTCGCTGAGCCGTTTCCTCCTGTACACACATCCATGAGAGGCTCTGGAGAAGCATGTCACTTCCTCTGTGCTGCTGTAGAGCAGCAACTAACTAAAACTACATTTCCCAAGCAGCCTGACAGTTCAGCTGTTTATGTTTTTATAAATATTTAAAATGTGTGAAATTTTTTTATAAATATTTAAAAAATATGTATAAAAATTCAATCGAAAATTCAAATATAAATCATTTTAGGTGCAGGCAGCTGATACAATAATTAAACATGGCCATGAATATTTTTATAGTGAAATATACTTAATTAGATATTTTAGTATTAGATACTATTTTATATATATATATATATATATATATATATATGGAATAATTGACTTCGGTCTGTTGAAAGGCTGGATATCGAGTTCGATAATTTTTAGCGGTGCAGATTGATCAGTGTTTGATATCTGCGAGAGCGACTCGAAAGCACACGGAGTAGTCTGCTCTCTATCGCACGGTTTTGTTTACTACACACAGACTGAAGCGCGCGTGACTCTTGCGGTGATTTCAGCATCTGCCGTCTCACTAAATAAGGACATAAACACATGAACAACATCTCCAGAACTGCTCTGAGAGTCACTTCATGAGCATTTTACCGTTTGATTTGAGTAAAACTAGCATCATATCATATACACAGAACTGTAAAGGTAGTCACGGCAACCCGTCAAAATAAAAGTCAGGTTTAACTGCGGCAGAAATATAATGATTTCATAAAATTGGTATCGAAAAAAGTATCGTTCAGGAACCGGTATCGAACTCAAGGTATCGGTATTGATATTAAAAATTTTTGAGCGATATCCAGCCCTAATCCATTGAATTCTTAGAAAATTTCAACGGATCGAAGTCAATTTTTACGTCTAGACTACGGTTACCACACCTCAAGACATTGATCAGATGATATATTTCAAGGCATTTGTTCGGTTTTTGTACTTAAAACGCTATTGTGAGGACGATTCATTTCTTATGCATCTCATCCAATTCCTCTGTTGCTAATTTGTTTATGTAGGGTGACCATAGGGCTGGGCGATAAAACGATAACGATATGTATCGCGATAGACACGTGATCGATATCAATAAAAAATGTGTTCGATAAAACGTTCGATATTTTTTATTCTTCGTCGGAAGAAAACAGAGGTTGCATTAACAAAGGCACCGCTCTCTGGTAACCTAGCAACGTAGGGAGTGACATGCTAACAGCCAATCATGTAACAGTATCAGTTTGGTTGCGCCATATCGTTGTCTCGTGCTGGTCTGCTGGATTCCTTTTCATAAGCAGAAAATGAGTGCCGCAGCGAGCGAGGAAATTGTAAATAAAAGAGGAAAAGTCAGCTCGCCAGTATGGCAGTGTTTTGGATATTATAAGTCTGACCGTAGTCAGACCAATGTCGTCTGCAAATTATGCAAGACCGTCGTCCCCGCCAAGACTGGTAATACCACGAACTACCTCAGTTTTATTTATGTTTACAAAACACTGCACATATTTTAAAAACACTTTATTCACCAGAAGGTGAACAGCTAGTGAACTTCCTAGCACTAAACTTGGGACAAAATTCTCAGGTTTCTCTGTTTATATTTAACACTTTGCACTATTTTATTACACTTTATTAAACATTTCTTACATTTTCTTTCATTTTGCACCTTAAATGTTAAGAGATAATTGTTAAGTGTTCATTGTGACTTTAGACTTATGTTTACATTTTAATTATTTGAGTTTTCCATGGTTGTTTACATTTCTGTCTTAATAACTGAGGGGATTATGATCAGAGGAAGGTTAAGTTTAAAATAAAAATGTTTAAATGTAATATATCTTTCTCCTGGTCCTTATTTTAAATGGGTCATAAAAAATATCAATAATTATCGATATCGACCGATATGAAACACTGATATTGTGATACAGTTTTCAGCCATATCGCCCAGCCCTAGGTGACCATATTTTAGTTTTCAAAAAAGAGGACCGGGGGTGGGGGGGGCGGGGTTGGGTTTGAGGGAGGAGTTAAAGTAGCCCCCAAAGTAGCGCAATGACCATATCCCAAATATCAAAACTCAAAATATGTAATCTCCATACCTAAAATACATATTTTACAGTCAACGTTATGCAGATTGATCATAAACACAGCTAAAAGGCTTCCTACCAGTGGCAGTCCTTCAAAAATCTTAACTTCTACCACACTTTTATCATAGGTAGAAGGTAAAATGTTTCAATGAAGCATTTCAGTCAAATGTAATTAATGCAATATTTCAAACCTTTAACCCACAGAAGCTAGTCAAACCGCCGCAACTGATGCGTGAAAATTATATTCAACGTTATAATGTTTGCGGGAGCAGGCGGTAATGGTCAGAAATCCAGTGGGAGCGGGATTAAGAAAACAGCGCGCAGGGCTTTAATACAAAAACGCACACAATGAATGGCGACTGTAGAAAACAAAAGCGGAATCCCGGACATTTTGGGTGATTTAGAAATCCCGGCCGGACGCATTTTTTTAGGTCCAAAAAGAGGACATGTCCAGGGATATTATTTGGTAATACTTTACAGTAAGGTTCCATTAATTAACATTAACTTGATATTATTTAATGGACCTGAGCTGACATTATTAACAATGAACAGTTGTATTTTTATTAACTAATTTTAACATAGATGAATAAATCCTGTAAAGAATGCACTGCTCATTGTTAGTTAATGCATGAACCATCAATGACTAATGGAAATGTATTGTAAAGTGTTAACATTTTTTTTTTTTTTTTAATTTCAGCTTTATTTTAATTATTTTAGTAAATCAACTAACTGAAAATGAGATGTTGCTTTGGCAACTAGCTGAAATAAAATGTTTACATTTAGTATATTTATTTTAGTTACTGTTCATTTTATTTTAAGTAAGAAATGTTTTTAATTTACTATAATAACCCAGTTTTCAACTTAATATTCTAGTATTTTTAGTTGTATTCATGGGGGTAAATTTAAGCATAAATCTGCCATTCTAATCATGATTCATCCATTTCATTTTCTGGGTCTGCTCTGATTAAATAATGAATGAAAAAATCTGATATATAATTAAAAAGACTTTGCCCAATTAAATAACTTGCATGTAGCTGAATACTTTTTTTAGTAGCTTGACTTCAGTTTAACTACTTTAAATCATGAGTAGCTACATTTTCAAAGTAGCTCTGAGTGTGTATCTGTAATATATTAGCGATTTTTATTTCCAAAGAGCAGTTTCCAGAGAACTCCGTGGTTTGCTAAGTTCCTGTATAAGGCTAGGAGGTCTGATGAAGAGCTCAAGCAGCAGGGCTAAAGGTCCACAGAGCAGAGAGACGCAGCTGCAGCTTGCACTGCACCTGCCACACGCAGAAAATCGCAGGAAACAGAGGAAAAACACAAGGAAAATGGAGAGAGAACGAGAAAAAAAGAAAGAAAGCACAGCCCGGAGAGTAAGATGAACAGAGAGAGGGCAGGAGGAGGGAGTGACCTACTTTAAGGCTTTGTAGAAGAAGCTCTCTGGCAGTTCACGCAACTTGTTGTGCTGCAGGTCGAGTGTTTCCAGCGGGATGTGGTCGAGCAGGTCAGCCAGTCTCTCCAGCCTGTTGTTACCAGCCAGCAGTTTACGCAGACTCAGACTGCTGAGAAGTCTGAAAGCAAGGAGGGACAGAGAAAGAAAGAGACTTCATTAGAAAAAAAAAAACACTGTTTTTGGTTTTACACTGAAATTCAGTCTTGAAACCATCAGTGCCTAGACGCATTTACAGGGATAGTTCAGCAAATGATTAAAAAAAAATCTGATAAAAATTGCAATTGCGATTTAAAATAAAATGTAAGAAATCTCCAGGTTTGTTGTGATTGTTTGTAGGGCTGCAAAACTGTTGTGATTATATATCAATATGACTATAATAATAATAATAATAATAATAATAATAATAATAATAATAATAATAATAATAATAATAATAATAATAAGTATATACAATAAATAGAATAATAATTATTCTTAATAATATATAATAAAAATAATTATTAATACTAAAGTAAAATATTAAAATAAATTTAAGCTGCAACTGAAGAAATCATTATTGTAATTTTTCAACTGTAAAACAAAAAAATCAGTATTTAAAAAAAATAATTTATTTATAACTGTAAAATTACAATATTTTTATTTATGGCTGCAACTGAAGATTTTCAGTGAATAACAAGTTTTCATTTTCATTACTATTTTAATATTTTACTGTCAAATAAAAATGAGTATTTAAGAAAAATAATTTATTTATAATATAATAAAACTATAATAATTTCATTATATAATTATGTCACATTGAAACAAGCGATGCCAGTGTTTATTTGATTAAAATCACACAAGCCGGTGCCGATAGCCTCATGGGCAGCACGTTCAATATGCAGCGCCGTTGTGTTTCGGGCATCCCGTGTTCGAGTCCCGACTCACGGACCTTTTCCGGTCCCATCACCCCTCTCTCTCCCACTTCACTTCCTGTCTCATTACTGTCCTTTCGATAAAAAAATAAATAAATAAATAAATTTAAAAAAGGGCAAAAACACCAAAAATAAATCTTTAAAAATTTTTTTTTTTTTATTTTAATTTAATTTAAATTTTTATTTTTTATAAAAATAAAAATAAAAAATAAAAATCACAAAAAAGCCATATCACAATTTGTTTCATTTTGATTAATCATGCAGCCCTAATATACACACAACCATATTTCAAATCTTCTGAAGCCAAACAATAGTTTTGTGAGGAAAAGACAAATTTAAGTGGCATTTCACTCACTTTTAAAATATAATTTACACCTTTTTATTTATAATAAAATATTATAAAATTATAAATATAATAATATATAATAACAGAATATTATATATTTTAATACAAATACAATAATAAAATATTATTTATAAATACAATATTATTTAATATAATCTAAAATACTTACACCTGAATTTTGTTTTTGGAAAAAAAAAAAAAAAAGGTACAATTTGCATTAGTCACTGGTTCTTGTATTTGTTGTAACCAAAAACAAGCGCACTAGATTGACTATGCTATGAAGAATTGAATGTGAGAGCTGCAAATGAAGATTTTCAGTGAATAACACGTTTCCATTTTCATCTGGGTTTTTTTGCTCTTTTTGGAGCTTGACAGACATGGTCAATAATGTAGCTGCATGAAGCCTCTTAAAAAAAAACTCTCTTCTCATGGAAAATATAACAGCATTATGGGTTTGGAATGACATGAGGTTGAGTAAATAAAGACAGAATTCTCTTTTTTGGTGAACCATTCCTTCAAAACAGCAACACAGCATTTTCATGCAGCACTCACAGTCTCAAATGGGACACAAACTTCAAGCCGCATATTATCTCATTTGTGCATGGCTTTTAGCTCTTTCAGATGCAAATGACTGAATGTTAATGTGGAATTAGCTGGAAATGGTGCTTTCATCTGCTTGGCGTTTACATCACTTTGCTTTGAGACAGCAGAGTGGCCTTATCAAGCGTCTGCTGATGAACGCCGGCCCGTTTCTATTCAGATCCACCGTCTGGCCAGACAGTCGCTTTAACCCACATCAGTCATATCAAATGGGCAATTTTTGTTGAATAAATAAGTACAAAATGCTGACATTAAGAGTCTGGAATGGGGGAAGAGGAGGACAGTTTCTTTTTGGAAACTGGGGAAGATGCAAATGCAAGTCATGGCAGTCTAAACACACACACACACACACACACACACACACAAACACAAACACAAACACATGTATTTGTGGTCTACGGGTCTCACCGTAGGCGTAATGGCTTTTATACTGTACAAACTGTATTTTCTATCACCCTGCTGTACACCAACCCTACACCTAACCTACCCTTCACAGAAAACTACTATCAATTTTTGGAATTTCATAAAACGCAATTTAGTATGTTTTTTAACCCTTTTGGTTTACAGGGACACAAGTTTACCATGTTTATGTTGTAATACCCAAGTCATTATACACATTTGTGTCCTCAAAAACCACATGTGACCCTGGAGCACAAAACCAGTCTTAAGTCGCAGGGGTATATTTGTAGCAATAGCCAAAAATACACTGTATGGGTCAAAATGATGGATTTTTCTTTTATGCCAAAAATCTTTAGTATATTAAGTAAAGATCATGTTCCATGAAGATATTTTGTAAATTTACTACTGTAAATATATCAAAACGTCCTTTTTGATTAGTAATATGCATTGCTAATGACTTCATTTGGACAACTTTAAAGGTGATTTTCTCAATATTTTGATTTTTTTGCACCCTCAGATTCCAGATTTACAAGTAGTTGTATCTCGACCAAATGTTGTCCGATCCTAACAAACCATACATCAATGGAAAGCATTTTTTTTCAGCTTTCATTATGTATAAATCTCAATTTCGAAAAATTGACACTTAAGACTGGTTTTTTGTCCAGGTTCACATATATATCTGAACACACACACACACACACACACACACACAGACCTGGCCGGGAGCTCAGACAGCAGATTATGGGAGACGTCCAGCACCTCAATCTTCCTGCTGTCACACACCCAGTCTGGCAGGTATTCCAGGAGGTTCCTGCAGGAAGGATGGGAATTAACTCCAGGCTAATTACATCAGAGCATTAGCATTGTACAGGAGTGAGCAGGGTAAAGGACACGACTGGAGCACGCTGAGCCTCTTGTAAATGAGCCGAGCAACATTTGGTCACATTTGCATTACAATGTTCATGTTATAGTACAAGTACTTATATACAGTGTGTGTATGTATGTACGTACAGTCATAGCCAAAAATATCGGCATCCCTGGTAAATATGATCAAAGAAGGCTGTGAAAATTAATCTGCATTGTTAATCCTTTTGATCTTTTATTTTAAAAATTCACAAAAATCTAACCTTTCATTGGATAATAAGAATTTAAAATGGGGGAAATATCATTATGAAATAAATGTTTTTCTCAAATACACGTTGGACACAATTATTGGAGCCCCTAGAAATTCTTATGAGTAAAATATCTCTGAAGTATATTCCCATTCATATTCACAATTTTGAGCACTCCAGGGTGATTATGAACATGAAATTATCCAGCCATGGCTTCCTGTTTCACAGAAATATAAATAGGAGGGAAAA
Organism: Acrossocheilus fasciatus; assembly: GCA_036784905.1. Taxonomy (NCBI): domain Eukaryota; kingdom Metazoa; phylum Chordata; class Actinopteri; order Cypriniformes; family Cyprinidae; genus Acrossocheilus; species Acrossocheilus fasciatus. Next base: position 42,811,728 of record CM071944.1, read on the forward strand.
CAAAGCCCAAATTCCCTTAATCATCCATCACAATGATAAAAAAACAAAGAGTATATTTATGATGTGCAGCAAAAGATAATTGAGCTTCACAAATTAGTGAAGTGGCTTTAAGAAAAGAGCTGGAGCAGTGAAAATTCCCATTTCCACCATCAGGGCAATAATTAAGAAGTTACAATCAACATAAAATGTTACGAAACTGCCTGGAAGAGGACGTGTGTCTATATCGTCCTAATGCACGGTGAGGAGGAGAGTTTGAGCGGCTAAAGACTCTCCAAGGACCACAGCTGGAGAAATGCAGAAAATAGTTGAGTCTCGGGGTCAGAAAACCTTAAAAAAAATTAATTGTCGAACAGCACCTACGTCACCACATGTTGTTTGGGAGGGTTAAAGAAAAGTTCTCCTCGCTCATCCAAAAACAATCTCCAGCATATTCAGTTATCAGACACGACTGGAACTTCAAATGGGACTGGCTTCTATGGTCAGATGAAACTAAAAAATGAGTTTTTAGCAGCAAACACTCAAGATGGGTTTGGTGAACACAGGGATAAAAAGTACCCCATGTTTACAATGAAATAAACTGCTGTATTTTTGATGTTGTGGGCCTATATTTCTGCTGGAGGTCCTGGACATCTTGTTTAGACACACGGCATCATGGATTCTATCAAATACCAACAGATAAAAAAATCTGTGACTGACTCTGTTAGAAATCTTATAATGGGCCATGTTTGGATCTTCCAACCGTACAATAATCCAAACACAAACCTCAAAATCAACACAAAAATGTGTCACTGAGCACAAAAACCAAGCTTCTGCTGGCCATTCCAGTCCTCTGACCTGAACCCTGTAGAAAATGAGTGAACTGAAGAGAAGAAGCACCGTAATGGAGCTGTGAATCTGAAGGGTCTGGAGTGATTCTGGATGAAGGAATGGTCTCTGATCTCTCGTCAGGTGTCTCTAACCTCATCAGGCATTATAGGAGAACATCTAGAGCTGTTAAACTGGGTGCCGTTAATTGTGGCCAATGTATATTAGAGAAAAACATTTATTTCAATGATATTTCGCCCCATTTTAAATTCTTATTATCCAATGAAAGGTTAGATTTTTGTGAATTTTTTAAAATAAAAGATCAAAAGGATTAACAATGCAGATTAATTTTCACAGCCTTCTTTGATCATATTTACCAAGGGTGCCGATATTTTTGGCCATGACTGTATGCATGCATGTATGCTATATTTTTTCATATATAAATATATAAAAATATAAACAAATCCTTGCTACGTCTACTGTGTTAAGCTAACCGAGACTTCTCATAGCACTTGCATACTATTCCTCTTTTGTTGGTTTTGATTGCTTCTATCGTCTTCATTTGCAAGTCGTTTTGAATAAAAGCTTCAGCTAAATGACTAAATGTAAATGTAGTTTTAGTTATTTTAGTTTGTTGCAAAGCTACTTTTTAAATCTAATATTTATATTTTATTTCTGCCGTATTTCGATTTTCAAAAGTTAATATTTAGTTAAAAGATTATTAAAAATAGTTTTACTTAAAAAAAAAAAAAAAAAAAAAAAAGAAAGAAAGAAAAAGCTAATTAAAAATAGTTTTCCCATTTAGTTAACCTTAAAAACACTGGTGCAGAGACATACTATGAAACAATATGTAAAACATAATATATACTTAGTTTACAAAGATACTGGTGATTACACATTATTATTTTTATGAGTAATATTCCTCATTTTGTATAAAATGTTGTGATTATTGTTATTCAATTAACATTTATTAACCAGCTGAACCATAACATGCAAAAATAAATTTTTCATTGGTCCAAATTTGTGCATTAAACATCACATATGCTTCGTCTGCCATATATATATTTTCACTTTTAGTTTGGACAAAAAAAAATATTTGCTGCTAGAAATGTTTGTTTCACAACTGATTCGAACCAAAATGAATGTCAGTTACCTTGATAGGTCCATGTGCGTGAGTTGGTTGGGAACAGGGTAGATGTTCACTGTGGTCAGACCTATGAGAGACATTAGTGATAACACAGGGTGAGGCCTGAGAATGGATCCTCTGGTTCAGAAACGATGCTGTGGAGGTTTGTACTCACGGTTGTCACTGGCGTGGAGTGTGCGCAGAATGAAGCCGCTGAGCGTCAGGGCTCCCAGCTGGTTCCTCTGACACTGCAGGGTCTCCAGACTGCAGGCCGAGCTCAGGTCCAGAGACGTCAGCTGGTTGTCTCTCAGGTCCAGCTGCGTGAGATGTTTTACTGGCTCCAGAGTGTCGCTTTTAACACAGCGGAGGCCATTTAATCTACAAACACAGGTCTAATGTCAGCTGCAAATATACTCAAGATCAACCCAAGTGAAGAATCCAAATGGCAAAAATAATGTTGGTGGACAAAGAAATGAATAAAAATTTAAACGGAGTGGAGCTCCGAGACACCAAGGATCGAGTACTTGTCTTTTTATTTTTATTTTAAGCTCAGAAAATAAGTCTACAGTAGATTTTGCTTGTGCAGCCAAAAAAAAAACCAAAATGCTACATTGCTGTTTTTTTTAAATACTGAATTATATTAAATAACTCAATATTATTGAATATTGCTATAATGTAATTCAATACTGAAATATTAAATTGATTTATATTAAAAATGTTTTCAGTGAATCAGTTCGCTCCAACGGTTAATGTAAATGTACAAGTTCAACAAACGATTCACTGATTCATTTGAGTCGTGAAGGTCAGAGAAGAAATCAGAGATTTCATAAAAATCCAGTTTCCAGTCTGATAAAAATAAGATTTTACATATCAGATATCCAGAATAAGGGTAATTATAACATCACAGGGAAAAAAACAAAAAACAACTTTCTTAATTTCTAGAATTTAAAACACATTCACAAATAATAAAGGTGTGCTTAATTTTGCACTAACTGCCAACAGGGAATGAGAGCATATTAGCAGATCTTTTACATATATTACTAATAGCGAATATAAATATACATAAAAATGTTACACCTACATTATTAAATATTAAGCAGCAATAATAATGTTTCCTGAGCAGCAAATCAGCATATTAGAATGATTTCTGAAGAATCATGTGACACTGAAGACTGGAGTAATGATGCTGAGTAATGAAGCTTTGCATCACAGGAATAAATTATGTTTAGATTCAGATGATTTATAAATCCAGGGTCACATATTAAAATTAAAACAGTTATTTTAAATTGCAAAAATATTTCACAGTATTACTAAATTTTCTAATCAAATATATGCAGTGTTAGTGAGCATAAGAGACTTCTTCAAAAACAAACAAAAAAAATATTACTCACCCCAATCTATTAGCTAATATTTTTATATTATATATTATAAACAGCAAATGCACTGAATATTCTTCCATATATTACATATATAAATGCATATTGACTTGACGTTTAGGTGACATTTTGTGGAGGTCAGGCCTGAAAGAACCAGCAATGACCTTCACAATGTTTCATCCGCGTTCCCCTGCATTGAACCGAACGGTGCGATTTATGAGACACGCCACAGTTGGCTAATGACGATCAGGGCCAAATGATAGGCACATTAAACCTTTCTTGTTTAGTAGAAGCCCCCCATGAACTCGAATTCCCGCTCACATCTGTTGTTTGCACTCGTTCTGCCCGTGAGATGGGTGAGTATGTGAGGAATCTGAGCAGTGGGATAATCCAGCAGAAAAACTTAAAGCTTGTTCAGGTGACAGACGCCTCGGTCTCTCTCTGAGGCCCGGCACGAGTTCCCACGACAGCTCAGCTCTGCGTTACGAGCCTGGCTGCATTTATAATCCACAGCAGGTGCAGTCAGGACCCAGAAAATCCACAAACCTCATTCTCTCTCTCTCTCAGGTGAGTCACAGACTGTGAGCTGCCATCAAAACCACAGGCTTTATGAGAAGAGCAGTCGTGACTGTTAGTGACAGGGCAGCCTTAACATCAGACGGTCGGTCCACAGAACGCCCACAGCACGTTTACTAACCGTCTGATGCATATTGCACTCTAAAATGCCAAACGCTGAGCGAAATCCCCATTTCCATCCTGATCATCTGGTTTTATGAAGCTGGAAGTAAAGCCATACAGGGTATGATTTGTGTTATGATAAGCTTTGTTCATGAGTGCTTTTAAAACATAAAATAAGATTAAAATGTCTTAGTGACATCAAATCTTTGAAAGATATTCAGATTTTATTCAGAAGAACAAACTACTGTTCAAAAATTGTTTTTTTTAAATATACATTTTTGAGAAAAGTCTCTTACGCTCATCAAGGCTTAATTTATTGGATTAAAAAAATACAGTAAAAATAGTAATATTGTGAAATACTATTAAAAAGTTTAATTAAGTATTTTCTATGTGAATATATTTTAAAATGTAATTTATTCCTGTGATGCAAAGCTGAATTTTCAGCATCATTACTTCAGTTTTCAGTGTCACATGATTCTTCAGAAATCATTTTAATATGCTGATTCCCTGCTCAATAATCATTTCTTATTATTATCAATGTTGAAAACAGTTGTAATGCTATATATTTCACTTTCCACAAAAATATATTATATATACATACACATACATTCAGGATTCTTTGATGAATAGAAAGTAAAAAAAAAAAAAAAAAATTGAAATAGATGTATTTTTGTAACATTATAAATATTTTTACTGTCACCTTTGACCAATTTAATGCATCCTTGCTGAATTAAAGTATTAATTTCTTCAAATAAATAAATGATAATTAAAAAAAAAAAAAAACTGGTAGGAAAACGTCTGGTTCGAACTGTACATACTGTGTATAATTTAATTTTTTTTTTTTACATCAATCTATTATTGTAGTATGATCTATTTCACTGGCCATATAAGACATGTAAAGCATCCAGCCACAGTTTGCTGTTTTCTATGTCACACAGATGGTCTTTTCCTGCCAAAAATGGGCATTTTTGGTCATAATACTGTGCAAAAGCACCAGATTTGAGTGCTGTAGTCTGGTTGCGTGTGACAGAGCTGTGCTGCCGTCACCTCGGTGATTTACTGATAGCTGATCTTATTACAATACTACAGTATATTGATCCTACATTATGCATAAAGTCTGAGCTGAGAGTAATAACACACAGACAGGTGACAGACAGAAGAGAGAGAGAGGAGAAACAGAAGGAGATGGAGGCAGGTAAAGCCGACAGCATGACGCACAGAGAGAGATAGATAGATATGGAGAGATGTTTCTAATGGCTCACCGTAAATCAATACTTTTAATGTGAGTCATTCGTAGCAGGCCGCACAGATCCAGAGTCTCCACCCTGTTCCCCGCCATCGCCAGCTTGTCCAGGGCACAGAGGCGCTCCACCACGCCGGGGACGTGAGGGAAGTCATTGAAGGACAGTCCCAAGCTGCAGAGCTGTGTGAGGCTGCCCAGCTCCTCCGGAAGAGAATCCAAGCGATTTCCATCCAAACACAGCGTCTGTAAGCTGAGCAGATCACAGCCAAACAGACCCGCTTTTAAATTTGGAAAATTAGCAAACGGTTACTATGATATTAAAGATTTCAACTTCTTTTATAACATAAAATCACATTCCATGGGATTAGAATGTTTTTGTTTTATCCTTGTCCCAGACCTTTTATTTATACACACTTTTGGCCATATAGCAAATCTACAATGCTACAGTTACGGTTATGCTGAAGAACTATGTTTGTTATATGAACCATTTTTTATTAACTGCCAAACGTATAAATATTATTATTAATAAATGTAATTATTTATGGAACACTGGTGTCTTTTTTCATCATATCTGATGTATGCCACTTTACATGACGCCTAAAAAAAAAAGTGCATTGAATGCATTGCCTCACAGAATGTTTCTTTACTAAATTAATCCTCATAATATAATATAACATAATATTATAATATAATACATTTTTAACACTTGTTAAAGCAACATAATTAGAGATTTCATTCATTGCGAATAATATAATATAATATAATATAATACAATATATTACAATTAGTGCTGTCAATCGATTAAAAAAAATAACTAATTAAATCACACATTTTTTCTGAAATTAATCGTGATTAATCCCATCTAACATTAAAGTTTTTAAATATACTTTTATATTGCAATAATTTCACATTCATTCTTCAAATGAATGTACAAACAACATTTTTTAATATTTGTTTAATGGCATCTTTTTTATGACTGGAGGCTAGTATCACTGATACCAAGTAATACTGATTTCCCTAATATTTAACTATTGATTATAGCCATTAAACATTACATTATAATTGAGAGCTATCAATTTTAACATTTTTTAGACTTTAAAAATAATTTCTAATTTAACTGAACTTAAAACAATCTTCACATAAACCCATTATAATAAATGTCATATTTAGCTACCTGTGCCCCTCAGCAGAAATATACAGAAATTGAATAAAGTTATCAAACACAAAATTCTAAACTAAATACAGATAAATACTTACAGCTATATAAAAGTTATTGATTTCCTCTTTTTTCTTTTATTCTTGATGAACAGACATCACAGCAGCTGGTTATTAGGTTGTTTTGGTTGCTATTTCTTTAAGAGCTGCCGCTGCTGAACTTGGTGCGGATCTGACACGTATCGTATTTTCTCTTAATTCTACCTTTTCTGACCCATTTCAGTCTCTACTAATGAGCTGACGAGTTAAATCGGGTGTGTTAGATGAGGGAGACAGTGCTAGGCTGCTCCAGGACAGTTTTGAAAACCATTTCAGAGACATGTTCTTAATGTAACTCATATATAACATATTACATGCACACACAGTTTTAAGGCAGCTTTAATCGCCTTTTTGGTAACTTCATGCCTTAACTGACCACGACATTGCATGCACGTAGTTTATTTCGTGCTTTGAAATGAATTAATACAGGCTACAGCGCGCGCCGGTTTCCACGTTTGTTTGATTCGCGCCTGTCGCTAAAGTGAAGCTGGAGTGTGCATCTGAAACGTCTCTGGATTGATGTAATCGTAAAGACGTTCTGCGACTGAATAAATGCACTTCTTGTCAAGAAAAAACAGACAGAAACAGCAATTATGAGTGGGGTGGCCAACCCTAGGCTCCGCCCCTGCGTTAACAGCGTTAAATGCCGTATTAACCCGAATATATGTTTTTTTTCTTGGAAATACATCTGAAAAAACGCGGTCGTCTTATATTCGGGGTCTAGACTTTGAAATGTCAATAATACACCCACAACAATAGGTGGCGCCAAAAACGCATAAAACGAGTGTGCCATGAAATATGTAATGTGTGTTGTAAAGATCGCGAGTGAAAACAAAAGAAAAAGAAAAGCTTACAGCGGCACGAGTCGTGACTGTCATTGTAGCCTGATGGGAACAAACTTCCTCTGTAAGTGATTTTAAATCATAATACAGTGCCAAGATCTGAAGACTACAATAAGATTTAACTTCTACTGTTAATAAAATTTTGGTTGGCTACTATGAGATGGTTAGCCTAAATGTTATATAATTCAGATGTGCTACCTGTTATTTTTATGGTATATTAAAAAGTGTATATTTTTCAGTGTCATTGTTGGTACATTTTACCAGTATTTACCATACTTTCAAAACAAAAATTAAAATAGGAAAAATATGCATTATGAAAATAATTTAAGAAAAAATGTGTTTTACAGAGGGGGGGGGGGTGTAGGGGGGGACAAGATTTGGTTTTCAAAAAGCCTTTTTCCAAAAGGTACGTCTGGAAAAAGGGGGGTCGTCTTAAAATCAGGGTCATCTTATATTCAGGTCAATACGGTAATTTTAATGCGTTAAACTGATAAAATTAATCGCCTGCGTTAACGCGCTAATTTTGACAGCACTAATTACAATAAATTTTTAACACTTGTTAAAGCAACATAATTAGAGATTTCATTCATTCTGTATAATATAATATAATATAATATAATATAATATAATATAATATAATATAATATAATAATGTATTATATAATTGTATATAATATAGCCTAATTAGCCCGATTGTTTTCAGGGCACTAATATCGACCGGTATGTTCGGCACTATCGTTCATTCAGTAAGACTCCACTGCAGGCCTCCGTCATGTTCAGAGCACCTCCTATATGAAGCTGAGCTGAGGGCAGCAAAACTAGGCTGATTTTTATGCTTGATTTAATCAGCAAGCGTAATATGCACGGCTGAACTTCATGCATTTCACTGGCTCATTTAGGTGGAAAAAAGAAGTTCGTTCGACAAGCTCTTTGGTAGCGCACTTGAATATAGCTGTAACTGCAGGACTGTAACTGCAGGAGCAGCAGTGCTATAAAGCACAGAATATTTTAAACACAATCATGCAAATCAAAGGATTATTTAGATTATAACCCATAATCGCTCTCATTATGTTGTGCAATGTTTTTCAAATGACCTACACGGCACATTTGTGCACTTCAAGCTGATTACAAAAAGAGAGAGAGGTCACTTTGGCAAGAACAAAAAGGATCAGGGACTTGAAATTTGAGTTCAACTAAAGGAGCACAAGTTTTCTGTTTTAGATCAGCTACAGCAACCGCAACAAACAAACACTGTATATTATTATGTAGTTAAACTCTAGCCAAAAGAGCAGCCGCAGACGGCGTGTTGTGCAGAGTAAAGCGGTGTGATGTGTGCTGACCTCTGGAGGTTTTCGAGGCGGGCCGGGACAGCACTGAGGCCGTTGCAGGACAGATAGAGCTCCGTCAGGGTCTGGATCTCACACAGCGACTCCGGGAAGACGCCCAGCCCATTGTGAGAAAGATTTAAGCTCCTCAGCTGGGCAAATCTGCGGAAATATGCAGTGCTCTTAATGGACACGCTTATTTCCTGATGATATGACTCTATCATGAGACACGAGAAACACTTATGCGTAATGGATTTACATCAAATGCATTTAGAGAGCAAGCAAACTGTTTCTCTATACAAGACCAGAAATTATGGCAATAAATAAATAAATATCAGCATACAGCCAACACACGACCACACCAGATCTCAATCAGTCAGTCCTTCTGTTTAATTTCATTTACTCATTTATTAATAATAACTGATAAGTTGTTAACAGCAATTTACTTATTAATACTTTTACTGTTTAAATAAAATAATTTTATTAATAAACATAGAATCTTTGCATAAAACTATGGTGCATTTCTGTAAAGACATGTCCTGGAGACAAATTAAGATGTTCAGTGGAGATAGTTTTGAAAGTTTTGATCCAAATGTAGACAATATTTCTTCTGGGAGACCATATTTACTGTCCCATGGGGAGATTTTCTTTCAGTGAATTTTGCAGGTATGACAATCGACTAAAGGACCAGAAAAACATCAAACATTCTATAAATATTAAAAATAAAAATAATTAAGTAATCTGCCATATACTGTAAAACGTATCTCTCCATTATTGCATATTCAAGTCCAAAAGTAACATTCAAGGTAAAATATATGTGTGCACTCCTATTCAAAAGCCATTGTTTTTAAAATAAATTAATACTTTTATTCAGCAAGGAGGCATTAAATTGATCAAAGCTAACATTAAAGTCATTTACAGGTGCTGGTCATATAATTAGAATATCATCAAAAAGTTGATTTATTTCACTAATTCCATTCAAAAAGTGAAACTTGTATATTATATTCATTCATTACACACAGACTGATATATTTCAAATGTTTATTTCTTTTCATTTTGATAATTAGAGCTTACAGCTCATGAAAGTCAAAAATCGGTATCTCAAAATGTTAGAATATTACTTAAGACCAATACAAAGAAAGGATTTTTAGAAATCTTGGCCAACTGAAAAGTATGAAAATGAAAAGTATGAGCATGTACAGCACTCAATACTTAGTTGGGGCTCCTTTTGCCTGAATTACTGCAGCAATGCGGCGTGGCATGGAGTCGATCAGTCTGTGGCACTGCTCAGGTGTTGTGAGAGCCCAGGTTGCTCTGATAGTGGCCTTCAGCTCATCTGCATTGTTGGGTCTGGTGTCTCTCATCTTCCTCTTGACAATACCCCATAGATTCTCAATGGAGTTCAGGTCAGGCGAGTTTGCTGGCCAATCAAGCACAGTAACACCATGGTCATTGAACCAGCTTTTGCATGAAGTGCTCTAAAACTTCCTGGTAGATGCCTGCGTTGACTGTGGACTTCAGAAAACACAGTGGACCAACACCAGCAGATGACATGGCAGCCCAAATCATCACAGACTGTGGAAACTTAACCCTGGACCTCAAGCAACTTGGATTCTGTGCCTCTCCACTCTTCCTCCAGACTCTAGGACCTTGATTTCCAAATGAAATGTAAAATTTACTTTCATCTGAAAAGAGGACTTTGGACCACTGAGCAACAGTCCAGTTCTTTTTCTCCACAGCCCAGGTAAGATGCTTCTGATGTTGTCTCTGGTTCAGAAGTGGCTTGGTAGCCCTTTTCCTGAAGACGTCTGAGCGTGGTGACTCTTGATGCACTGACTCCAGCTTCAGTTCTCTCCTTGTGAAGCTCTCACAAGTGTTTGAATCAGCTTTGCTTGACAGTATTCTCAAGCTTGCGGTCATCCCTGTTGCTTGTGCACCTTTTCCTACCCAATTTCTTTTTTCAAGTCAACTTTGCTTTTAATATGCTTTGATACAGCACTCTGTAAACAGCCACACCTTTCAGTAATGACCCTCTGTGATTTACCCTCTTTGTGGAGGGTGTCAATGTTCATCTTCTGGATCATTGTCAAGTCAGCAGTCTTTTCCATTATTGTGGTTTCAAAGAACAAGAGACACCCAGAATTTATACTGTAGGGATGGTCATTAATTGAAACTCAAATGTAAATATTCTAATATTTTGAGATACTGATTTTTGACTTTCATGAGCTGTAAGCTCTAATCATCAAAATTAAAAGAAATAAACATTTGAAATATATCATTCTGTGTGTAATGAATGAATATAATATACAAGTTTCACTTTTTGAATGGAATTAGTGAAATAAATCAACTTTTTGATGATATTCTAATTATATGACCAGCACCTGTATAATGTTACAAAAGAAAAAAAAAAACTGTTTTTAAACTTTCTATTCATCAAAGAGTCCTGAAAAAAAAAGCTTCCACAAAAATATTAAACAAAAAAAATAATACTTTGATTTAATATCAACATCTAGAAATTGAATTTTTTCCTTTGTATGAACAAAATTAATGTTTGCACATTTCAAAATAAACAAATAAAATAATCAAATCAATCAATCAATAAATAAATCAATCCTCATTTGCCAAAATAAATAACTAAAATGCTACTGACCTCTAAATGTCTGACCTGGACAAGTGTTATCAAATTTTTATCATCAGTTCCCTGTTTAGATTTCATTTTAAAGTTAAGTTTTAGTAATATTATTGTGCTTTTGTCAGTTTTATTATTGTTTATATATATATATATATATATATATATATATATATATATATATATATATATATATATATATATATATATATATATATATATATATATATATATATATACACACACACACACACACACACACACATACATACACACATATACATATATATATATATATATATATATATATATATATATATATATATATATATATATATATATATATATATACACATATATACATATATATATATATATATATATATATATATACACACATATACACATATGTATATTTTTATTTATTTATTAAAACAGAATAAATAAATAAATAAATAAGTATTATTTGTGCATTCATTTGAAATATAAATCTTTTGCAACATTATAAATGTCTTACTGTCACTTTTACTCAATAAAATTGTCCTCGCTGAATGAAAATATTAATTTCTTTCTTTCAAATTCCTTCAAAAAATAACAACAACAAATGATCGAAAACTTTTGAAAGTCTGATCCCATAGAAAAGTCACAGCACAGCTCTCCTCGACAAGCGGCTTGGTTTTAAATCTCATTCATGTCTGTAGCACAAACAGCGTAGGACGAGCTGAGGGTTATGGCTTTGCTCAAATCTATAAATATGAACAGAAACAGTGATGGCTTAGCAAAGTGCACTAATAAAATAACCACTTGCGGTATAAATGACTATTACTCCCAAAGTCTTTTGTTTCAAACCGAGTGACATAATTGCATGCCCGTCCTGGTCTCTCCTGCCTGATTTCCCACACTCCTGCTTCCGGGTACTGGCTCAATGGCCTTTGTATCCTTGTTACCACAGGCAAATGACGCCGTCAGACAGAGCTCTTCATGGACGGATGACTGCCAAAGAGCGCTCGTCCAGCCCAGAGCAACTGCCTGACACCACAAAAACACAAAAACCACTACAGCACCAAACATGAATATGAGCGAATGATCTGGATGGGAGGAAAGGCAATGACACAGCCGTGGAGGTGGCAGCCTGACTCAGAACATATGCTGAGCTCTCGGCTCTCTCACACACACACACACACACACACACACACACACACACACACACACACACACACCCCATCAGCCTACGCATCCTGCACCGCCCACCACACACAGTTACTAAATATATGAGACAGCTGAGACAAGCAGAGAGAGAAAGAGGGAGAGGGAGAGAGATAGAGGGAGAGAGAGATAGAGATAGAGGGAGAGAGAGATAGAGGGAGAGATAGAGAGAGAGAGAGAGAGAGAGAGAGAGAGAGGGAGAGGGAGAGATAGAGGGAGAGATAGAGGGAGAGAGAGAGAGAGAGAGAGAGAGGGAGAGGGAGAGATAGAGGGAGGAGAGAGAGAGAGAGAGAGAGAGAGAGAGAGAGAGAGAGGGAGAAAAGACCAGAAAGGAGAGGCGTAAAGGAGCAAAGCTTTCTGAATGTTTTCAAGTAGTAACATGACAGAGCTTCTTTCATGAGACAAAAATGTATGAGTTATGCTTCACTCCAAAATCAACAAATAAAATAAGGTGCTTAATCTGGAATTAATGGCAATTATGTTTTATTTTTATATTTTCATTTCTCCTTTTCATTTTAGTTCCCGTAATATGATTGTGCTTTTGTCAGTCTTTTTAAATTTTGCTTTATTTTTATTTCATCTTTATTTTTAACAGTTTTAGTACTTAAACTTATTTTATTTCAGTTAGTTGCCAAGGCAATATTTCTAGATTTCACATTTTTTAAATGTGAACAATTTTAATTTCGTAATATGTAACAATGTTAATTGGCTGCTGCATTCTTTTTTTTATGGAATTTTGCAGTTAAGTGTAATTTTAGTATCACTGATACACACACACACACACACACACACACACACACACACACACATAAACATACATACACAAACACATACATGAGAGAGAAATTTTGAAATTTTGAATTAGATTTTACTTTTAATATTTTCACTTTAATTTAACATTTTAAAGTTGCAACCATTTTGTAGTTTATCGTTTTTTTAAAATATGTAAATAGAGTTATTTTATTTATTAGTTTTAGTTTATTTAGTTTTTAGTTACTTTAGTACTTTAAGATCAACTAAAATAAAAAATAAGACAACTTTATGTTTTTATATTTTAAGTAAACGTTTGTTTTCAAGGAACTATTTCTCGTTCAATACAAGATGAACGATTCAGTACGTTCATAATAATATTTTTTTTGGGGGGGGGGGGGGCTTAATTTGTCACAGAAAAAAAAAGAAGAAATTTTTAAAATTAGGGACAATTTAGGCTTCTTATACATTTTTATTCTCTTGATTTTGGGGTGAAACATGATCTAGACATTTCTTTTGCACAGAGAAATACACATGGCCTGTTTATTGCTACGTCGTTATCTAATGATAACCGTACCATTTTAAACACCACGAATCATAGTTGATGATTAACGTGTAATAGCATCATCTCTTCTGTAAGTTCCCATTTAGTGATGCTCTTATTGCTTGTGTTTGCACAGAAGCGGCTGTCATTGACATAAGAGCATGTACAGAACGAATAGCTCTTCTACATTTACACTGAGTCTGTGTGCACAGCAGCGCAGCGAGAGACCACATCCCCGCCGAAACTACAGCCTAAATTTATGCATAAGTTTGTGATTATGCAAAGAGCATTCAAGAAAGGTTTTTCTAAAGTACACCTAGCAGGAAAACATTAGCTCTGTTTGCTGTCTTTCTGTCCACAATTTCCATACAGCAGACAAAACCATCACGAAACCCCACTGAACAGTAATATACCAAGCATAAAGATTGTATCTAATGCTGAATTCACCTGCTGAAGTTGATGAGTCCTCCAGGGCCGTCCAGACTCATGAAGTTGTGGCGCAGGTTGAGGTGTGTGATGTCCTGGCAGTAGAAGAGATACTCGGGCACTTCCTCCAGACTGTAGCAGGACAAATCCACCAGACTGATAGTCTGAGACACCACCTACAAAACACACACCTCATCAACATCCCGCTCTTTACTACACACCCATATGCTCCTAAACGGCTAATATCAAAATAAGGTTACGCATGAAGCAAAGCATAACCACGGGAAAATCACTGCAAGGCCTTGGCTTGAATGGTTTATTGCTTGAATTAAATGGTGGACCAGAAGACAACCAATGTTATGCAAACATGTATTTATTTATTTATTTGTTTATTTAGTTAGTTAGTCTATCAGTTCAATAAACCGTTTTTGACCTATTTCACGTCAGGTTTTACAGGGTTAATAATTAGAATTACATTCTTTTAGAAATACGGTTTATTTATCAGCTACATTAAAATGTGGTTCCATCCAATCAGATTTTTAAGCTGCAAAAATCATCATTGCTTGAGAAAAATCATCATTCAGTCAAAATGCCTTGGGATTATAACGGGAAAAAAAGTCTTAATATGATACAGAAGCAGTTTAGCATAATCTTTATTGATTTTTATTATCATTTATAAAAAAAAATAAAATTTAAAAAAAGAGTTAAAGTGGTAAAGCATCTTTACTTAAAAATATTACTAATATTACAACAAGCAAACTGAAAATTCATTACGTTTGTAAAAAAAAAAAGAAAAAAGTATTTTTACAAATCAACTTTGCTTTAAAATATTTCCATAAACTGTAAAACTGCATGATATTTGTAAAAAAAAATAAAAAATAAAAAAATAAAATAAATTATATGTATTTTATATCATAATATAATTATAATATAATGATATTATAATATAATGATATATCATATATCATTATATTATAATAACAACAACAACATTTTTACTTTTGAAAATATATTCAGGGAAAATTTTATTAATGTTTTACTTAATAGTTGTGCCACTTGACATTTTCAGAAAATCATAACTTTTGTTGATTTTAAGAGCTTTGCACATGGTACAATAAATAAATAAATATATAAATAATACTTGAAATGTGTTACATAATATATAATAGTATATAAATAATGGTATTTCACTATTATTTATATACTATTATAATATTTATTAATGTTTTGATTAAGCTTTTATTTTTATATTTTCAGGTTTTAGCAATTTTGTTATGCATTTACTATATTTATTTTAAAAACTGTTGTATTTACCTTAATTTTTATTTCAGCTTTAGCTTTTTAGGTTTAGGTTTTTCATCTAATATTTAGGTTTTATTTCAATTGAGAAAAATGATTTTTAATCATTTTAGTTTTAGTCAACAATGACTTGAACTGAATTGAAAGGCTCTTTTATTATGGAGTCAATCAGACCTCACAGCACAACGGCTGTAGCGACGCACATTAGAGAAACAAACCACACACAAACGCTCTCTTTCTCATCTATCATGCCACCTCAAACAGCCCTTTACTGCAGGATCACCCTCGCACACAATTGTCCAGAACGCGTTTTGCATTATTCAAGGCGGTTCTGGCGTTGGGCAGCTCGCTGTGCTCTCCAGAGATGGTCAGACCTCATTAGACTCCAGAGATGCAGTCGGAGTTTGGAATGCCAATTAATGAGGTGATTAAGACGAATGAGCACCAACCGAGCACAGAGAAACCAAACAAAAAAGCAAACATACAAATTCAGGACAATAAATGTGCATGTTCAAAACACAAATGAAAACACAGACAGCTGTTTCAGCAAAGCCGCTCACTGCAGGCGGCGGGTACGAAAAATACAAACGCGTACAGCCTGTGAGGGCAGCCTGTGTTCTTTCATTGAAAAACTGACAGAAGAGAAAACACTGATCGGCTGTTGAATCACTGTGGGTCTGCTAATGAAATCTTAATGCATGTCTAGATTAGATAAAGCACATTCACTCACTTTAGAAGCCTGCCGATGCCAGCGCTGGTAGTCGGCCAGCGTGTCAAAGTTAACGTAGTAGGTCTGAGCCTGCGGTCCGGCGGAGCTGAACATCAGACAGTGCTGCCTCCGCTTCACCTCCTCCACCTGAGCCAAGAAAGCTGAAACTGTTGGTAATGCAGACACTACATGCTTTGGAAAAACTTTTAGTTCTTCCTCAGAAGCAGCTATTCTGCATAAATATGTGTTGATTCAGATATTATGGAAATCACATGCTTTCAAAAATATACTTAAAGGAATAAAGCAATCCACACGACTCCAGTCCATCCAATTAACTTCTTGTGAAGTGAAAAGCTGAGTGTTTGTAAGAAACAAACCCATCATTAAGATGTTTTAATTTTAAACCATTGATTCTGACTAAAATATCCATAAAATGTGGCCCTGGAGCACAAAACCAGTCATAAGTAGCACAGGTATATTTGTAGCAATAGCCAATAATACATTGTATGGGTCAAAATTATTGATTTTTCTTTTATGCCAAAAATCATTTGGAATAAGGTTATTAAGTAAAGATAGTGTTGCATGAAGATATTTTGCAAAATTTCCTACTGTAAATATCTTAAAATTTTATTTTTGATTAGTAATATGCATTGCACTTGACTTCATTTGGACAACTTTAAAGGTGATTTTCTCAATATTTAGATTTTTTTGCACCCTCAGATTCCAGATTTTCAAATAGTTGTATCTCAGCCAAATATTGTCCGATCCTAACAAACCAATGGAACATCAATGGAAAGCTTATTTATTATCTCAATTTCAAAAAATGTGACCCTTATGACTGGTTTTGTGGTTCAGGGTCACATATGAGTCCGCTTCCTCCAACGAAAAAGTCCATCCTCTGTTGTCCTGTCACATCAAAGTTCACCCAAAAATGAAAATTATCCCATGATTTACTCAACCTCAAGCCATCCTAAGGGTATTTGACTTTCTTCTTTCAGACAAATACAATCGGAGTTATATTAAAACAAAAAAAGTTTCTGTCTTCCAAGCTTTATAATGGCAGTGAATGGTGGTTGAGGTTTTGAAAAAAAACACGTGTTCATGAGAGAGTGGCGTTCCAGAGGATGACACAGGACGTAGATGTAGCGTAAGCTCCGGTGATAAGTGACAAAAACAAAACACCGGTTACGAATTAGAAATACAAAACACGGATTTAGAAAGAAAAATGGAGGATTTCGATATTAGCCACGAGGAGATTGGTTTTCCTTTGCTGTAAACAAAGCTTGGATCTTGTGAAACTAGCATGTTCTCAAGCTTAAGAAACATGGATTTGCAGCTTTTCACTTCACAGGACATTTATTGGTGGACTGGAGCGGTGTGGATTATTGTGATGTTTTTATCAGCTGTTTGGACTCTCATTCTGACGGCACCCATTCACTGCAGAGGATCCATTGGTGAGCAAGTGATTTAATGGTAAATTTCTCCAAATCTGTTCTGATGAAGAAACAAACTCATCTACATCTTGAATGAACTGAGGGCGAGTAAAAATGTTCATTTTTGGGTGAACTATTTCTTTAAGTGTGTGAACTGAATGTAATATGCTTTGAAACTTGATTTCATGTTAATTGCAATTAAAATTAAATGTAATATAGTGCTTTTTTGAGCTTACTGCAAGTACATTTCCTTTCTCCATCACAACTGAAGAATTCATGCAAGTGCTTCAACAAAAACAAAAATAAATAAAAAACCTCACACATTTCTCCTTTTAAACCCTCCGGGCCGCTCGACTGCTAGACGTCCACGTGAAGTGTATTACCATAAATTGAAGCTGAAATGATTCGGAGCTGAAAGTATTGTGTGTGGTAATCGACAGCATGCCACTCATACTGTCCTCAGACATAAAGTGGAAAACAACCCAGAATGTTCCTTTAACACATGCTGGAGAGAAAGGTCTGATTGTCGTGTGTCTCCCTCCCTTCCCTCCTCATCCTCATTCATTCACAGCTGTGTTGATGCATCTGCTCTCTGTTATCTGTTCCTGGAGCCCGGGGCGTGTGTGTGTATGTATGTGTGTGTGTGTGGACCCCTACCTTCCCCCCGACCAGGGGTAGGATGTGCATCTTGCCGGTCAGGCTGTCCTTGACAGAGGCAACGATGAGACTCGTCCCACACAGGATGACCTGCCGCTCGGCCCATTTATGAAGCTGCGTCTTTCCCTTCCTGACGCTGAACACACCCTTCAGAAGAGTGCGCTCCTGCTGGTCTGCGTTCACCGGTTTCTCTGTGAAAACACACACACACACAGAAGTCCACCAACTGCCATATACAGTATATTTGTGACGCTGGAGCACAAAACCAGTGATAAGTAGCACAGTTATATTTGTAGCAATAGCCAACAATACATTGTATGGGTCAAAATCATAGATTTTTCTTTCATGCCAAAAATCATTAGGATATTAAGTAAAGATCATGTTCCATGATAAATTTCCAATCGTAAATGTATCAAAACTTAATTTTTGATTAGTATTATGCATTGCATTAGTATTATGCAAGAACTTCATTTGGACAGCTTTAAAGGCGATTTTCTCAATATTTAGATTTTTTTGCACCCTCAGATTCCAGATTTTCAAATAGTTGTATCTCAGCCAAATATTGTCCGATACTAACAAACCATACATCAATGGAAAGATTATTTATTCAGATGTATTTATCTCAATTTCAAAAAAATTTAACCTTATGACTGGTTTTGTGGTCCAGGGTCACATGTACAGATATCATTTATCAAACTAAACAGGTATATTTTTCCACACAGAAGTCGATCCCACAATGCAAAGGTGTTCTGTCAGCGTGTTTGTTTCTGTGCAATTGCTACAGAGTTTTGTATCTTGGGTCAATGATGTAGAGGTCAATGGGTCAAAAATGTCCTTTATGAATAATAAATAAATAAATAAATAAAGTTTAAAACACACATGACAAGTGACAAGTTCTTTGTGAAGTACTCTTTTTATTCATGTTGGTCTTGTATAGTTTTGGAAAACTGTTATACCAAAGTTTAATGAAAAGTTTCAATTTAATGACTCCAAAAATGCAGTGGTGTAACCATAAAGTCAAATGTGACAACATATTTCCTTGCATCTTGAAAGCATACTTGCTTAAAATGTTATTAAAATAGCGGTGACACTTTATAATAAAGGCCACATTAGTTAAGATTAGTTAACTGCATTAGTTAACTGCATTAGTTAACATGAACCAACAATGAAAAATACTTATAAAGCATTTACTAATCTCAGTTAATTTCAACATTTACTAATACATTAATAAAATCAAGTTGTATCTGTCAACCTTACTTAACGGGAGTTACCATCACTACTACTACTACTATCATCATCACCACTACCATCACCACTACTACTACTACTACTACCACCATTATCATCACTACTACTACCACCATTACCATCACCACTACCATCATCACAACTACCATCACCACCATTACCATCACAACTACCATCATCACAACTACTACTACCACCATTACCATCACCACTACCATCACTACTACTATCACCACCACTACTACTACTAACATTACCATCACCACTACTACTACCACCACCATTACCATCACCACTACCATCACCACAACTACTACTACTACCACCATTACCATCACCACTACCATCACTACTACTATCACCACCACTACTACTACTACCATTACCATCACCACTACTATCACCACTACTACTACTACTACCACCATTACCATCACCACTACCATCACTACTACTATCACCACCACTACTACTACCATTACCATCACCACTACTATCACCACTACTACTACTACCATTACCATCACCACTACCATCACTACTATCATCACTACTACCATTACCATCACTACCATCATCACCACTACTACTACTACCATTACCATCACCACTACCATCACTACTACTACTACTACTACCACCATTACCATCACTACTACTACCACCATTACCATCACCACTACCATCATCACAACTACCATCACCACCATTACCATCACAACTACCATCATCACAACTACTACTACTACTACCACCACCATTACCATCACCACTACTACTACCACCACCATTACCATCACCACTACCATCATCACCACAACTACTACTACTACCACCATTACCATCACCACTACCATCACTACTACTATCACCACCACTACTACTACTACCATTACCATCACCACTACTATCACCACTACTACTACTACCATTACCATCACCACTACCATCACTACTACTACCACCATTACCATCACCACTACCATCATCACAACTACCATCACCACCATTACCATCACAACTACCATCATCACAACTACTACTACTACTACCACCACCATTACCATCACCACTACTACTACCACCACCATTACCATCACCACTACCATCACCACAACTACTACTACTACCACCATTACCATCACCACTATCATCACTACTACCATTACCATCACTACTACCATTACCATCACTACCATCATCACCACTACTACTACTACCATTACCATCACCACTACCATCACTACTACTACTACTACTACTACTACCGCCATTACCATCACCACTACCATCACTACCATCATCACCACCACTACTACTACTACTACCACCATTACCATCACTACTACCATCACTACTATCATTACTACTACTAAAAAGTAAAGCACTAAACATGTAATTTTTGTTTAACTTTTAAAAAATTGATGCGAAATTGTACATATTTCATGATTTTAATTAATTAGACCTGCTTTTTGATTAATGATATTTAATTTAATCATTAAAAACGAGTGAAAGGAAAAAATCCAGAAAAATTTAAACAGAAAAAAAAATAAAAAAATAAAATGGATTTCATAGGGCCCTATGTATGTGTGAATTGTATTGTTTTAATAAATCAATATTTTCCATTTTTATAGAGGAAATGAGAAATAATTAATCTTTCATTTAATGGAAAGTGGAGTAAATGATATTTTGGAGACATTTTGAATTTATATTTCATATTTATTAGCAGCCCTGGTGCGTGACATCATATCCTGTTGCTGATATCAAACACAGGCAACATGTTTATTACCAACTAAAGCTAAAGCTAATTAGGGCTGCCACTAATGACTATTTTTATTTAGATTAATCTATCGACTAATTTATCGATTAATCTAAACAATTAGTTTCCCACAAAAACAACAACAAAAAAGTCAACCATTTTACTTAAGAATATTTTATTAAACCAAATGAAATCCAAATTTCAATTAAATCCTTTTTTAAAAGCAAAAGTAAAGTGCAAAAAGCAAGTGTCCATCTCATAGTCCAAATCACTGAAATCAAAGTTGAGTATTAGTGTAAGAATGACAACACATCCACGTGTTCTATTATAATCAAAAAACACTTTTTAAAGGAGTATTTACCAGAAATATTATTTACCAGACTTTATTTAGGAGAAAAACGTAAATGTGCAGTATTTCTGAAAAAAAAAAAAAAAAAAAAAAAACTTTTTAAAAAAAAATATAAAATCAATTAATTGGAGATGCTTTTGATTATTTAAAAAGAGTATAGAATTTTTTTTTTTTTTTTTTTTTTTTTTAAAAACACTGAATTTGGAAATAGAACAGGACAGAAATGCTATAGGCACTGTAATTAAATGAATATGTGGACATCAAAATGTGTAAGCTCAGAGTAAGGGTTTGAGTTTTCATTTTGAAATCGAAGTATTCTCCTGTGTTTGCGTAGATTTATAAATGATTTACCTTACAAATCTGATGAAATGGTGCACGTTGCGTTCCCAGATGAACGTTATAATAAACCCAAACCCACAACAACATGCAGAGATGGAGTTTGAGATGCTTCACATGTAAATGGAGTTACTGTGAACGGAGCCGCTGTGTGACACACGTACGTAACCTACACGCATGTAAAAATAATTAAAGCGCATATACTGTATTAGAACTGCATCGCATATAATTATTTTATTAAATCATAGCATTTGTGAATTCACAGTTATGCTTAATTAGGATTTTTAAATGGGTTTAATATATCACACAGCCTTGGAAAATAGTCTAAAAATGTGTTTTATGGATTCTCGTACGTGAAATGCGCCACTTTCGTTATTTTGCAGGTTAGTAATCGACTAGTCGACTAAAATAGACGAATCGCGACAGCCCTAAAGCTAATATCATTTTCAGTAACTAAAATAAAGCTGAAATCAAATTAAAAAAAATATAAAAAATGAAATAAGAAATTGAAATAAGCTGAATTAATAAATGATTAAAAATAAAACCGAAATATAAATAAAAGGTCATTCAAAATACTAATAATGTAATGTAATATTATATTAATTATACTAAAATAACACACACTGGTTGCGGGGTCTGAAGTAATTTGCATGCTAGGGTATGGAGAGGACAGAGCTCCCTAAGGAACAACTGTCTGTACGTCGCACGCACGCGCACACACACACACACACACACAGACTGATGTGCTAATAAAGTCCATATGTAGTGTGAAGTGTGAGCTCACGGTGGGACGTGGAAACGGGTGAATAGGGCTGCCAGTAAACCACGTCACATGTATTGGTCAACTCATGGTGATACATACGCGCGAACACACACACATATACATACACATGCACGAACCCTCTATATAGGCAGCAGCAAGTATGGAGCAGAAGCAAAGTAATGTCATGCATCATGTACAGCTCAATCATTAACCAATATAGCTTGTAATTGTAGAGCAGCTCAAAGGCTGGAGAATTTCAGAGCATTACAAACAACAGACATTTTGCAATAGTTATTAACCAATAAGAGTATATCTTAAACTGAGTGGAAGCTTCACCAATCTTTCGATTTATTGGTGAAGTATGCAATATTCTGGATGTTAAAATATTCTAGCCTAATATGCAGAGAACGGCTGTAAGCAAAGCATGTGTAGGTTGACCTTCTGAAGAATGTAAACGCTTTGACACAGTGCTGCTTTCAAAACACTCTTCTGTTTGTTTGAGTTTTCCGACATGTCAACTTTTGACTCGAGCGCTGGCGTGAGTTTGGGTGGGAACGCCTGTAAAAAAACACTTAGAGGAGGAACTAGACACTTAATGCATTCTCTGCACACTGCGCATTGTGTACTTCCTAATTTCTTTGAAAATAGTATGTGACATGGTATTCTACAAGCTTTAACCTTTCAAAGAATAATATGTCACATGACCTCCTCACACTCCATGCTATAAGCAATCATCTAAAAAATTTTTTTTTTTTTTTTTTTTTTAAAGTAAAAAAAAAAAAAAGGTCACAACCTTTGGAAGGTTTATAAATCTGCCACATACACTACATAAATTAAGTTCAACTCAAGTTTATTTGCATAGCGCTATCACAATGCATTTTTTTGTACTGTGCTGATTAAAAGCAGCTTGTACAGAAAATGTTTCAATGTTACGCTAGACAATTTGGACAATAATAATAATAATAATAACAATAATAATAAAGTTTAAAAATAGCATTTAATGCTTTCTTTTGATTAAAATATAACTAAAATGTATTAAATTAAATTATTACAAAAATTGTGAATGAGTAACTTTACTGACATCAAACAATCAGTACTTAGAGAGAACATTAAATGAAGCACTCAAGAGTAATTTTAGTATTATTTATACACTATTATATATAGTAGACTAATCATTAAAATTTTGAGTTAGTTTTTAATCTTAATATTTAAAATTTATTTTTAAGCTGCAGTCATTTTTTTGTGCTTTTGTCATTTTTCTTCATTTTATTTATTTAGTTGACAAATTTTCATTTAAAGTTATTTTAGTGTACATTTTCTGCATTAGTTTACATTTTCATCTAATATTTATATTTTACTTTATTTCAGATTTTTTCAATTACATAAACAATTTTTTTTTTTAATTGTTTTAGTTAACAATAACAACACTGACTGACTCAATCAATTGTTTGTTTTGAGCGCAGGCTCTGAAGACTCATTTGCTTGTGAATCAGACTACACTAGTCGCGCTGCATCTTTGTTTTCGTCTGCAGCCTGCAATGACATCTCAATAAAGACATGTGCTGTCCTTGCAATATTTTGTGGAACACTGTGAAAAAAAACAGCACAATGTGGTAGAAACCCACAAGAATGAACAATGAAACTGTACAGAATTGCTTCAGAAATGAAGTTCACACTAGCTGCACACCTCATAGGACTATGCTGTGGATGCAGCAGTTAGCCTGATGAACGAGTCAGGCTTGTGTCACATTAAACTTGCTTTGCTCCATCTCATTACAAAGCACGCAGCTCCTCTTCTGTGCCTCTGAAGGACAAATCAAATATTAGGACCGGCTATTTATGATACATTTGTAACGATTTTTGATGGCGATATATGCTTGATCTTAGGGATGCACAATGTATTTTCTCCATATCAGTTATTAGGATAAAATGAGACATTTTTAGCATTATTGGTCAATAATAAATATTTATTTGTGAAAGTTTATTTCTCCAACATTGTAAAAAATTATCATAATGTTAAAGGTAAAAAAAAACGTAAAAATGCTACAGTAAAAACCTGATAATTGGTTAACAGTAAGTTCACTGTATACAGTGGAAAACTGTAATGGATCTCATGGGAATTTTAATTGTGTTTTAAGGTTGTTGTCTGGTTAAAAAAATAATAACTTTAGTAATTTGGTATATTAAGTATTTTAGCTAATGAAATATATACACGATTTACTGTAAATTTAAGATCAGTCTAAAAAAAAACGGAAAATGTGGCTACCGTATTTTAATGGTGTTTTACTGTAATAATAATTTAATAACACTTGAATATCCATTTTTCATACTGTACAGAATTTTGTGATGCATAAATATCACCCATTTTATTGCTGCATCCCCAAATATATATAAAAAAGTCTTAGTAAAAATATAAATACTTAAAATAGCATATAAATAAAATAAAAAAATACATGCAATTTTTACCTTTTATATTTTTAAATATAATTTCGTCCTTGTTTATTTTGAAGAAAAAAACACACCTTTGTTATTTTACACTAGATTTTGACTGAACATTTAATCTTGCTTTAAACATTTTAAATTATAGTCTGCTTATTGTATCAGCCAGAAAAAGTGTTTTAGTAAAACAAAAGTTAAACTTAAAACTAAGTTTCCTTATTAATATAGTGGGGAAAAAAAAGAAAAAAGTCTTGATTATTTTACACTGTATTTTCCAGTATTTCTTGCTTTAAACAATTTACTTTGAGAACATGGCTGTCAAGTTAAAGATTCCTTTAAAACCCTTTTTCAAAGCAAATGCATAAATTTATTAAATTTTAGCAAAAGCCTTGAAAAAATACTGAGATAGCCTTTCCAGCTCACTGTCCTCACATGCACTGACACATACACGTGCAACGGCACTAAATGAGCACTACGTCACCAAACCCATTTCCATCAAACATCTAAGAAAAGTAAAAGCCTGCCTAGTCAGCAGAGATCTGACCGCACGTCTCTGCTCATTCTGCTGGATGACCACCTCAATGAGTCATGGGAATCAGTGACACGAGAGCTCATCACACAGCAATGCCAAAGTGCTGATGCCAAACGAAACACCACAAAACACACACCACACGAACCAACCAATAACCGTCAGCCCAGCCCGGCCTGTGGGAGAAGACACTGGATGACCAACACAAGATCTAGTCCAAAACAGACACAGAGTGAGCTCACAACGGATTCATTCACGAATAGGCTCGCTGCTTGGAGAAAGACAGCTAAAAGTGCTAACTTCAAATACTCTGTGAAAAGACAGCTGATTGTGGCTGGGGCGAATCTAGACGTTAAAAACAGCTTTGTGGGCAAACCATGCTTTCAAATGACTGAAGGAACAAAAGTAAAGGCTGAAATGGCAGCCTACTCTTTCTAGTGTAAACGTGAACATATCCATCACAGAAAATAGCCCATCAAAGAAATAATTATTTATTCATTTGTTGATTTATGTTGCATTGTGAACAGTGCTATTACTGATAACTGAAATAAAATTAAAAACTAGTTAATTCATTACATAACTATTAATTGAATTTAATTAACAGAAATGTAATTTAAATTAAAGTAATTGAAATGGAGGTGAAATGAACTAAAATAATATATGAAAAACATCTAATATTTATATTTATACTTAATTTTATTTCAGTCAGTTGCCATTTCTATGGAAGCTCGTTTCCACTTTTTTATATAAAAAAAATAAAATAATCGTGACTCACAATTCTGACTTTTTTTTCTTAGAGTTGCGAGATATAAACTCACAATTCTGAGAAATGAAGTCAAGTTTGCTAAATATAGACACTATTTCTCTTTATTTACCTGATTTTATAGTTTATATTTCGCAATTGCGAGAAAAAGTGTCACAATTACCTTTTCATTATTTATTCAGTGGTAGAAACAGGCGATACATTTCTAATTGTTAAGTTGAAGTACTAAAATTACTAAGACTGAAATTAAAAACTAAATAGAAACACCAAAATTAACAAAAACACCTGACAAAATTATTATTACTTAAACTAAAATAAGTATATTTTTTATCAAATAAGTCATACTAAAGTAAGAGATTTATGACAAATTTGAAAAAAAGACAATTGACAATGTCAAATAAATAAATAAATACAATAATAAATAAACAAAAAACATAACATACAAGTATAAAAAATATTTTTAAATTTTTTTTAATGAAATTTGACCTGAATCATAAGATTCACCGGCTCTAGGAAATCTTTAATGGCTAAATAAATTCAAATCGAAACAGAATATCAAATCCAACATTTTGTCTATTAAGACGGGTGTCAGCAAGCACTTCTGAATATGCAGGGTGCATTTACTTCTGTATTATCATGGAAATCTAACGTAGATATGCAAGGATGGACATATTTCAACTCACAATAATTGTAACATCATATGATTGCATTCCCATCATTCAACCAGAGGTGCTAGAAATCACATGACCCATGACATACGAGTGACTGTACAAAGATGAGTCTATCCTAGCGTGCTAAATCTCAGTGAGCTCAGCTGTCGGACATCATAGTGAGCAATCTGGAAAAACACAAACAGAGAGACTAAAACTGTACAAGCCACAAGACCGCAGAAATGAAATACATTTTCCTCCTGAATCTCCACTAATAGAACAACACTGTGACTGAGTGATAATGCACTGAGATGCATTAGAGGCCAACACGATACGCTTTCCACATGGTAAACAAGCCAGCGCTCAATTACACGCAGGAATCCTCCGTAATTGCAGGAGAAGAGCCTGTCTGAGAGCAGATGAAAGCCTTCGGTAGTGGAGGACGCCTAAATGTCCTCCAATCAGGCAATCCTGGAAGTCAATCTTCAGCTGTACAGTGGCTGCCAGACAGCAAAGATGTGGCTCGCCCACACTAGAAAAGCCCACGGTAAACCCATTCATCTAGTCCTGGCCTTCATACCTCCAGCAGATATTACACTTGATGATGCTGTTACTAGTCCTGCCATGAGAGAAAGAGTGAGAGAGCCACAAAACCCTTCATTTCAGACGCGTCGCCAAGTGCAGATGCATCTGAATGTTCAAGCCACATTTGTAAACTTTAGTCCTCTCAAATGGAAAACTTTTAAGGTCCTTGCACACTGAGTCCGAAATTTTTGCATGTGTTTTTCCGGGGGTTTTTTTCTTTTGTATTTGTCATCCTTTCCTATCAGAATGCTTGCTACGGATGCGAAACGCAGAAAATGGAACCTGATCCGAATTTTTTTTTTAAGTGTGATTGACAAACATGATTGACAAAACATGAGGTTGAATTTATTTTTTAACGTGCGAAAATTTCATTGCAAAGACCTTTAGGGGCCGTTTACACGACAACATTTTCAAAACTTATGCGTTTTGCCTGTTCGTTTACATGAAAATGGCATTGTCTGTAAGATAGACTGAAAACGGATATTTTTGAAAACGGATTTCAAAGTGCAAGTTTTTGAAAAATGCCACTGTTATACAGTCACGGCCAAAAATATCGGCACCCTTGGTAAATATGATCAAAGACAGCTGTGAAAATTAATCCTTTTGATCTTATTTAAAAAAAAATTCACAAAAATCGAACCTTTCACTGGATAATAAGAATTTAAAATGGGTGGGAAATATCATTAGGAAATAAATGTTTTTCTCAAATAAACGTTGGACACAATTATTGGCACCCCAAGAAATTCTTATGATTAAAATATCTCTGAAGTATATTCCCATTCATATTCACAATTTTGAGCACTCCAGGGTGATTATGAGCATGAAATTATCCAGCCATGGCTTCCTGTTTCACAGAAATATAAATAGGAGGAAAAACAAAGCCCAAATTCCCTTAATCATCCATCACAATGAGAAAAACCAAATAATATATTTCTGATGTGCAGCAAAAGATACTTGAGCTGAAGTGGCTTTAAGAAAAGAGCTAGAGCAGTGAAAATTCCCATTTCCACCATCAGGGCAAAAATTAAGAATTTACAATCAACATAAAATGTTATGAAACTGCCTGGAAGAGGACGTGTGTCTATATCGTCCTAATGCACGGTGAGAAGGAGAGTTTGAGCGGCTAAAGACTCTCCAAGGACCACAGCTGGAGAATTGCAGAAAACAGTTGAGTGTCGGGGTCAGAAAACCTTAAAAAAAAATAGTCAATCAGCACCTACATCAGCACATGTTGTTTGGGAGGGTTTCAAGAAAAATTATCCTTCGCTCATCCAAAAACAATCTCCAGCATATTCAGTTATCAGACACGACTGGAACTTCAAATGGGACTGGCTTTTATGGTCAGATGAAACTAAAAAATTAGCTTTTTCGCAGCAAACACTCAAGATGGGTTTAGTGAACACATGGATAAAAAGTACCCCATGTGTACAATGAAATATACTGCTGTATTTTTGATGTTGTGGGCCTATATTTCTGCTGGAGGTCCTGGACATCTTGTTTAGACACACGGCATTATGGACTCTATCAAATACCAACAGAAAGTGACTGACTCTGTTAGAAATCTTATAATGGGCCATGTTTGGATCTTCCAACCGTACAATAATCCAAACACAACCTCAAAATCAACACAAAAATGGGTCACTGAGCTAATTAATTGTGTCCAATGTGTATTAGAGAAGAACATTTATTCCATTTTAAATTCCTATTATCCAATGAAAGGTTATATTTTTGTGAATGTTTTAAGTAAAAGATCAAAAGGATTAACAATGCAGATTAATTTGCACAGCCTTCTTTGATCATATTTACCAAGGGTGCCGATATTTTTGGCCATGATTGTACATCATATAATGGTCACTTCTCTACAGGTTCTGTTTACTAACAAGGTGACAGCACCAACTACTGGCCTGGCATCCGTTATACAGTGTTTTTGGCCGTTTTCGTAGATGTGCGTAAACACGAATCGTTTTGAAAACGTTGTGTATACGTGAAACTTTTTAAAAACGCAAGGGAAAAACTTCTCTGTTTTTGACTACATCGTTGTCGTGTAAACATAGCCTTAGAGTCCAGAGGAAAAAAAGTGGCACATACACAGGAAAAAAAAAAATTGTTGAAACCATTTTCACTTTGTAATTATTTGTAAAATTTACTAGCAATTTCTAAGAAACTGCAAGTAACATTGAATTAAAAGTGGGTTTTTTTTTTTTTTTTTTTAAGTAGAAAGACTGAAATATAATTTTTTTTGTTTGTTTGTTCATCGTTTGTAACATCGCCGAAGCGATATTATTTTTACTTTAAAATTTATTTTCACTCAGAATTTGCTAGTAAGTTTCAAAAATAATTACAAAGAATCTGCAAGTAACGTGAAATTTTGAAGTAGAAAGACAAATTGTATTTTCTTGTAAAACATACTCCAATAACCTGCTTTATTTACTTTAAAAATATTTTTTTACAGTTTAACAGCCGTTGCCTTTTGCACCATAGAAACTTTAGCCACCTTTTGTTTTGTGTTTTTACGAGCCAAGCGCAACACAACATCAGCATTATCAGGGAAGTTACATTTGCATATAGCACAGGAGTGGCACGTCAGATTTATATATAGCATTTCTATATATGTAAACAGAATGTCACTTGACTTCATTTGCACAATGTGGCCCTAAACCGTAAATGTTAGGGATGCACCGAAATGAAATTCTTGGCCGAAGCCGAATAATAATGAAATGCTTGGCCGAAGGCCGAATACCGAACGCGGTGTTTCACATTTTTTCCATTTATTTTGCCAATTTTTTCACCATTACAATAATTAAATAGTAAAAATTTGCTTTTTACTATTTTGTGTTGCTTTTCAGAGAAATAAATCAAATAACAAAAATATAATTTCAAAATATTTATTTAACACTGAACATTTTTTTAACATTCCAGCAGATATTATACAAACAAAGCACAATATAACTTAAAATAAATAAATTAGTAAAATAAAAAATATATTTTTATTTGGCCATCTTTGAAGCCCCCCTTCTTGAATAGCCTATGTTAGGCCTATAACTGACTGCTGAAAGAATGTAACTCTGTATGTCTACAACAAGATGGAGTGGGTGTCCTAGGACCAGGGGCGGACTTAGCGATTTGGGGGCCCTAAGCAAATTCCAGGTATTTAGTTTATTTATCCCTTCACAACCAGTAGCCTAATTAGTCAACTTGCTGCTGTTGTAAAGCCAAATTAGGCTACCTTATTTTTTTGTTTTTTTTCGGATGACAAAAGGAATACATTATCAATAAATAAATCAATAAATAAAAAAGAAAAGAAAAATGTGTGCACTTGTCTATTTAATAAATTGTAACAATTTTCAATCTTTTTACAAACATAAAACTATCCCTTGCAACTCATTCCATATTCCAAGTGTTTATAACCCATTTTGCTTGCTCGCTCTAGTTTATAGTTTATTTGTACGGTCACAACCAGTAATTTGTCAACCTGATGCTGTTCTAAAGCCAAATTTGGCTACCTTATTTTTTAATGATTAGAAATGAAGACATCCAAAAAAAAAAAAAAAAAAAACTTGCACTTGTCCATTTGATAAATTGTAAACCTTTCCAATCTTTTTACAAACATAAAATTATCCCAGGCAATTCATTATATATTCCAAGTGTTTTGAAGGCATACTGTAGGCTTTGCCGAGAAACAAATCGAAAATGAAACTTATTATTAAAGGAAAATCTCCAGTCATTGCATTTGTGCATTTATAGGAGTACGCTGCAGTTCGCGCCGGTGCGCCTAGGAGAAGCACACAAAAGAGTCTTTTTGAAACATCAAGATACATAAAATTGTGACTAGAAACACAATACTTTCTTTACTGAGGTGAATATCTCTGTTCTGAGACAGCCTAGAATGCGCGCGAAGAGTGCTCCCTCATAATCACTATAGCTGTCTCTCACTTCAATTCATTGCGATCTCACGACGTTCCGTTAATAAGCTCTACACTAAACAATGAATCTCTAATTTACATCGTATCTACACTTTGTTATAAAGAGATGATCCCCGAACTCGCAGCACTTGACAAAAACTCGGCATTTTGATCGGTAAGTGGATTCTAACTTAAACACTTCTGGTCACTGCGTTCAAGAAATCAGCGCACAAGTCTGTGAACGGCTACACTGCTCAATGCTGCAGATATGTTTCGCGAATATCAGATGGGGCCCCCTGATTCCACGGGGCCCTAAGCGGTCGCTTACTTCGCTTATTGGTTAAATCCGCCCCTGCCTAGGACTGGGGGGAGCTACTTTCCTTTTCGCTGCTGCTGTTGCCGTAGCCGCCGCCGTGTCTTTCTCGTAGGCTACTCTGCATGATGTTCGGGGTGTCTTGATTTTAAGTGATAAATTAAACTTGAAGTGCTGTACGTTTTTGCAGATGCACCCCCTCTGGACAATTCAGCAGAACAGTGTCTGCAAATGGCCGTTTTTGCCTCTTTCTCTGACACTTTAAAGTGCTTCCACACTGCTGACATGTTTGCTGCATAAAGCGCGCGCCTCTCACTCTACGCGGGTTACTATTTGATCGCGTCATTAAAAACGTCATTGTTCGGCAAAATTTATTCAGCCTTTTTATTTATTCGGCCTTTTTACTTATTCGGCAGAATACCGAAAGTGCTTTTTTTGGCTATTTTCGGCCGAATAATTTCGGTTGCCGAACATTCAGTGCATCCCTAGTAAATGTACAGAGCAATTCACAAATTTTAAGCTCACAATACAATGACCAAACCCACAGTTTATTATATTATATTATAGACTGACGTATTTTTTATTATAGTCAGATGGTAACACATTTACAGCAAGTGAGGATCGATAGCATTTTCAGTGTCAGATTCACTTCTCCATAAATCTGGAAACTCTACCGTAAAAAAAAATTGCTTGTTACACAAAAATGTAGGTCATTTATCATATGCAACTCCTTTGTACATTCAAACCATTATTATTTAACCAATGAATTATTAAACCAATTATTATTTGCAACTAATACTTCTGATTGGCTGGAAAAAAAAAAAATCACCTGCAGACGTGTGTTGAAATCAGTGTTATTTTAGTATCATTGATATACCTACTATTCTAGTTTTTGTTAATATTTTGATTTAGATTTAAGTTTTTTGAGTGATTTTTGTCATTTTTATTAGTTTTGTAATGTCAGTATAGCTTTGAGTTCGAGTGTTTAGTTTGTGTATTTAGTTTTAGTTATTTTAGTACTTCAACTAACAATAACAAGAATTGCTGACTTGGTAACTAGCTAAAATAAAATAAATGCATTTTTTATATTTCCTTTTATTTCAGTAAATAAAATTTCGAGTAACAAAAATGCTTTTTATGGCTTTAGTTTTAGCTTTAATTAAAATAATAGCCCAATGTGAATCTGACACATCTACGTCACTTAATGATTTCAAAAAGTACAAAATAGACCGAAATAAAAAATAATGTGTGCTATTATTGTCTTCCATTATGTGCTACAGGACCATATGTTATCACTTAAACAAAAAAATTAATATTTTATTTTATTTTATAAAAATTATTTTACATTATTGCAAAGCATTTTATTGCAAGCATGACACCAGGGGACAAATGCAACTCCTGCTTTCAGACCTTTTATTAATTATTATTCACAATCAACACTTCTGATTGGCAGAAAAAGTAACATTTCATGAACAACATGTTGAAATCTAGTGTGAATCTAACACATTCCAACCCATAAGTAGAAAATAAAGCCCAAAATTAAATAAAATTACACCTTAAAATGAAAAATAATACATGCTAATATTTTGTCTTCCATTATGTACAAAACACAGCATACGTGTTATCACCTCAAAAATTGTGCTTTATGGTTTTGTAACCCTTTAAATGAAGCAAATCAATCTTTAACTCACATTCTCATCGCAAAATTGTACCACTTTCTTCCTTGAGGTTCAGCATGGACCAGCTTCAAAGAGTTTGGCCTCCATCAAAGAACAAAGTCTTGAAATGATCAGACTCCTGCAGAGTTCAGAAATAACATCCCCCGTATAGAGCAAAGATGAATAGGTGCGCTTGTTTAACCAATATAACATAGCATAGATTGAGCCGGCTCACAGGGAGACCAGTAGAGGCGGAAGTACAGGTTTACTCAGGACTCCGCGTGAAGCCCCACTAATAATAAACATAAACTGTAACACAAGTGATGGGCTTTCTGAGGCATTTTCATCGGGACAGAGAGGAAAATGCACACCAACCCTGTTTAAGCAGAAAAGCACAGTGATCTTGAACATGAAGACTCAAACTAATACTACACATCAAAAGGTAAAGACTGTACAACTGCCTTCCTGAGGGACTCAAACCACCATGACCACCCTGGTTATGAATAATGGGACACATCCATTTCTTTTTTCCCCTTTTTAGGAGTTATCCAGCTAATTAATGCCATGATGCAATCCATGCAACCAAATCGTGACAAATACTAGCAGCCATTACTACAATGTCTCAAGTTAAAAATACATGTGTTAACACTAGTAGGTGTTGCTGTTACTTCCCATTTCCTGTAAATGCATTCAATTTCAATGCATTCATTCACTGCAAAAGACTGATCTCAATAAAGAGAGAACAGCTACATTATTAACAAGCATGTTTGTTGCCAAATGGGTTGTATGCCCTCTCTGAGTTGCCTCAGATCACTCATCAGACCACAGATTCAACCAACAAAAAGCACCATAATATACCATCATTATAGGTTTTTCCACATACAGTACATCATGAATATAGTAATGTGTGGTACATGCACTTTATTCTGAAAGATTTACATTTTGCTTTATTAAAACAGCAACTATGACATTAAAAAAAAATTATTTTGGTACAGTAAGTAACAGTTTAACCATTACAATTACTTTAAGAAATTTCCTTAATTTTTATTCTATCAAATGTCTCCTCTAATCAAACCAACATCAATGTAAATACCATGAGATTTTTTTTTTGTTATTGTTTACTATCTATAAACTAGTGCTGTCAAACGATTAATCCCAAAAAATAAAAATTGTTTTCATAATGTGTGTATATTATATTATTTATATATATATAAAAAAAAACACACACACACACACACACACAAATACATTTCAGACAAATGTGTTACGTTTATATTTTAAATATATAATTATATATAATTTATGAATATAAACATAGGCATGTAAATATTTTCAAAATATATACTGTATGTATGTGTATTTATATATATACACACATAAATATACACAGACAGCACTAATATAAACTATTGTTTGTTAACTGAAATAAAGCCGAAAAAATTAAAAGCTAAATATTAAATTTATTAAAGCTGAAAATAAATAAATTAAAAGTAAAAACAAAAAAGGCAAAGCACATAAAATTAAGCTAAATAGAAACTAAACATAAAAAAACTCATTCAAAATATTAACAAATATTTTAATAGTATATAAACAAAAATAAATTCTTCACCCACAGTATTGATTATTTTTAGTTTAAAAGTAAATCACTCTAATAATGGCCAATTTAACAGTAATAATAATAATAATAATAATAATAGATTATGCTAAGTGATATCTTGATATCAAAATCCCAAATTGCCACAGTATTGTGTTGCAATACCATCACTGTACCACAGAAGTCCTGCAGGAAACGCCTGAGTGTACAAGCATTATGGGATCTGCTATGCTCAAATCTTCCCACATCTCCTCTTGCCTATACAGATACATTAAAGAATCTACAAGACTTCCATATGTGGATGACGTGCCATCGCACAAGATAGTTATTGAGATGACAAACACAGTTTCACATCTGTGATTGGAATATAATTACTCTCAAGTTCTTGTCACCTTGCCAAACGTTTTCAGATTCCCAACCAGCTCTCTTGATTTTACAGATAATAACTGTGCAGACAGTTTCAGTATTTATTCAACTCAATATTTTCCATTTCAAACAAATGTCAAGACTTAATTCAGCAAAGCACTGAATATGTTTGTGTGTCCTCCAGACAGGTCTCAGCTGGTCTCAGCTCAGTTTCTCCATCTACTTCCCCCTGAAAAGTTAAGGTTCCTCGCAGATCAATACCTCATTAGTGGCTAAATCCAGCACCGCAGATGATTTATTTTTGCAAAGCCACAGCAACAGCCAGTGGATTCCATTTCAAGAGGGACTTTAGAGCAAAAAAAGCAGTAACGACTGCACCGAAACACCCGAGCATGCAGGACCAGTCCAGACCTCAGGGCCTGTTTTTTGCCTTCAGTGTCTCTTGAGTCAGCATGTAGCGATGTTCACTCCCTCAGATTGTTCCATGACCACAGCAGGATTTCTTAAAAGAGGGAGAGGACTGAGGAAACTGGCTAATGCGTTTTGACGAGGAAAAATATACTGTAATCAAACACTCTATAAATAAGCTCTTCAGAGGAATTTTAAGAACATCTATGCAGAAGAATACAGCATTTTAAAAAGGTGAAAAGTATCATTTTTGAGTTTGAATTAATCTTCAAGTTTGAGGTCAAGTAACTTTCCGTCCATTCATAGTGAAGTAATAAGAATGAAATAGTGCAGATGCTAGTATATGCATATAATGAGCAAGGGCTGGGTATGGGGACACATTTCATGATTCGATTCTGATTCAAAAACTCAAATATTGATTCAAATATTTCAGGTTCATGTGAATTTTTCCTTTTTTAAAAAAAACATAAATTATACAGGTAAACCAGTTGGTACATTACTAATACTAAAGGTTAAAATTAACAACGTAAAATATTAAATTCAACAGATGATCAAAAAAAAAAAAAATCCCATTTCAACTTAAAACTTAAGTTCAGTTGGTGCCTTAAAATTTTTTAAGTATAATCACCTTGGTTATACAAGTAATTTCAACTTGAATTACATTAAACCTACTTGAAAAATCAAACTGGACTTAAAGAAAGTTGAATCTAAACTCATTTTGATGAGGTAATGTAAAAACATATAGTTGCCATGACTTCAAATCAATTCAAACATGCATTTCAGGATCATTAACAGGTAAAAACATAAGTCATATATAATAGAGAATATATTCTTTGCCAAAATATTCTTTGCCAAGTTCTTTGAAATGACTTGCGAGGAAAAGGTAACATTCTCAACTATTAAAACACGATGAGATAACTTCAGTAAGCTAAACTTTATCCTTCAACATACCTTCTGATGTTCATTCATGTTTAATTCACACTATAACTAGTAGTAAAGAGGAAGAAATTATCAGGCTGCCAGACATGCCAGAAACTAAAATGCAAAAAAAAAAAAAAAAAAAAAAAAAAAAAAAAAAAAAAAAAAAAAGACAATATTTAAACCAATGTACTCTTTAAAATGGAGATTGATTAAAACAAGGAGATCAATATTTCAACACACTTGACAATTCGTAACCATTTAACATTTCGGCAAATTGGTGGGTAACGCCCCACTGATAGATATGTTTAAGTATTTTTTCAAAGTAATCAAACTGATGTGAAATCTCCACCTCTTAGTTAATGTTTTCTCATGAGATCCGGCTGGATATTTTCCACCCAGACCTGTACTCTCTTAAAAATAAAGCTTCTTTATTGGCATCTGTGGTTCTATGACGATTTTTAAAGTCCATGGAGACAAAAGATTCTTTATATTGGAAAAAGGTCCTTCAGATTAAAATGTTCAAGCTAAAAAAAATAGGTTCTCTTAAGAACTTGTTAATTTTTTGTGGAACCCAAAATGGTTCTTCTATGACATTGCTGTGAAAAACTCTTTCTGAAGCTTTATTTTGAGCAACTTTTGTCCAGATTATCAGAGTCCACTGACTGAGTGTTTGTCCGTAGCTCTTCACACACTCTGAGCTGGCTCCGACTCTGGACGTGCGTTTTTCCCACAAGTTAACAAAACGAGCGGCCAAATCTCACAGGCTCTGGCCAGCATTTAACTCAATGTGAGGACAGCAATCTCTCTCACTTTCTCTTTCTTCCTTGATCTATCTTGGCAAAATTTAGTCCAAAAGTGCACAGAATACAGCAGACACTCAACTGTTGTTTCCTTTAACAAGCCATCAAACCCCATTCCTGAAATCAGATATTCTCTAGATAAAAGGGAAAACTTATGACGTCATCTACAGTAAGGCATTTTACAACATCACAGATAGGAAGTGACGTGATCAGGACTGAAACGCTTTACAGCTAAGGGCTTACACTTCTATTAACTCATTTCTCTCCAACAGTCTTCTGGCACTCTCAAATTGATTGAATAGGGATACGAACGCGTTTATGAGCACACACTTGTTCACTCTCCCAATTAACACAAAATATGCATGCATATGTAACATGTCACTATATCATTTTAAATAAAGCCCTGAAGCTGTCTGGTGTATTAGAAGAAATCATAACAGCTCCCAGCATACATTAAAAACATCAACAACATTAATATGTTGTAAGGAGCTTTCCATTTCTTCGCAGCTGCACTGTACCTTGAACCATCTGCTGGGAACAATTACACAATAACACGCCTCACAAAGATAAAAACACAGTGTTCACCATGACACAGTAAAACGAGATGAACGCAAAACATACACTAATTTGTTGTTAACATCAACATACTAACATCTATTTCACGTTGTTGCCTAAACAAAGAGATAAAATGAGCATTTATGACCCTTTTATGAAACTGGTTAGGCTGGATCATGACTGACACCTCAAATTCACTCTGCTCTGCATCTTTGATTGTCTATCATCTTACAAGATGAGATTTGGAGGCATATAAACAAACAAACACAAAAGGTTTCGTCTAGGCTGCAGCTCTCATCTGTTCACTCACTATTTATTCTGGTACATAATATGATACAAATCACATTCAACACAATGGCCGCTTCAATTGTAATTGCTCTCTCTTCTGCAGGCACAGTTCCTTGTGAAAAGATACAGTCACTTAAATCCCTTGTGAAATGGTGCACTTATACTTTGAAAAAGAGTACTTATTATGGAAATGATATAATTTTTTTATGGAATATACTTAAGTGTGAATTGAATGTTCACCCATATATTTACTCACCCTCACGTTGTTCCAAACCTGTATGAATTTCTTGTTTCTGTTGAACACAAAAGATGATATTTTGAAGTTGGTAACCAAACAGTTGCTGGTCCCCATCGACTTCCATAGTATTTTTTCCATATTATGGATGTCAGTGGTGAACTATCCCTTTAAAGTTGGCGTGAAACAGAAATTGCAATAGACTTTTCTTCCTTATTGTGAAGTATATCCGAGTGAAATGGCTTCTGGAATGTCGTGCAGGATTCCAACCGTCGCTGGGAGTTTGATTGACAGGCAACCTGACCAATCATAATGCCAAATCCGCCATTTTGTCCGACAAGCAACCTAAACAGGAGAGTTTGATGAACTTTGGTGGACTATGGTGCTGCAGATCGCGGGTGCTCCGTTGGGGCCTGGACCGCCGGTGACCACCTTTGATGCAAGTAAGCATATCTCTCTTGTTCCGCAATTTTGTGAAACAGAAGTTGACTCATATTTTAGTGTATTCGAGCGCATTGCGTCGGCACTAAATTGGTCTAGGGAAGTGTGGCCTTTGCTCTTACAGTGCAAGTTAACTGGTAAAGCCCAGGAGGTGTGTGCAACTCTATCTTTAGAAGATAGTTTAAATTATGATATGATAAAAGTTGCAATCCTGCGTGCTTACGAGTTGGTACCAGAAGCCTATAGGCAGCGGTTTAGGAATCACAAAAAAAAAATTTCTAGTCAAACATTTGTTGAATTTGCCCGAGAGAAAGGCGTCTTATTTGACAAATGGTGCGCATCGAGTAAGGTTACAGATTTCAAGACGTTATGAGAACTTATTCTTCTAGAAGAATTTAAAAATTGTGTGTTTGAATGAACAAAAGGTGTCGTCTTTATCACAAGCTTCTGTCTTTGCGGACGAATTCACGTTGACACATAAGAACGTATTTACTCCCGTTCGTTCTGATAAAATTGCGCCCGTTTTTCTGAGTAATCAGTCATGTCCAAAATTTTTTGCTCCGAAGTCAAGAGAACACCGAGAATGTTTTTATTGCCATAAGTCTGGCCATTTAATTGCTGACTGTTCAGTGCTGAAACGGAAACAGCAGAGCTCGGTGACTAAGAGCGTTGGTTTTGTGAAAGCTGTGGAGGTTGATAACGCTGAGCGTAATGGTAGGCTAGATCCTAGTTATGAACCGTTCCTGATGGAAGGGTTAATTTCCTTTACGGGGAAGGTTACAGATCAGGTGAAAATTAAAATGCTTCGCGACACTGGAACTATGCAATCTTCTGTGGTGGTAGATGCACTGCCGTTTTCTGAACACACTTTTTGTGGCAGTAATGTGTTGGTACAGGGCATAGAGATGGGACTCGTTAAGGTTCCGCTACATTGGGTACATTTGCAGTCTAAGCTTTGTACAGGATTCGTGAACATAGGTGTTCGAGACTGTCTGCCTGTGAAAGGGGTAGAATTGATTCTTGGCAATGACTTGGCTGGTGGAAAGGTTTTCCCTGTGTTAGAGGTTTTTGATACTCCTGTTGTGTCAGACCAGCCTGATGACTTGACTGAGACATACCCTGAAGTTTTTCCTGCTTGTGCTGTTACACGAGCTCAAGCTCGTAAAAGAGATGACTTCAATCTGTCTTCTTTTATTGCACCTATTTTTGCTAACGATGTTTTACCACAAGTTGAAAGTAAAGCCGCTGAAAAGTCTTCTCCTGTTAGTTTGAACAGTTTGAAGTTGCCTGTGACTCGTGACAAGATTATTTCTGCGCAAAGATCAGATGTAACTTTGCAGAAGTGTTTCTCTGTCGCTGTTCCTTTGGAGCAAGCACAAAAGAGAAAATCTGCTTACTTTGTTGAAGATGGTTTGTTAATGCCCAGATGGTGTCCTGATGTCAAGGATGATTCTGAATGGGATGTGGTGTATCATCAAGTTATTAATCCTTCGTGTTGCCGACAGCAAGTCTTATCTTTCGCTCATGATCATGACTTGGCGGGACACTTAGGAGTTAAGAAAACGTATTTTGAGGCATTTTTTTTTGGCCTTGTGCGACAAAAATTAGCAATGTCAGTTTTTAGACATGTTCCACTTGTCAGATTACTGGGAAACCGAACCAAGTTATTCCTCCGGCGCCGCTCGTTCCTATTCCATTTGTAGGGGAACCGTTTGAACACGTTATTGTTGATTGTGTTGGACCCCTACCCAAGACTAAATCGGGTAACCAATTCATGTTAACGATCATGTGCAGTGCTACGCGTTTTCCTGAGGCGATTCCACTGAGAAAAATAACCGCATCTGCTGTTATTAAAGCACTTGTGAAATTCTTTTCTACGTTTGGCTTACCAAAAGTGGTGCAAATTGATTAAGGCACTAATTTTCTTTCTAAGCTCTTTTCACAGGTTTTGACTACTCTAAATATTTCTCACAGAGTTGCAAGCGCTTATCATCCAGAGAGCCAAGGTGCGCTCGAACGTTTTCACCAAACGTTGAAAGCAATGCTCAGAAAGTATTGCAGAGACACTGGCAAGGACTGGGACGAGGGGGTACCGCTAGTTTTATTTGCAGTTAGAGAGGCTGTGCAGGAAAGTCTTGGATTTAGTCCTGCCAAACTTGTGTTTGGACATACTGTCCGAGGTCCTTTGAAAGTGTTCAAGGAGAGCATTCTGTCTTCAGTTCGAAAATGAATGTGTTGGATTTTGTCAGTAAATTTTGTGAACGGTTACATAAAGCTTGTTCGATGGCGAGGGATTCACTGGCTGTTGCTCAAGAAAACATGAAGTGTCGTTTTGATCACAAATCTGTTCAGCGTTGTTTTAAAGAAGGTGATCAAGTGTTAGTGTTGCTTCCCATTGTTGGTTCTGCTTTATCTGCACGATTTTCCGGCCCTTGCAAGGTGCTGAGAAAGTTGAGTAACACTGACTATGTGATTCGTACTCCTGACAGAAAAAGGAAGTCTCGTGTTTGTCATGTAAATATGTTGAAGGCATTTCACAGAGAATTTCCTCGAGTGGACGTTCCACTGGTAGAGGATGCTGCTGTTCCTGTTCCAGTTTTTGTAGCTGCAGCATGTGATGTTGGTGTTGCTGATGTTGAGGATGATGGTGTGGTGTCCCGTCATGCATATCAACAAGGCGCTAGGTTTAAGAATTCTGAAATCTTAAGTGACTTGTCATTTCATCTATCACATTTATCTGAACAACAAAGAAGTGATATTGTGCATTTGATTAATGATTTTCCTTCCTTGTTTAATGATGTTCCTTCTCGTACCAGTTCTGCAGCACGATATTCAAGTGGGCGATGCTACTCCGATCAAACAGCATGCATACCGTGTGAATGTCGCGAAGAGAGCGGTTATGCGTAGTGAGGTGGATTATTTGCTTGAGCATGGACTTGCTAAGCCTAGCTGTAGTCCCTGGAGCTCACCGTGCCTATTAGTCCCGAAATGTGATGGCACTGCTCGGTTTTGTACTGACTATCGAAAAGTCAATGCGATTACCATTCCAGACCGTTTTCCTTTGCCGCGTATGGAGGACTGCGTTGACAACCTTGGGTCTGCTCGATATGTCAGTAAATTAGACTTAAAGGGATACTGCCAAGTACCCCTTACCTCTCGTGCATCTGATATTTCTGCTTCTGTGACTCCCGTACTGTTTTTTACAGTACTCCGTTATGGCATTCGGGATGCGCAACGCGCCCGCGACGTTCCAGCGACTCATTAATATTGTACTTTCAGGGGTTTCGAACTGTAATGCTTATTTGGATGACTTGGTGGTGTACTCTACTGACTGGTCAGAGCATATCTCTCTATTACGGACTGTATTTGAGCACCTTGCTAATGCTTCTTTGACTGTGAACTTGGCGAAGTGTGAATTACCTATTTGGGTAAAGTAGTAGGTCAAGGTCAAGTGCGCCCATTAGAAGCGAAGGTTACAGCCATTGCCGAATTCCCAACTCCAACTACTCGACGAAAACGTCGCAGATTTCTTGGCATGGCTGGTTACTATCGTAGCTTTTGTAGAAACTTTTCTACTATTGTTCAACCTTTAACGTCACTCCTTAGTCCATCGTGTCAGTTTTATTGGTCTGATAAAATGTCAGCATGCTTTTAACTCGATTAAAACTTTGATTTGTATCGCTCCTGTCTTAGTGGCACCTAATCTGGCTTCTAAATTCAAATTAGAAGTAGATGCCAGTGCGGTTGGTGCGGGTGCCGTGTTGTTGCAGGAGGATGAGGATGGAATTGATCATCCCGTCTGCTACTTTTCGCGAAAGTTCAACAAACATCAAGTCAACTATTCAACAATCGAGAAAGAAGCTTTAGCATTGCTTATGGCTCTCCAATATTTTGATGTATATATTGGGTCTAGTACTTATCCAGTTGTTGTGTTCACAGACCATAATCCTTTAGTTTTTCTGGCACGTATGTACAACCAAAATCAACGCTTAATGCGTTGGTCCCTAATTGTGCAAGGTTATAATTTGGTAATTAAGCACAAGAAAGGTGTAGAAAATGTGATTGCTGACGCTCTATCTAGAGTGTAACTGTTAAGCTCCAGAGAATTGAAATAAACTTATTTCATATAGTTTATTTTTATGGGAGGGAGTGTTCCGTGCCGCGTGTATTTGTTTCTTTTTTTCTTATTTCTATCAATCTGTTCTCTAGTCTGTCATCATTGCTCTTAGGTCTCTGCTGGATGGAGGAGACGGCTGTCAATCATCATTAAGGGCGTTGTCTCTGCAGCCAATCCGAAGTCACCCTGCGGTTTAAAGATCTCCCGGCGTGTCACGCTGGGTAGCTCAGTGTGTGTGTTCAGGTGTTTTGAGTTAGTTTGTTTCGGAGTTCGAAGTATTTTTGGTTGTGGATGTGTGAGCTTAATACTTGTTGCTGTGTTATCGCGATTCTGGGTGGAGTGTGACAAGAATTACTGTTCTTTCTTTGATTGGGCAAATGAGGAAAAGGTTAGTGTATTGCGCGCCCTAGGACACATTCTGCCCGCAGTTAACAAGTGTTAGACACACTAGGTAAGAGGTGAGCGTCTCTATTGTATTTTTGTTTGTAGTTAGTGTAGTTTAGTTGTGGCGTCGCATACGCCGAAGATGTCGAGTTTGTTTTCTACATTTTTCTTTGGTTAGTTAGGTTAAAAGGGTTTTGGGAACTTAGTTTAGAATATTTATGTTTTATTATTTTTGTTGATTTGACGCCACCTTCGTTCCTCAGTTTTTCCTAATTTAATGTATTATTATTATTAGCTTTATATATTATGCATTGTATATAGCTCACACATTGTTTAGTGGCTCTGGCTTAAAGAAATTAAAACATTTGATTGAATTAAGCTTTCTTCCTGCCTGGTTTATTCTACAATCTCTATTCTCCCAGCAATATTGAATAATAATGTTCATTCCAATCCCTAGATCTTTAAAGATCGTAACACCAGTTTTCTGCGGTTGAGACAACATAACTAATGTTCATTCATGTTTATTTCATGCTATAACTAGTAGTAAAGAAGAGATGATCTGTTCACGTGCTGCTTGAACTGAGGTAATTGCGCTCTAAAGCTACACTCAGTGAAAAATACATCATAGATCAAAGAGGACACTGACAACGTGCTGACAGACAAGACAGAGCAAGTTACTTTTGGTATTAAAGTCTCAGCTTTTAAACTGTCATTTTTAAAGAATTTCAAACAATAAATATGTTGAGGTC
The DNA here is from genome assembly GCA_036784905.1 of Acrossocheilus fasciatus. Lineage (NCBI taxonomy): Eukaryota > Metazoa > Chordata > Actinopteri > Cypriniformes > Cyprinidae > Acrossocheilus > Acrossocheilus fasciatus. Next base: position 42,856,181 of record CM071944.1, read on the forward strand.
TTTAAGGTGACAGATCACTTTAGCGCCTCAGCTGTAGTGGTTAAAATGTGAATCAATCTCTTCCTGCTAGTTATAGCATGCAACATGAATGTATGTTGTCTCAACAGAAAAAGGACGTCAATACACCATTTTCAAGTTAGACTCTACTGACGTCAATCTACTCTCCTGTCTAGTTTGTTTGTCGAACAAAAAGGCGGATTCGGTGTTATGATTGGTCAGGTTACCTGTCAATCAAACTCCCGGTAAAGGGTGCTAAAAGCCTGGTCATTCGACAGTCAGTATAGTACAACATCATGAAGAGAAGAAGTGCAAATTATTATTATTTTTTTTTTAAATAATTGTGCATGGATAAATCATTTATAGTAAACATTTTAACTGTGTAAAAATATTACAATTGTAATTTTTGATTTCATGATGACTAAGTGCATGTTAATTGCAATTAAATGAAAATGTATTATAGTTACACATACATAAGTAGGACTTTAGTACATCTTTATATGTAATTTCATAATTACTTCTATTGTCTTTGAAATACAGTTAAAGTGTACTGCTGAATGTACTGACAGGCATTTATGGTAAAATAAAATATACTAAATGTCTTTAATTGATACATCATTAATTAAACTGTTCAATGATCAAATTATAATTTAGTTCATTTAAAAACTTTAAAAGTAATACTGAATCACACTTGTGTACCTAAGTGTGTTAAGAAACAAATCACGAAAGTGCACTCTCTTTAAGTAAACTTAAGTTGCAATTTATTTCATTACTATCATATAAAAATATACTTAAATTAGTTAAGAAACGCCCATGAATGTGTACTCTAAATAAAGTACACTTAAAGTGGTCTTATTTTATTATTACCTGCAAGTATAGCTTCAAAAAAAAATAAAAAATTAAGTGCACTACAAGTGCACATTTAACCCAATTAAACACTTTTTTTTCCCACAAGTGATATCATACTCAAGTAATCTAAAAGAAATTAAAAGTATTTTTGATAAAAATGTAAACTTACATTTGCTCACATACTGTCAGTCTTTCCTTGTCATTGCTTATTAATATTGTTTCATTTAGTTTTCAGCTGCTGATAACACTGCAGTACATATCGTACCAGTTCAAATCCAACCTGCACCAGATTTCCACAGATTTTCAACCAAACCAGCTGAGAAAACGCATCCATAAATTTCATCTGGGCCTGAAATCTGTAAATTACAGGGCCTTAAATATCATTATTAAATAATAACACCAGTGAATGAGACACAAATGTGTGAGTACAGCATTCAGCACCTGGGGGTGTGCTGACATTATCACTATTATCATCATCATCACAAATAGTGTTTGATTTATTCTCATCCATTGCATTATCAGCCCCATTTCAAAAGCTGTGTGTTTTGTGATACCCAAGAAACTATAAAGCCTTGCATTATAAAATAAGAACAACTGAAAATCAATAGTTGACGTTGGTAGATCAATGCAACATTGTGATGAAGTACCATTACCAAACTATACAATATTGATTGTCTTCCTCACCTCTGAGATGTCGGGACGGTTTTAGGACAGCGAACACACAGCACTCTATTCCACCAAGTCTCACCTGTCCCCACAGTCACAGTGTACAAATGAGGAGGATGCAGGTCATCCGTTCAGTCTCCGTGGCCATATATCAGGCGGACATGCGGGACTGTACCTCACCACCATGGCCCTGACAGGACCTGAGGATGAGGAATGGTATGTCTCCGTTCCCCTGAGGCCCTGACAGATGGGCATTTACTCACTGCCACGGACCAAGGGGAGCCGTGGGTTACTCAGCCCCGAGATAGTCTGTGTCTAACAGCCGCTGCTTAAATACACTCAGGAAGGACAGTATGGAGGATGCAGGGAATTTTATTGCAGTTCATGAAAGCTTTCCATTATGTAATAATCCATCGTTATTGTGGTGCATGTGCAAGGTAGGGTAGGTGAATTCGGAGAGGCTAGCAATAGCAAGCTAGCTTTGAAAGCATAAGATCCCATTCTCCCTGAAAATCACTCTCCAAAGCACATGAACACGCAGAGGCTAACCAGACGGCATCAACACTGTCAGATTACCTCATGTCTCATTCACCGGTGAGAAAACATTACAGTACAACGCACATATTACAATAACAACGCCTTTTATTCTCGCCCGATATATAGCATAATGGACCGTGCTGATAACATATCATGTCTCCGCAATGAAAGGAAGAAGGGAAACCGTAACCGTAAGGGAAACTGTAGTTCTCCAAACTGTGTTAATGATGCGAGTGAGTGAAGGTACAACTGCAGGAGAAAAGGCTTGAAGGAGATGAGCTGGAAAAGGATCGAGCGGACAAGTAGTAGGTGATTAGAAAGGATGAATTTGGAGACTTCTGCCTCAGAGAGTGAAGAGAAGGATGTGAACGAGTGTATGTTTGCTGGTAAGATGTGCTTGACAGATTGTGGTGTGGAAAACTGCACTGATGGTTTTAATTTTATTAATGAAGAACGTGGCAAAGTTGTTAGCTGTTAGAGTTGATGAAGGCAGGGGAGGAGGACAAAGAAGTGAGGAAAATGTTTTAAAGAGCATGCAAGAGCTAGACGAATTGTTATTTTTATTATAGTATGTCCTTTTAGCAGTGGAGACATTAGCTGAGAAGGAAGAGAGCGAGGAGGAAGTGATCCGAGGGAGTGCAGTGGAGTAACCAGCACATGATCAGTGGAGCAGTGTGTAAATAAGGTCCAGTTGGTTGCCTGATTTGTAAGTAGCCGTAGTTAACACTCTCTTGAGATCAAAAGAGGCAAACAGAGTGTGGAAGTCTGCAGCCTGAGGTTTATCTGGGTGGATGCTGAAGTCTCCAAGTATAACTAGAGGAAGTACCATCCTCAGGAAAGGTTGAGAGCAACACAGAAGTTACCTAGCAGTCCTGGAGGTCGATAAACAGCTACAAAATGGATTTTAAAAGAAATGAATGTGATTCAAAGGAGCTGTTAATACCCAGAGAAGGTAAAGGAATAAATTTCCAATTTCTAGCCATCTATCGATTTATAGCGTAAGCTTTTAAAGTTGAAGGTTTTCTTCTAATATTTATATCTTTTTTACGCTTTTATTTCAATTACTGAAAATGCTTCATAATAGCTTGTTTTAAACATATCTAGGGGAACAGAATATCTTTGGTTGTGTTCACACTGCGCAGTATTTAAATTTATAACAAAACTGTGGAAAATGCTGTATGTAATCAAGTCCATTCATATCGACACTGAGCTGAATTCATCACGCCTCAGACATTGCTTTAGGATTTCCACATCTATGCAGAAGCTGTGGCCAAAACCGCTCACTTGCTTACTCATTTGCCATTCAATGCATGGTGAACGTCACATTAAAGCCACAAGAAACAAGAAACAGGAAATGGCATGAGAGAGGACTCTTAGACCCTCATGATTTTGTCATGTTCAATAAGCCTCCTACGTACATCATATATTGGCCAATTTATGACAAGGCAAGCTAAGTAAATTTTTATGTGGTGCAACTCTAAAACTAAAATATATATTTTTTTTAATTATAAAAAAAATAATAATAATAATTTTTTCCCCATTATGGTCCCACCACATGATTTGATTCAATAAATTAAAACATTTCTTAAAAATGGTATACAAATTTTTCAAAACCTTATGAAACCAACATGAATACAAAGAGTATATTTCCAAAGTCTGTTTCAAGGAAAGTAAGTCTTTTTAATATATTTTTCAACTTAGTAATTTAGTACTTTTATACTTGTAACATTGCATATTTAGACAACATTTTTTGCATTTTCTCCCATTCATTGTAAAAATAAACGTCTCTGTATTTATATAGTCTTTGGTATTTCTAAGAACTTGCCTTCCTTTTATACACCATTGACCCATATGTGCGCGTGTAATTATAAAGAAAATAATGGTAAATTGCAACAGTATTTATATATGGACTGATTCATTACTCAGATATTCTTTGACAAATGGCCAGCAAAAAAAAGCATGACGGTATACCCATGGTTATCTAAATATGATACTTGTTTTGGACATGCCATGGCATCATTTAATACCGGTAGCATTACCTTCCAATACAACTGTGTTGTAGCACTGCCACAGTACTTTTTTGTTGGAAGGAGGAAAACCCATTTTGCTGATGCTTTATTTATTTATTTTCAATCTCAAAAAAGCAGCCAATCACATCATCAGGAAGAGGTTTGTACATGATGGATGCTGGAACAATAGCTTAATTGGCATCCTTTGTGTGACTGAAGAGAAAGAGCCAGAATCAGACACAATCCCCTCAACACTGATGTTGACACACACTGATGCCGGACTCGAGAAAAAGCCCATTATTCATTCCACAGCTGTCAGGCCAAAGAGAGAACAGGGAAAAGGCGTTGTATACAAAAACACAGATTTGCACCTGTGCAGTAGTATTTGACTACACCCAATCACAGAAATGGTGCACGAGCTTCCCTCTCGAGCATACACGAAACAACTAAAAAGCTCTGGTGGACTCAGAGAGTTTGCTCTGTAAAGCCAGCAAAGTGTTCACAGAGCTCTGGGATTTTGGCCTGGTCAGTAGAGCAGAAAGCGGCCTCCCACGGCCCACAACTCACCACTGTAGAAGCGGATCATGCAGCTGAGGTCTGAGTTGGCGGCTTCCTGCTGGACACGGAGCGGGTCTTCATAGCCCATAGCAGTCAGGTAATCATAGACCATCTGAAGAGGATGCTCGGAGGGGTCCAGCCTCCTACAAACAGAAGGAGACCAGAGTCAGAGCTGAGAACAAACTGAAATACAGCGCTCAAAATCATAAACCAATGACAAATACACTTCAGAAACTGATGTCTTACAAAACTAGGGACAATTCACAAACATTGTAAAGGAACAGTTCACTCAAAAATGAAATTGCTGAAAATTTATTCTCCCTCAGATCAAGATGTAGAACAGATTTGGAGAACTGTAGCATTGGCTCACTTGTTCACCAATGGATCCTCTGCAGTGAATGGGTGCCGTCAGAATGAGAGTCCAAACAGCTGATAAAAACAATCACAAGCCACACGACTCCAGTCCAATTAATATCTTGAGAAGAGAAAACCTGCACGTTTATAAGAAACAAACCCATCAAGACGTTTTTAAACTTCAAACCATTGCTTTCTAGCTAAAATACAAGTCCTTTATTATTAATTCTGTATTCTCCAGTAAAAACAAAAGTAGTCTTGTCTGAATCAGGAGAGAAATCTGCACCGATCACGACTGAAAACGGTTCTAAACCCATTTGTGGGTTGATTTTGATGTGAAAGGACAACAGGGATTGACTTTTCCACTGGAGGAAGCATTACTATGGATTATGAATGCGTATTTTGGTAAGAAGTTAAAACATGACAGATGGGTTTGTTTCTTACAAACAGGCAGCTGGACTGGATTACCTGTGCATTATTGTGATGTTTTTAATCAGCTGTGTTTGGACTCTCATTCTGACGGCACCCATTCACTGTAAAGGATCCATTGATGTAATGATACATTTCTCCAAATCTGATGAAGAAAGAAACTCATCTACATCTTGGATGGCCTGAGGGAGAGTAAATTTTCAGCTAATTTTCATTTTTGGGTGAACTATTCCTTTAAGAAATTTCTAAATCTCTTAAGAAGATGAAAGATTAACAGGAAATATACTTTAATTGTTGCCATGCATGTTTGTTTTACCAAATAACCAAATGAGCACAACATGGTGATGCTCACTATCAAAATCTGTATATTTTTGACTGACTGGGGCACATTCAGCAATCAGGGAACTATCAGATTTATAATGACATTTCATAAATAAATACTGCCATTCATTTTTTTATTTCAGCTACCAATCCTCATGAAACTCTTGTGAAATACACTTACATGTATTGAATGTGCCCTTGCAATATACTTAGAATCCGTTTCCTCATGGGGACCAAAACAAATGCCTGCACAAGGTCAAAATTCACTAGCATTACTATACTTGTGGGGACATTTGGTCCCCATAACATATTTCTATACAAACAATAAGTCATTCATAGTTTTGGTCAATTTTCCTGGAAGAGAAAGTACAATTTTTAGGTGAAAAAAATAAATAAAAAATTCAAAACAGCAGCTGAATTGCATGTAGATAAACTTTAAGGCATAAAACATGAGTTTTTCAGTAACAGTTATTCATCACAAATGTGACCCTGGAGCACAAAACCAGTCTTAAGTCGCTGGGGTATATTTGTAGCAATAGCCAACAATACACTGTATGGGTCAAAGTTATCAATTTTTCTTTTATGCCAAAAATCATTAGAATATTAAGTAAAGATAATGTTTCTTGAAGATATTTTGTAAATTTCTTACCATAAATGTATCAAAACTTAATTTTTGATTAGTATTATGCATTGCTAAGAACTTCATTTGGACAACTTTAAAGGTGATTTTCAATATTTTGATTTTTTTGCACCCTCAGATTCCAGATTTTCAAATAGTTCTATCTCGACCAAAACTCAATTTCTTAAAATTGACAGTTAAGACTGGTTTTGTGGTCCAGGGTCACAAATATGGAGAGACTGGTACACATTGTGGGAAATTACAAGTACTGAACAATGTCAGCTTGAAAATGTGGGTCTACACACAACCCTACACAAGTATCCCAGCTCTGAACAAGCGTGAAAACACACAGGTGTTTCGATTTAAGATCAGACTCTGTCCTAACATCCTCCAGCAGTGCCTCTCCCTCAGAGTTGGGTGTTTTCCCAGCACGCCGGACAGATAATATATCCCAATCCACAGGGATCACGTCTCGTCCAACTCAATATCTCAACATTCATTAAAGCGCTGAAAGCAAAAGCACACCGAGCTCATGACGTCTGACAATATTCCCTTTAAACAAAGCAAATAATCAGTGTGTTGATCTGACTCGATCATCTGTTCGTGACATGACGGCATCCTGCTTTTTATTAAAACTGTCCGGCCTCATAATCATCCACCTCGCGCAGCGCCGCCGCCTTTCTCTCCCTGATTAAATCGTCATCTCATTCCACTGCTCTAATCCTGTTAACGGATCCTCGCGGCGCTCTGAAGCAGATAGGCCGGTGAACGCTGCAATCCGTGACCCACAGCCTGGCAGCTGCTCCGATCACATGCTCACAGGCAGACCTGTCAGGTGTCCTCGTGTTAAAGCGGGGCAGGGGTCGGCCGCACCGCACCTTCACAGCAGAAGCCCAAATCAGCAGACGGAGATTCGCTGATGGGCTGCAGGATTTGAGGGGTAAAAAAAAAATTAAATAAAATTATAATAAGAATTGCAATTTTGCCAATAAAAACTGAAGTTGCAATTTACGGTTTGCTGCACAACTATTATTACAAATTAAATGCATAAAAATATAACAAATACTAAATAAAAACAAGGTAACACTTTATTTTAGGGTCTCTTAACTAGTTGCTTATTATCATGCATATTACTAGAATATTAGCCATTGATTAGTAGTAATTAAGCACATATTAATGCCTTATTCTACATCCCTAATCATACCCAACACCTAAACTTAACAACTACCGCACTAACTATTAATAAGCAGCAAATTAGGAATTTATTGAGGGAAAAGTCGTAGTTAATAAGTGTTCGCTATTCTAAAGTGTTACCAAAAATTAAACAAAAAATATTTAAAAAAAAAAAAATTGTAATTTTTCTGTAAAAGAAAAAAAAAAAAAATATATATATTTTTTTTTTCTGTAACGCATGTTAGACTGCACCCCATAAACACAATCAAGCCTAGAAAAAAAAAAAAAAAAGTCAACAACCCCTTTAATGCTACTCAGAGCAGACATTTACTGCGAAACAACGCAGTGCATTTATTTATTTGTTGCCTTTGCAGCTAATAATTGCATTACGCCATATTGTGCTTTTGTTTTTATTTTGACTAATCATGCAGCCCGACTCTGCAGTCGGCCCAGCTTTGCTCTTTCCTTTGAGAGGCAGAGTGCAACTGACAAGGACACTTTAGGGATTTAATGGTTTCTTGCTCCTTACCTGAAGTGAAATAAATAGTAGACGAGGATAGAAAGCACACACACACATCAGCAGATGTCCCTGTGAGCTGCTCTAATGTGCAGCCTCCTCACAGCTAATTCAGCTTAGCCGACTGGCTTTACCTCAGCTCAGGGCTGGACTGCTTCCTGCAAAATAATGTGATTTCAGCCATCTCAGCCGCAGCCCAGTCATTCCCAGAAGGGCAGAGAGAGGGGAAAGCATGACTTGCTTCTCTCTCTTTGTCAGACACACCTTCAAAACCACCACAGACACTGCAGACGGCGGACACACACACACACACACACACAGGAAAGCACAAACCTGCCTCGAGAGCGCAGGGAGTGTTGCAAACGCCTGCATATTCTGGTGTTTTGCTCTTGTGCACTTATCATTAGCTGTTGCTAAGACACTAATACAAATGTTCATACTGTTTTCAAAATGTGGGTTTTTTCAAATTCTGGAAGTCATGATTTTAAAGGGACAGGTCACTCAAATTAAAATTGTCATTGTTTGTTTCGAAAATGTTCAAAAGTGAAGATAAGACCGTATTACAGTTGCACTGTAAAATTACAATATTTTTAAATTATTGATTAAAATTTTTTAATTCAAACATTTTCAAATTATTTCAATGTAAATGCTTTTTTTTTTAGTTAATTTTACATAAATATATACAGTAGTTATATTAACATTATACAATTTACATTATTTATATATCTACAGCCAAGTAGTAAATAAACTGCCATTGGCAAGTTAGCGGTCATCGAATGAAAATATTCGAGCAGCAGTAGACCAATCAGAATCAAGCATTTTTTAATTATTTTAAATATTCTTTATAAGAGTTACTATAATTCATTCACTGTATAATATTTTTAGCGTTTCTGTTTCATAAACACAGAGATGAGTCAGGCTTCATAAATAAACTATCAGCAACACATAAATAGAAAATAAAACATTTTTTCTTGTGTTTATAATTTTCAATTCGAATTTTCATGTTCTAACCAATGCTTCCAATATTCACAAATCATTCACACAATTTCGACAAATCTCATCCGTGTATTAGTCACAGGTAGATCAATCCACAACAATTCAAACTGTCACAGAAAACCAAGTGTTAAACTTGCATGGTATAAAAACCTTTATAAACAAACACACGTGAAAAGCATACTTTAGCATTCTTTTAAAGAGTACTTCTGAATTTTTTTTAATTTAGTTTAGTTCAAATTTAATACACTTCATTGCATCATAACTGCAATTTAATGAGATATAACTATTAGAATTCATCTCTCTATTAAATGTGGTTAGAACCTTACAGTGTTTTTAGCCCTCTTAAGCAGGAAATATTAACGTAGGACTTATAATAAACTTTAACGTCACTGAAACTTGTTCGCCATGCATTTAAATACATTTGCAATCACTCATTTGTAATGAAGTTTTAATTCAGTACATTATAAATATTCATTTTAAATGCAATATTGAACACACAACAGTTAAAATTATAGTAAAATGTTATTATAATTATTATTACATATAATTTTGTAGTTATATAATAAGTAATAATATTAAAATGCTTTACATGTGCTTTAGTATGTTCACACGTCAAAACAATTTTAAAGCATAATAAAAGATTTTTAAAACAATGACTTGAAAAGAAATACACTTTAAAGTAAAACTTTTAATTTGACATTATTACATAGTGCACCACTTGAGCATGTTAAGCAAATAAAATAAATATGACTGGTTTTGTTTTGTTTGTCATATAAGTAGCACAGGTTATATTTGTAGCAATAGCCTACAATACACTGTATGGGTCAAAATGATCGATTTCTCTTTTATGCCAAAATCATTAGGATATCAAGTAAAGATCATGTTTCATAAAGATATTTTGTAAATTTCCTATCGTAAATATATCAAAACTTAATTTTTGATTAGTAATGTGCATTGCTAAGGACTTCATTTGGACAACTTTAAAGGTGATTTTCTCAGTATTTAGATTTTTTTGCACCCTCAGATTCCAGATTTTCAAATAGTTGTACCTCGGCCAAATATTGTCCGATCCTAACAAACCATTCATCAATGGAAAGCTTATTTACTTATTTAGCTTTCAGATGATGTATAAATCTCAGTTTAAAAAAAACTGACCCTTATATGACTGGTTTTGTGGTCCAGGATCACATATCATGAGGTACAAATGAAGGACCAACCCTACAACTCACATAACCAGTCATTTATAACCAATAAGCGTCTGATATTCACCTCATCATTCTGATAAACACCTGGACGTGTGTGTGTGTGTGTGTGTGTGTGTGTGTGTGTGTGTGTGTGTGGCCCGACTGCTCTACAGCACGAGTCTGATAAGGATTATTATCAAAACAAGACCTCGTCTAGCCAGAAAATTACAGCTGGGTGACTGAGCATCTGCGTTACCTGATTAAGTCTCCGTGCAGCTGCAAGTACAGGCCCTGCACGTCTCTCTGAGCGCACAGCTCCTCGGCGGTGGTTTTGGTGGAGCAGAGCACCAGCTTCAGGTCTGGCTGGGCGCTGCTGGAGGTCTGGGGCCCCGAGGCTGGAGGCTGAGGCTCCGAGGCCCCGTAGAGACACACACAGCCTCGCTGAGCGTCGCCCTTCAGCCAGTCCCGCTCGCGAGAGCCGAAGCGCGTCTTCCTCGTCACGCAGCCTCGACTGCCGTTCCTCTTCATGTTTCGCTGTGGAGAAGAGTCTAGATTAGATGCTGCATACGTTCTTTAGAGAAATTATGGCCTTCTAGAAATAAGGCCAAATAAAGTGTTTGAGTCCAAATCAGTCGTAGGAAATCATGCCTTGGTAACCACAAGTTGGTGGCTGTCGGGACTCCACCCTGCAACACAGAGCCTGTTTGAGAGACACCAGGCTTTGTTTTCACTTGCAGAAAACGATGCTGGCGCAAATATTTATCCAGGGCACAAACACCCTGCAGAGATGTGTGAGTCGAGACCACTTCGGAGACGACATGTCATTAATAAGGCTGGTGAAATCATTTTCTGATGATGCTCAGGACCACTACACACAGGCATCAGCAGCTCTGGGTGTCTAAAATAACAGTGAACCTTTCGTTGTAAGGACAAAAAAAATCTAAATATTGAACTTCTTTTGGGTTCAACAGAAGAAAGTATTTATATAGAAAGAAAGGAAGAAGAAAAAAACGAAAGAAAGAAAGAAAGAAAGAAAGAAAGAAAGAAAGAAAGAAAGAAAGAAAGAAAGAAAGAAAGAAAGAAAGAAAGAAAGAAAGAAAGAAAGAAAGAAAGAAAGAAAGAAAGAAAGAAAGAAAGAAAGAAAGAAAGAAATTGGTTTGGAAGAACCGGTTTAATAATAATAATAATAATAATAATAATAATAATAATAATAATAATAACCATAAAAAAACACATTATTATTATTAATAATAATAATAATAGATTTATTTATGTATATAGAAATAAAAAGAAAAAAAGATAAATATATTATTATTAATGTTTTTATTATTAATTTATATAGAAAAAGAAAGAAAGAAAGACATTGGTTTGGACGAACCAGTTTAATATTAATAATAAAAACCATACAAAATACAGAATTAATAATAATAATAGATTTATTTATATAGAAAGAAATAAAAGAAAAAAGAAAGATGAATAAAAACATTAATAATTATTTATATTTATTTATATATATAATATATATATATATATATATATATATATAAAGAAAGAAAAATTAATAATATTAATAACAAAAACACTATTACTATTATTATTATTAATAATAAATTTATTTATATAGAAAGAAAGAAAGAAAGAAAGAAAGAAAGAAAGACATATTGGTTTGGAAGAACCAGTTTAATATTAATAATAAGAACCATAAAAAATAAATGTATAATAATAATAATAATAATAATAATAATAATAATAATAAGAGTTGTTGTTTCAAACCTGATTATTTCTTCAGTGAAGCATAATATAATAATATAATATAATATATGACTCATCATCATTAACCTTTCTAAACAAATACTCTCATAACTGAATGGAGAGCTTTTTTTATGACCCATTTCTATTTATTATATATATATATATATATATATATATATATATATATATATATATATATATATATATTTGTGCATTTGTTTACCTATTTTTGAATAATATTTTTGAATAATATCCATCCACAAAAGGTCACTGCTAAACCACCTCTGATTTCTGATCAGATTTGATCAATTTCTCATACGCGCCGTCTTCTAGGTCTATGCTTGTTCTGCTCATTTAAATAATGTGGTAATAATAAAAATGAGCAGTATTTCACAGCTGGCTTATCATCAATCTTCTTTCTAATCAAATCCTTTCTATCTGCATTCATCTGTCAAGTTAGGTTTACTGTAAGTGTGACATTAATAATAATGACATATTTGACATGCATTAATACTGATGAATGAGAACATTGCATTGCATCCTAATGCTGTGAATAATGAAAAGGTTTTTTTTTTTAAATAGATAAGAGCGACTAGATAAGACAGCATGACTATAAGAACACAGTGATCTAATTATATGGGGGGAAAGCATTGTACGCTCAACAAGGTAACTCTGCTTATTCACTCACAGGCAGGAGGAAGCAACTGACATCTAAATTTGTTCAGATAATCTATTACGATGCCCGAATATAATGACGGGCATATTTCCTGTAGGCGTATTATGTGAGGTGTATTGTGAAGATAATGGCCGTGGCATTATCACATCACACACAACACGTTCCTGCGTTCATAAACAGCTAGATGCAGCGGAATGGAACAGAACGCAGGTGTTTCAAGATATGGCAAGCTGTTTTAATATGCAGTTCATTAAAAGAACTATCAAATTTAATGTATGTTTTTAGTATTTATTTTTGCATTACTACTAAGCAATCTAATCGTGACTAATATCTTTTTTTCAATTTCAGTTCTCAGCCATGTGATCAGCTCTTTTTTTTTTTTTTTAAATGTGGAGGTGCAGAGCCTCAATTTACCAAAAAAATAAAATCATATTGTTATTTTTAGAGATGCACCAATTCCAATTCGATTCTGATTTTTTATTTTTATTATAAATTTCTGTTTTTTTTTTTTTTACTACTGCAGTTTGCATCTATAACTTTCTGTGTGTGACGTTGTGCTAATTTGTTTTGATTTCTGCAAAATCATCTGGCATCATACATTATCAGTCGCCATAATTGTGACGTCAGAACAGACCGGCTCGGAACCGGCAGACTGACCGTGCATCTCTAGTTATTTTGTCTTTATATTGTGTTTTTTTTTGGTCATATATTGTTAAAATACATATCTATATCTATATATCTACATAATAATAATAATAATAATAATTATAATAATAATAATAATTATATAATAATTTATAATATTTTTAGTATTAATTTATAAATGTATGTTTTATATATTGAGTATGTGATTACAATTAAAGTGAATAATAAAAGTAAAGTTAAAATAAATATAAATGCATTTATAAATTTTAAAAAATACTTAAATTTAATAAAAAATGTGTATTTTCATTCTTTTAAACTATAAGACTCAGAATTACACTATTATGTAAATTAAACAAGTCAATAAAAAACGTATTACTGTTACGCCCGCACCCCTTGAGGGGGGCACAAGCACCTTTTAACTCATAACAGTACCATATTCATAATTATTTCTATTGTCTTTGAAATACGGTTAAAGTGTAGCTACTTCCCAATGTACTAATCCGCTTTTATGGTAAACTAAAATATATTTTAACGTCATTTCCATTGAAACTTGTTTGTCATGTATTTTTAAATATATTTGTAATTAAAAAAAAAAAAATCTCACCATTAGACGGCACATATTCAAAACAAACAGAGAAACGAAGGCGTAGATTGATGACGCCGTGATGGAGTGTGGAATCATGGGAATTGTCTTCATCCCCACAGCTGATGCAATCATGTCCATGGATGAGCTAATGTATTAAAGACTTAAGGTCACTGTAGTATGAAGCAGGGTGGGGCTGAAAGTCTTGGAAGCGAAACGAGGACGCTGGAGCGATTGTTAATGAAGGATGAGTGCGATACACGGCTCGAGCGAAGCAAAGCTTTTATTATGCCACAGTCGACCGCTTCCGCTTCTTCCAGTCATGCGTATGTGGGGTAAAACAGCGCGGTTTTATCATACTAGATATATTTGACTAGTTAAAATTGCTTATTTCTCTGGATTTAAACATTCTTTGAAAAATTTGGGATAATGCAAGTACACAAATCAGCACAATATATATAACACTGTTCTTGTGGTTTTTTTGGATTTTTTAATTTTTAAAAATTAACATATTGTGGCTTTAAATGTAAAATAGGCTACTTAAAATTCAAGATATTGGGGAAAAAAAAAAAAAAAAGCCCCCGTACGAGTTTCATATTTATATCATATGATAAAGTGATATCACACAGCAGCGAGAACTCAAGTGCTGATTTTGCTCAGTTTTGCCAAAGAAAATATCACCTATAGGACCACTGCAAAACTGTTGTGCGTCTGTGAGCAATAGCGGTGTTTACTTTCTGAACGAATCCTCATTATGAACGAATCGTGTGAATCAATGATTCAATGGCCTATTCACAGAGAGAGCCGTTTACTTCGTTCCTGAATAAATCAGCCGTTTGAACAAATCGAATGAATGAATGACTCAAAGACATTTACTGCCACCTGCTGGCAGTTTTAGTTTCTTCTTTAGAGTATAATTTCAATTAAGCTATAAAAAAAAAAAAAAAAACATTAAAGGGATAGTTCACCAAAAATTTTTTTTTTTTTTTTTTTTTTTTTTTTTAAATCTGTCATTTAATTACTCATTTTCGTTTCAAACCTGAATGACTTATGTTAGGATGTTGTAGCCTAAACATCTGTGTAATAAATTTTATGCTGAATCAAATAAAATATTTCTTTCTAAAGCTACTATTTGTAATGTCTACTTGCTACTTTCTCATTTAACACAAAAATAGCTTCAAATAATATTTTGTGTGAATTTTCACAGCCAAATTTAGTTTGCGTTTAATTAATCGCCGCATTAAAAATGATCGACTGACAGCCCTAATTAAAACATGATGTAATATGTTCACATGTGTTAAAGTCCCCCGTAGTGAAAATCAAGTTTTTTTATGTTGTTTATTTGTCTATGTAGTGTTTTTAAATTTGCTTTTAGACAAATCATGTGCCAATCCATTAAATAAACACCATTGCGGAGTATTTTCTCTTTAAAACTGTAGTTTCCCCAAAGGGCAGACCCAGAAACGCCATTTGAAACAGCCCTCGGTTTGCTACGTCACAAAACTCAATAACCAATCACAAAAAGGGATAGATTCCTACCATTAGCATATCCCTCGCTCCATTTATACAAACGCGGCGTGCATAGAGATTGCATGCAAAATATGCCAATCGGATTACCAGCACAAAACCAAAAATAAAATAGAGCAAAAAACCCATGAAGCCGTGGTTTAACGTGAATTTAGATACGCTAACTTGAATAATAACCCGCGGCAACAGTGTAAAAGTAGCCTGGAGTCAGACCCACCTCTCCTCGTATACGCTCGCGGGCACTAATTAAGAGTCACAAACTTGGCTGCATTCGAGTCTTCAAGCCATGTTGAGGACACAACATCGCCAAGTAAGTAACTTTAACGAGTGTTACAGTCTCCACTTTAGTTGTCTGCTAGTAAAAACAGTTTTATCGGTCATTATCCATGGACCAGGAGGCGCTGGCTGGTGGGACTGAGTGGAGGCGGGGCTAATTTGCATATTCATATATCCATGTATAGTAAATGAGGCAAGGGTGTAGTTACATTCAAGCTATTTTAAGGCATGAGAAAATTATTTTCACAAGATAAAAACATTTAAATATGTAATTTTGATGATCAAAGATGAGTTAAGGGATAAAATTTCTGACTACAGGGGGACTTTAAGAAACAAAGTCACGAATCTGTTCTCCAAGTACACTTATGTGGCCTTTTATTTCATCAATAATATATAACCTGCAAGTACAGTTTTAAAAGTAGTAACGCACCAGTTTGCGGTTGAACGAATGACTCAGAATCAGAGCGGTTTTAAATGTAGGCCTATAGTTATAAGCAATCTAATCGTGACTCATATCTTTTTTCAATTTCAGTTTTCAGCCATGTGATCAGCTCTTTTTTTGAAATATGTCGGGGTGCAGTGCCTCAATTTAACAAAATAAAAATTTGTTATTTTGTCTTCGCATTTTACATTTTTTTTTTTTTTTGGTCATACATTGTTACGTGGCCTTTTATTTCATCAATATTATATTATCTGCAAGTACAGTTTTAAAAGTAGTAATTCACCAGTTTGCGGTTTTAATGACTCGGAATCCAAGAGGTTTTAAATGTAGGTCTATAGTTTTAAGCAATGCATGTTAAAACAGCTTGCCATACTCAAGACGCGTTTTTAAAACTATAACTAAACTAGTTTTTCAGTTGACAATGTCATCATGTCAACGGTGCTCAGGGAGCCAGTTTCTAAAAAACAGCGAGACGAGACGCAATGACCACAGACGTCCATCTGACGCCGGTGTACAGAGACAGAAATAGCAATTACAAAATAGCCAGAACGCCCCCTAACAGGTTACAGGCGTGACACTGGAACTATTCCGATACAGCCTATAAACTAAAAAGGAGAAGCGACATAAAGTGAGAACAATCTCTTTCAATCGAGATGGCATTGAGATCTAGACCATCTACTATCACCGGATGTGTCACAAAACCTAGTGAACCGCCTACACAGACAGCAAAACCGGGCATCATAAGCGCGTTTGGAGACGCGGAGCGCGATGCTGTCTAGCTAGGGAGCTCGCTAGGCTTTGAGACGCGGCGGCGTGTGGAAGTGTTATACAGATAATTGCTGATGCAGTTCACGGATTCACACGTACTTTGGCCCTGCTACTCAACAGCAACGTTGAGACCTAAACGGAGGTGGATCTGTACCTTTAAAACGCGTATTCCCGTTCCCGCTCGGGCTGTCGGTGCTTCATGCAGCACCGGGATCAGCGGCGCTCCGCTGCCCGCCTGGCCATCCTCCACATCGGCTGCATTTCTCCGCTCCGTGTCGGCGCTCAGGAGCGACCGCGCTGTGCTTTTCTCGTCCTTCATTTCGCCTACATTTGACGTCTTTCAGCACAGAAATCCAGATGTAAGGTACCAATCGGCGACAGATAAATTCCAGTACAGAAGGCGGTAGAAAAAGCCCATCCTGATTTGATGAGACGCCATAGTGGGACTGAAGCGCACGGCTGTCAAATAAACCCAATCAATAAACATAAGGGGGCGGCGCTCATTATTATTCATAGAACTCCGCCCATTCCTGCACTTCCGCTGCTGAATTATTCATGAGAATACTTAAACCTGGAACCAGGGCCCGGTTTTTCAAAAGTAATCCACTAGGATTTTGGATAACGGATTGGATCAAATCTTGAAAATGTGTTTTTCAAAAGAAAAATCGGATTACATAATCGGATTAGATCACGTAATCCAATCTTGGTTTTGATCCAGATCAAACCTTTAGTTTGGGTTTTTTAGAACTTTTTTGTAGGATTTGGATCACTTTGATCCAAAAAATCTGGATTAAACTGATCCCATCAGAAGGGTGGATTCAGCGTGGATTTCATGGCCAAAATGTAATGAAAACTTAAAAAATGTATCAAATAATACTATATTTGGATCATGCAGTATCTTACAAGGTATCCTATTTATTCATAAGGTTTTAATTTTATTTGTTCATCCGTCAGGCTACAGTGATTAGGTAGGCTTTAACATATTCAGCCTTTCAGTATAGGCCTACAGCAAAGTAGAAAAAGTTTGGCCTCATAAAATAATCCCCCAAACAGCTGTCAAAATTGACCAAAAACAATCAATTTTATTCTGTCACTAATTGATATTTATATTCATCACAATCGAAAATATTTTTGTTTTTAGAATATTTATTAGTGATGCATGCAATGATTACAGAATAACCAAAAAAATGCAAAGAATGGCAATCACTGATTTTTGAAATCCAAAACAAATCCAAATCAGAAATAGTGTCTAACTATTGCGTCCCTTGTTACACGTCCTGTTTGCTCGTTCTGGCAGAGGAACAACTGACTCTGACCAAACGGCAGCAAACCAAGGCCAGACTTGAGATCCGCCTCCTAAAGGCTACGCTCAGACAAGCTGGTCACTCCACATCAGATGAGGAAGTCTGAAATTATTGTGGAGTATTTGACATTAAGTCTTTTTTTTTTAATTCAATACATCTATACTTGATACTTGTTATAAATATCCTCAATGTACAGTGTTTGTGTTGTAGGTCTCAGATGAGCGTACTGCTGGAAGAGGATGGGGTGGGGTTTTTCTTGTTTTTAGTTTTTTTGAAATGTGTGGGTTTTCATTTCAAATAAAAATAAACTTATATTGACCCCACACTGGCTATTCTACTTGTTGCTCTTTACATATCTATAGTTCTACATTGTGATTTCCTATCCTGTTTGAGCACTGGTTATCCAGCACTGGTTATCCAGATTTGGTGATCCTGAAAAGTTCCTATCCGGATCAGATTGATCCAATCCGATGTTGCTTTAAAAAACTGGCTCCAAAAGTAAGCTGTATTACGTGATCACGGATCGCAAAAAAAGGTTTACTAAATCCGGATCAATTTTATCCGGATTAAACCTTTTGAAAAACCGGGCCCAGTTGTTCAAAAGCAATCTGATCGGATTTTGGCCATTGGATCGGATCAAATCTTGAAAATGGTTTGTTCAAAAGAAGAAGAAAAAAAGGATTCTGAATTCGGATTAGATCACAAAATCCAATCTTGGTTTTGAACTGGATTAAATTTTCAGTTTGTGTTGTTCAAAACAAGATTGGGATACTTTTGATCCAAAATAAAAAATAAAAAAAATGGCATATTCTGATCCCAGCAAAAGGATGGATTTCAGGAACAAAAATGTAATAAATCTTTAAAACTGGTCCAAAAAAATATTGACCAGTCAGAAGTAGTTATTTGTGTAAATGCAATGCAAAAACTAGAATGCAAAACATTGGCTTTTTTTCCCCACATCTCAATATTTCATTTATTTTTTTATCATCATGTCCCTTTAGTGGCTCCGTAGAGCACTAGTAATCCAGATTTGGAAATCTGAAAAAGCGTGTATCTGGATCAGAGTGATCCAATCCAATTTAGCTTTGAAAAACCGGCACAAAAGCACAAAACATGGGATTTCCAAATCCATATCATTCTGATCCAAATTAAACTTTTTGAACAACTGTGCTTTGAAATGGTTCAATTAGCCACTTTATCACACATTTCATTTAGAATTCAACACAGGTTGAACATTTACTGAGTACACAGCTCTCCACAAGAGGCAAAAAATCGACCGTTTTCTTATAGTTAATCAATGTCCATTTTGTTCGTATTGTAAGGGTTTCTTATAAATGACACTTCCTCCATCAGTCTGTACTGTTAAAAGAACATCAGGTTTGTAAATCTAGAGAGATTTGGAGTCATTCGCTCTTATCAAGAATCACTGACCTCTGTCACCCAAACTGGAATGATTAGCTCTTCTTGTGCAATGTGTTTTGAAGCAGTTAAACTTTAAACTGAACATACATTTTCTAGCAGGCTATAAATCACAGGCATATTGAAATAAATTTGAGGTTTTAGCAAATATAAAGCATAAAGTCTGTGACTGTAAACATGTCAAGCTGAGCAGGAAGATGAGGAAGAAATGAGGACTTACCAGTCTGACAACAAATTACATAAAACAGGTTATGAATTCATAGCCGTTTGCTCAGCTGTAAACACTTTTATATTCTGAGGACTGACGTCTATTTTTGTTATATGACAGTCACATTAAAACTAGGCTATCTAAAACTGTCAAAACTGATCTTGGGAACAATTCAATCTTTTAATGTGAAAAATCATATAGAAGTGCTATTTAATCTGTAAAACACAAATTATTACTTTTGATTTACTAATAGGCTAGCTGTCTGTTTTTTAGCGTCATTTCCACCACAACCAGCAATTTTCTCACTAACTAAATTTTATCAAATGTTAAGAGCTTTAGATGACATGAGACATGTCATGTGTGAAAAAACGCCCCAATGTAATATAATCTTATCCCCACATGTTGGACATCGCTACATTCTTGGAATCTTTAATGTCCATGGAATCTTTTCAACGGACAAAAGATTCTTTATAGTGGACAAAGGCTCTTTAAAATTCTTTTAAGAATTTTTCACTGAAAATGGTTCTTCCATGGCTTCCTTTTGGAACCATTATTTTTAAGTATAGTGGACAAATTTAGTTGTTAGTTGACGAAACACGTTAAGTACAAATGACAGAGACAGACACGTGATTGTCATAACTGCTAAATAAAATTTTGCAATCAATGATAAAACATTTCTTGATCTTATCATTGCAGATAAAGAAGGTTTTCACTGTGGTGTCAAAGACAATTTTACTAACTTTCACAATCTGTTTGAGGCCCCGAGAGACCTTAACAGTTTAAAACTACAATCAGGTTTTATTCGTACTCTGATCAGACCCATGATATAAAACATAAATAAATGCAGTTAATTAGCATCATTACTATGGTCGCTAGAAGCGACAGTTTAAAGTTAAATGCCTTAATGATGGATTTGTTTTACAAACACAGCTTATACTTCACAAGACGTTAATTGATGAACTGGAGTCATGTGGATCACTGTGATGTTTTTTATCAGATGTTTGAACTCTCTTTCTGACGGCACCCATTCAACTGCAGAGGATCCATTGGTGAGCAAGTGAACAGCCAAATCTGTTCCAATGAAAAAACAAACTCATCTACATCTTGGATGGCCTGAGGGTGAGCACATTTTCAGCTAATTTTCATTTTAGGGTGAACTATTAATCGCTTCGATAATTACTGTCTGATGGGTTTTGATTTTGGTTGGAGGACATTTAAAAAGAATTTAAAGGGGAACATAACAGGTTGATTTTTTTTTTTTTTTAAACATTTTTACAAATTACAACACTGGAGTCAACTGAACCGAACAGAGGGTTAAGATGAAAAGTAATAGTATAGGATATGGAGACTTATTGCATAATTGAGACATTGGCTTCCGTGCCATACTATTGCAGTTTTAAAGTTTAACACAAGAGGGTGACAGCAGACTACAGTGTGCGCTGAAATAAAACCCAAGTCTAGATCATTCGGAACAGTGTTCCCAGATTCTGTTCAGTTATAAATGAAGAAAACTAGGTATTTCCAAAACACAACACGACAAACATCAAGTTTGACTGTTTTATTATTTCATTTGATCATTTTCTCCAACCCAAAGACAATAACACACAGCATAAGTCTAAAATATCCCATGTCATTTTTATCCATCATCATGAACTCAGTCCAACACTCCTCGTTCCTCGAGGACATGGGACTGCGATTCAGTTCAGCATGTCAAGACTCAATGGGGTCGTCCTCCCCTCCTGCACAAGTTCAGATGTGTTGAATAGCAAGTGTAAAATATCTGAGAAGGGGGCACATGTATAGATACACTCAAAAAAAAACAACCGATACCTTTACAGATTACAAAGGGATTCTGATGGAGAAGGCAATCGTCCAAGCATGTGATACAAAGTCCAGCTGGTCAAGCAGTTACACCCAGTCCCCCTGACCGACCGAAAGAAAACCTGCTTCTGAATGAAGATTAATTGAAGAATCAACAGTATATTTCCAAATGTACAAAGGTCTGTGCATGTATCGCAAGATATAGTGAATAGTGGTGACTTGAGAAATCAAACTTAGCTTGCATTACTTCAGGATGTTTACATAAAGAGTAGAAATGACAATATTTACATTGCTCTTTTCACATGCGGCTGAAAAAAAAAAAATCATCGTTTGGTGCTGAGAGACTCTGCAAGTTCATAGATGGTTGTTTCGCCCTCTTCAACGCGCAAACGTCTTAGTGTAAAAAGCAGCAGATTCAGAAAGTCCGATTTTGAAACGGCTGTCACGCAGTGCCATTTACTATTGTTACGCACCTCTCAACCACAGGCTGCCGGTTAATGTAATGCAAGTTCACTCATGAGGCATCGAAACGTTCAGGGACCATGTTCTCACACCAGGGACATTTCGCTTTTCCCGACAGCATTTTATATGAAGTTGTGCCTCAACTCCACGTGCTTCAAAAAACAAAAAAGAGACCGTTTGGGAATATGCATGAGCCTAAACTGCATGGAAGTATCAGCAGAGATGGTTTTTGGGAAAACTGTAACTATAAAACTTTGGTTTTTAAGCTTTCCTCAATGTAGCAATGTTACTATAAAGAGGTCTGAAGATACACTCTTAAAAATAACGATGCCATAGAAGAACCATTCAGTCAAAAGGTTCTTCAAAGAATCATCTCTTATCTTTTTATAATCTGGAGAACCTTCTTTCGCCACAAAGAACCTTTTGTGAAACAGAAAGGTTCTTCAGATGTTAAAGGTTCTTTATGGAACCATTAAGACAAAAATGGAATCTTGAAGCACCTTCATTTTTAAGAGCGTAGCTCATGTCACTTCAAACCTGTACGACTTTCTTCTGTGGAACACAAATGATGATGAAACTTAAAAACGTCTCCATATAATGAAAATCAATGGAGTCTAGTCTTGGACAGTTGACACATTCTTCAAAATATATTCTTTTGTGTTCCACAGAAGAAAGTCATTTATATAGGTTTGCAGTGACATGAGGGCGAGTAAATGAGTTTTATTTTTTTAGGGGGTGAACAATCCCTTTAAATTGCATTATGTAAAACTGGGAGGTACATTAGGTAAGAAAAAAAAAACATAAAAATCAGCTGCAGGCCATCAAATTGAAAGGAGAAATTACATCTGTGTCCATATGCAGCATTTCATTCTTTCAGTAGTACATGACTGCGATCCACCGCACATCTAGTCAAAACAAAGCCAACTCAAGATCATGTGCACATTACACCCTTAACTGAACGTCATGGGTCTTCAAATGGGATTTTTATTTGATTTGATCTGTTTGATGCGTTTTACAATTATATACAATATACAGGCAGCACATAGTACATTTTCTTTCCAATAAACAATCAATCAAACAGGTAAGTTGTTAAATTAGACTATTTTCTGAGGGAGAGCTTCAAACATTATACACTGTGCAGTACTGGAAGGAACTCTTAGAAAACAGGATCTTAAAAAGGGATGAAAAGAAACAGCTGATGCATCTTAAAAGCCCTCCGTATGTACAGAAAAAGCCAAGAAATCGAAAGAATTGCAACAAAAGACAAAGAGGCCAATAGAATGAGAAGTCTTTTTTTTTTTCTCCATATACATAACATTGCTAAAAAAATTTCCCAAGCCCAAAGAACATCTCTTGATTTGGTCACCAGACTTCAGTGCGGCATAGCCAATGTAATTACGCAAAGTGATGAAGGAAACAAAGAGCAGCGAGAGATGACGTGAGGGTACGGACGCGAAGTGAGCATTTCCATGACTTGATGAAACAATCATAGTGCTCTTCCGAGCCGACAAAGACAAAACAAGACGACAATGTGAGGTATATTCAGGTTAATGTTGCGAACTGCCTTTGGAAGCTGCAAGAAGAGAGACTAACGCACGCCGACAGTACGCCCTCTGAACGAGAACTCGAGTGAAATGACAGCAAAACAAAAAGGTCCTCTACTCTTCAGACATCACGTTCTTGCTCTTCCCATAACGATAACCGCTCATCTCTCAGGGTTTTCTTTTTAACTGGTTATGACAAAGGCACATTGCTTTAGTTCAGGCAATATTTCCGTACTTCAAATCACTGCAGAAAGTCAAACAAAAGGAAAAAAGTCCATTCAGTGCATATAACTACATTCATGAAGGCCTTATATTCATAGTCTATATTTACAGCATCTATACGCTGACCATAACCTCATTATACATCGCCGGGCCTCTAGTTGTGTTAATTTAGTGAGAAATCAATTTGAATTTCAAGATCACGCTCTTTAACTACATTACATTTTTAATAGATTCCAATCCTTAAGGATTGCGCTAAAAATCAAACTTCTTTAGTGTAGGCTATTTTCAAATCTATATAAATGTATTTTAAGATTTAAAAAAACAATACAAGAACACACCATCTGTGATGAGTAGAGGCAAACAAAAAAACTATATGCCAAATTAAAGGTTTTGGGGAAAAGTGTCCAGCTTTGACGATGCAAAACTATCGGGTGATGTAATCCGCACCAACAGTAACAAACAACACACACTCTCAGTCACCTCAAAAAGAGACGCTCCAGTTTCATTGTCAATGACATTTAGACGCTGTCCTGCTTAAAAATAAGAAATCAAGAATCAAGGTATGAGCTGTATGAACTTGCCTATTCATGATAATACATGTGATGAAGGTCAAGCACTTCTGGACAGATCTGTTAGTGTGTACATTACTGCTGACAGACAACGGTTTCATGTGAAATACGGTGTAGCCACAACATAGCTTGTATCCGGAGCATTCATCTGGTATACTTTATTACAGGACATTAGATCAACCTTACACGAAAATTAAGAAATGCCATGTACAACGATAATTTAAGGCGCCGTTACAACCCATTTTCCTCTTGATTCTGAAATGCTTAAGGTGCAAATGTTCAGACTTTGCGATTAATTCAGTATGTTGTTGTTTTTTTTTTCTTTTCTTAAAATACACCAAACCCATTAACAAGATTAAAAACATGGACAAAATCAAACAAAACAGACGAACCAAACAAGCAGCTCCTTTGTATAGTGGCCACGAGTGATGTTTCCCCATGTATGGGCCCTGGGCGGCAGGGTGAGCCGGAGTGTGGGAGTGCACTACAGTGACAGATTAAGTGAGTGCACAACACTAAGTGCAAGTGTGAGTATGGACATTTTGCACTAACCCCGAAGCAGAGAGAAAGACAGACGGGCAAAGAAACAAATGAAAAGATATGCATTGAGATATTTGTGATTTTTCTTCATCATTGTCACTGTAATCGTCATCATCATCAGTCTTCATACCATCAACTCTTGACTGTGTCAGGAAGATTCCACTGCTTCCCATGCAACCCCAGGGCAGCGATCTGTGGTGATGTCATGGGGGATCATTTGGGAATGGGGAGGGGACATCTTTCCCATAGTTCCCTTGCTGGGGGTCTTTAAGATTGAGAAGGGTAGCAAATCACTGCCAGGACTGAGGGGGGAAATTGTTGACCTCGGCCAGGTCTTGTACAGGAGAGCCTTTGTGAGTGTATGTCAGCTTGATCCGCATTCGCAACTGTTGCTGTAATAAGAGAGGAGATCAGGTACAAGGCTTGAGACAAAATTTCCTAAAAAGTATGTGTTAAGATGTTTCTCCATAAAATTGAGACGTTAATTGCTAAAACTAGGGCTACATAACTTGGGGTGGATAACAGAGAATTCTCTGATTTAAAATGTGAAAGGTTTTTGCAGGGCTGCACAATTTGGCAAAAAATAATAAATAATTATATTAATAATAATAATAATAATAATAATATATATATATAAAAATGCAAAAATAAATTGTAATATATTTGAAGTATTTAATAACAATATTATAATTTATTATTATTATTATAACAATGTAACACTAATTAAAAATTTATGGTTATCTGAATTTCTTCATTCACGCAGTGCATATTTAAATCAAGTATTTGCAACATTTGCACTAAGCCATATTGCAATTTTTTTTTTTCCTCAATCGTGCAGCCCTCAGACAAACTTCAGAGCAAAACCAGTCTAATCAGCTTAGGATTGTCCTCATGCATTTGTTTTTAAACCCTAAAAGGCCAGCAGCTTGCTAGCTGATTTTCAGTAGTAAACTTTATTTACATTGCTGTTGGACAATCAGAGGGAGCTTTGCCGACAAGTTCAGTTCAGCCACTAGGAAAACCTCTCATGCTCTTGGCTGTGACCAGTGAGCTTCTTGTCATGCTGAAAACAATTGTCCTGCTCTGATTTGATCCAAACTTTTCCTCTGTAAATGCAAAACCATTGTGTAGCCGAGTGGTTTTCTAGGATGCTCCTATACTAAAATGACAGCCTCGAAGTGACGATTAAAGTAACTCCATGAATTGAGTCCTAATTCAATTTCGACTGTACCTCATCTTTTGTCAAGTCATGACATGGAATCTGAGAAAGAAAGTCTAACTGAGGGAGAGATTTCTGAAAAGCGGTAGGTGTGAGACCCTTCACTGAGTTGATTTGGAGTCAGCTAGTGAGACGCCACCTTCAGCTTAAACCATCAAAATCACTGAGATGTGACATTTACTTCTAATTTTAAACCAAGATCCATAATGGCTGGCATTGACTTCAACTTCAGTGTAACAATATTCAGCTCAGCTCGGCTCAGCTCAAACACTCATCAGACTTCTGAAGGCGTTTCAGGATGAATGGACTGATCTCTGAAGATCTACTGCGATAGGAAGCTGAGTGTGGCCTGGGCTCACAGTAACATCTTACCTTCTGTGGGTTGAGAACCCTGATGACCTGCGTGACACTTCCCTGGTTGAGTGCTGGAACTACATTACTGCTGGGGGACAGAAGCTGCAGCTGGAATGTCTAAAAACACAAACAAATGATTAATCATTCGACTGGAGCAGAAATTATGCTATAATTTGCATGCACATGAATATTCCAATATTAAAAAGGAATTTGATCATATTCTGATTGTGTATGCATCACATGAATGCATTAACCTGATTCCAGAGTTAATAAAGATTACTTCTTAAGATCTGCACAAATGTCCATACAGAACAAAACCATACGATTTATGGGCTTTTTTCTTTATTTGATAGGACAGTAGAGAGCAGACAGAGGCGGACAGAGGGGGGGGGGCAGGATCGGCAAAGGCTTTAGACACAGGAATCGAACTCAGGTCGCCGTGAGCACAGTTGCGCTATATGCGTTGGCACACTAACCACGAGGCTATCGGTGCAAACAAACCCATTCAATCTTAAAATAAATTATATCTCAGATTCCTTTACTTAAACAGGCTGTGAAACACACTCAACTTCAAAACAGGGCAACAGCAAGTATTAAATACTTA
The DNA here is from genome assembly GCA_036784905.1 of Acrossocheilus fasciatus. Lineage (NCBI taxonomy): Eukaryota > Metazoa > Chordata > Actinopteri > Cypriniformes > Cyprinidae > Acrossocheilus > Acrossocheilus fasciatus. Next base: position 42,883,325 of record CM071944.1, read on the forward strand.
AGACATGTTTTATTCAATACAGACATCTGTATTAAAATTGGTTTGTGCGCCAATACGCCGAGACATGAATAATAGGTGGATCAATACTGGATTTTTATTATACAATAATAGGTTCATTGATACTGGATTTTCATTATACAATAATAATGTGCTCAAAGAAAGACAACAAGATTATTGTGCAAATGCTAGTAAAATCAATATAACGATTTTGTTAATGTCATAAGCATTTTCTTCCTGTGACGGGCAGCAAAAGAAAGAAGCCACTGAATTAAATGGCAGATGCAATTTTTTGGTAACCAAAACGCCTGTAATACCCAGCAAAAAATAAATAAATAAATAAATAAATAATTATTATTATTATTATTATTATTATGCATAATGTGGGACGTTAATTATAAATCCGCCTGAAATACACCGGGACTCTTATTTTGAAATGTCTGTTTTATTGCCTCTAGCTGCTCATTCAAAAAGATGAGGGAGTTAAAAATATGCTTTCTTATAACCTTCAATCTACAACATAACAGTTTTTCTATCCCCAAATTTAATACCTCTTAAAATAACTTTTTAGATGTTTAAGACTTTTGATGACCTTAAATTTGATCAGGACCCGTGAGAACTCTGTGATTGGCATAACCTGATTTAGCAAATATTCTGGTTTTTAGAATACATTATACTAGAAAAACATTCTGGGAAATGCCGTTTAAACACTTCATACTCCATATCCACAGTAACAATGTGCATGTCTACATTTATTCATAACATTCTTATTAAACATATGCAGGAACACTCTAATAGCAGTGGATTATGTAACCAAAAGGTCTTAACCAGTCTTAATATAGGACATTGCATTTAAACGATCAGTAAAGAGAGAATAAAATTCTTGCATTTTAAATAATTAGCCAGGTTAACCAACTAGAGTTCTCCGTAGACAGTACTACTAGAGGGGAAAGAACAAACCTTTGGTACTGCAGCCTGGAACACAAATTCTGTCATGTCAGCCTCGGTGGAGTTGGTGGCGTGGATGGTGATAACTGCAATATTGGGATTGGGGTTGGACCTCTCAAATGTGAACTCGATTTTCAGACCGTTTTTGTTGTACGCCGTCATTGGCGGAATGACTGCAAGACAGAAACAGATATGATAATTGCACTGCCCTATTTTGCATTAACTACTATGATGAAATTTAATGCAAGCTCACCCGCTGCAATGTCATTGAAGAGGGGTTGCGAGGTGAGACCGTCCAAAAGGAAAGGGGGCTGGGACATGGGCACAGAGGGAGCAGGGGTGGGGGTCGGACCACCTAAGGAGGGAGAAGGTATGAGCAGGGATTCACCCAAAAATTAAAATTACCAGCGAAAAGAAGTCATTCAGGTTTGGACTGGAATGAGGATAAGTAAATAACAGTATTTTTATTTTTGGGTGAACTACTTTTAAAACAGTAGGTGTGTTTACATGCACCGATCGGAACAAATCTAATCCAATTTCAGATTCTGAAATTTGTTATATTTACATTTAATCATTTAGCAGACGCTTTTATCCAAAGCGACGTACAATATGAGAACAATAGAAGCAAGTTATATGAGTTTAGAGTTATATGAACTCTAAACACTGCAATGCGATTCACGTGTGACCCTGGACCACAAAACCAGTCTTAAGTCATTAGGGTATAATTGTAGCAATAGCCAACATCATTGTATGGGTCAAAATGATCAATTTTTCTTTTATGCCAAAAATCATTAGCATATTAAGTAAAGATCATGTTCCATGAAGATATTTAGCAAATTTCTTACCAGAAATATATCAAAACTTCATTTTTGATTAGTAATATGCATTGCTAAGAACAGTTCAAATAGTTGTATCTCAGCTATCTATCCAAACAAACCATGCATCAATGGAAAGAGGTGCACGTAAACTTAGCTACTGTAAAACTGGTCAGTGCTCAAAACAAGGGGACACAGGAATTTCAGGATGTGAGTTTTCTACAGAGCAGAGGTGTGCATCAGGCTGACCTGTCAGAGAAAGGTCTCCCAGCAGATCCAGCAGTTCTCCTCCAGCTGACGCAGGCTTTGTGGGAACGGTTGTTTGGATAACAGGTACCACATCATTACCTCCGAGTAGGTCTAATAAGTCATTTGCCTGTAAAACAGGAAACAGACCATTAGCATACAGTAAATATTTCACCAGAGCTAAATATCTGCTCAACCACACCAGAGAGGTGTTTTCATTACTCTAGAAGAGGTTCTCAATCTGTTATTACAGACTCCAATGCACCAAACATTTTGGACGTCTCCCTTACCTAGTACACCTGATTCTGCTCATCAGATCAGATTCATTAGTAGAGCTCTCACTGAACTAAACTACCACTGTGTTCGAACCGACAAACTGCAGCATTAAAAAAAAAAAAAATTTTTTTTGCATAATTTGACTAGATGAGGTATGCAGAATAAATGCATTCCTAGATACTACATTCACCACATTGACAGCCTTCTGACCGCATGCTCTTTGACCCATAACATGCTAATCACCATGAAAATAATTTACTCCGCTATTGTTCAAGAAACACAATTCAACCTTGAGGAATGGCGTTCTTGGTACCTAAAATACTTGCGTTTGAGCTGCCCCGCTCATAGTCCTCTGCCTTTTAATTTTTTTTTCTAATCTGACGGCCCTGGAGCGCCCATGGCATTATGAAATTGACCTTATTTTAAGGTCAAATGCCATACAGAGTTTAACATTGATGAAACGAGGCTGTGAGGGATAGACTGACTTGCATCATTTTCACAAGTGACAACTTTCAAACCTTGGGGAATTTTTGTCTATGAAAGTATTTGGGAAAGACGTTATATCAGCTGATCAATCGGTGTGTTGTTAAATGATAGTACAATCCTCAGAACACACTGTACTTCTAGCAAAGTATTGTGTCGTCATGTATACTGTATGAGACACCCTGTTTTTTGCATAATGTCTATGGGGGAAACACTTACATTTAGAGGCTGAATACACCGTCAGATTATTGAGATGCCTAAAAGCTGCACAGGTTTGGATTGAGAAAACATGCTCTAGAAAACCCACCTGACTGGCTGGTTGAGTGATGTTGGGCAGATGTTTTGTGTCCAGTATGGTTGATTCTGTTTCTCCATTGGTCTGGACAATCTCTGCTGGGCCATTAGTGGCTGTTTTTTCCATAATAGGCATTCGCTCTAGTAATGCAGGTCTTCATGAGAAAGAGGAAGAAAGAGTGAGGATAATAAACTGAACCTAGGGGGAACATTAAATGTTAAAATGAAGTGTGACAAACATGAGTCTGGAACAGTACGTGAGCTCTTACCTCATGTGATCATATTTTTTGAAAAGTGCGTTATATTCCACAGCTCTCTGCTGCAGCTCCACATCTATGCTGCTGCCGTATATCGACACCACTTTTTTGATTCGACTGCAGAGCAAATGAAAATAAATGAAAAATCAGGGCCTCATCCGTTTGGGTACACAAGCTCATTTCAAGAAAATACATCCTCATGTGACTCAGAACAGGCAAGGCATGCTTACTTCAGGCTGCTGAAACGGGTGGACAGCTTCATGATAGCAGTCAGGGAATAACCTCTCGTTACAGGGGTGGACAAGTTAGAAACGAGGAGACCTTCTAAAACATCCAGGACCTCATCTTCAGAAACCTGAGAAATGAAATCAGATACAATTGTTCTGCCTTTAAAATAAATGTATTTGTGGTTTGAAGGGCATACAGGTCATTTACCTGAATGGGTTCCTCCTCCTCACACTGGCCTGAGACCAACAGGTCTCCATACTCTCCTATGCACCAGGATGCCACCTGTACTAGAGGTTGCTACAGGAAGAACAGTTTGAGTTAGTTAACGCAGACATAATTGTTAACATTTAGTCATCCAAATGTCATTCCAAACAATCTTTAAATGGGGTCTGATGCATTCAGGGTCCAAATATAGTATATGTTCTACTCTGTTGCTCACACAAAGCTATTTTATGACTTCAGAAGACTTGGAATGTAGGCAAACAAGTTGCATTGCAACTGTTTTTTCAACAGTTCTCTGTCATTATCATCAAATTGGAGATCAGCATCTCGGTCCCTATTTACTTTCATACAGTGAATGGAAAAGAGCAGCATGAACATTCTTTTCAAACATCTCCTTGTGCATCTGAACTGAGCCCAATCTGTCACATGGGTTTGGAACAACAACATGCTAATTTTCAGTTTTGGCTGATTCATTTCTTGTATGAAACTAACAGATGACAAGTTTTGCACTTTGGGTTTACAAGTTTAAAGTCCAGTGAAGAGAAAACAGTGTTAAGATGACTCTAACCTGAGAGATGTCATCCAGGAGGGCTTTGTAGAGTCTCTGTACAGTGTAGGCATGCATCTCTACACTATTTGTGATGAGTTGGATGAGGTTGGGCACAGAGTCATCTCGGACATAACTCCCTGCCTACAAAAGCAGATACAACAAGACAGGTACATCAGAAGGGCATTTTAAACCACTTTGCCACCAAAAGGGTGCGTTTTGTGCATTTCCAACAAAAAAAACAACACACTGTTACAACACTTGGGCTTTTTTTTTAAACTGCTAACAATTAACAGCTACACTGCAAAACTATATTGAAATAAATTGTGGATGTTAAAATGTCCTCAAGTTTATTTGTGGGCAGGTTATGTCATCATTTGGCTCAAGTTAGTAGAAATGCAAACTGAAAGATGTCTGCAGATCCCTGGCCAAGCACTGGCTTTAGCGTGAGCAGCAACATCATTTTGGTGGAACAAGGGCATTAAATAACATACAGAGCTCAAAACACACATCACCAAGACTAAGATTAAGAAATGCTGTCAGAGATAACAGGATCATTTTTCACATTCTACACTTAATATCAAGAGTTCATCAGCAACCGTTACAAAACATTGTCTATTCCTCAGTGTACTTTAAATTTACGTCACGAGATAAACTCATAATCATGAATGTGATTGTGATCTAGTTTAATGGTAGGAGTAAAGCAGATTATTAGTGAGAAACAATGAAAGCAAGACATTTACCGTTGTCAAAACCCTCATAATGGTGTCTATGTGCCATCTTTTGGAGGGTGCATACCTGCAATAAACAAGTGTTAGATATATGTGCAAACCAACAGTCTAAAGCTTACAAAATATAAAACCAAGCCACCAAGGCAAAAAGCATTAAATGAAGTAAAACTCTTTAAAACACTCTTAACCAAATCCCTTTTAGTGCTGTCAGATATAAAAGTGTCAACAGAATGAGTTTCTGCCGATGGATCACTCATTTTATCATCACACAGCCATGAGTTGCTCTACTTGAACAGCTCTTTAGTTTTTCAAGGGCTTACTTATTGAATTTGATCGGATTCACTTAACTAGGCTTTTACACTATTTTAACTCTAAGAGACTGCAGGATTTCAAAAGGGCTGCAAGGATGTACAACATGACTGCTGTGAATATGGAAACCATTGGTGCTTCCTCTAGCATGATTTCTACACAACATGATTTGCATTATTTCACAAAAAACAGCCTTACTTCTCAGCAGCCAGGAAGATCCCTGATGCGCAGTCCGCTTTGAACTCAGGGTCACAGGAGTCCAGGAAATACAGAAGCTCTTTCATCATGCCCCGGATGTTGTTGCCGTTAACCAGGGCAAAGCTCAGCTCCATCGCACGCCTGTGAAAAGGACAAGCATAATCAGTAGCTATGTTTCCATCCACCTATTTCTATGCGCATTTTGGGATATTGGGTAACACTTTATTTTAAGGTCTCTTAACTAGTTGCTAATTAGCATGCATATTAATAGAATATTAGCCATTTATTAGCAGTAATTAAGCACATATTAATGCCTTATTCTACATGACCTTATTCTACATCCCTAATCCTACCCAATACATAAACGTAACAACTACCTTAATAACTATTAATAAGCAGCAAATTAGGAATTTATTGAGGGAAAAGTCGTAGTTAATAGTTAATAAGTGTTCCCTATTCTAAAGTGTTACCGGATATTGCATAAAAAAAAAATAAATAAATAAAAAACCCGCTGGATGGAAAAGCCAAGATGGTCAAATTCTAAAAATTCGCGCAAAAAACAAAAAAAAAAACACGTATGTGCACATTGGATTAGGATAAACTTATCCGATAAGAAAGAATGCGCATAAACTACGATGGAAACACATTTACTGAATAAATTCCACCATGCGCATTGAAAAAGTCCTGTGATTTTGCGCTATGAGACGGGATAACTTGACTAACCTGTGGAACAATCTCGTTCACAGCATCTATATGTTGTTTTGGTCATTCTGAGATGCCTGAGGAAAGTCTGTCAAAGTATTTCTGTATAATTACTGTCTTACGTGACTGCGTTTCCAAACAGCAGGCATCCACCTCTGAAAGCAATGACCACATTTGTGTTTCGTCTGCTCGCTAGTAGTTTATTATATATGAAAATGATTATATTCAGTGGCTACTCCTAGTTTTCTTAGAGATATTTAGTGCGAGTTTATCAGGAAGTGACGATTTTGTTCTCGTTGACTCGTTGGATGGAAACGGTGCTTTATTCGCAAATGTTTTAAGTGATATTCCAGTTTTGCGCATAAGATAAATTCGCATCTTTGGATGGAAAAATAGCTAGTGGGACACATCCTCTTACGCCATACGTGATGTATAAATCCATACACAGCCTGCACATAAATTACCTTTTAATGGACACATCAAGGTCTTTCAAGCAGTCCACGATAGTGCTTCGATGTCGCTGCACAGCATTGTGGTCTGTCTGCACAGTCTTCAGTAGAGATGTCAATGCCACATATCTGATCAGGGAGAGTAATAACGTCAAAGCCCTATAATTTTGACAGTCAAGTCTAGAGTGGACAGCACATGAAATGAGCCATTTCAGTCCACAGTAAAGCTGATGTCAGAGTCAATGATATCAACATTTGAAACACTCAGTCGATGGATCACTCAAGGTCTTCATCACTGAACAGCATTTAACTGCTTTCTCACTGGCCACTATATGAACGTCACACTCGGGTCAAGTCACATACCTGATGTTTTTGTCATTGTTGAGAAGAAAACGTCCCAGAATGTTAATTGCTAAAACCTGTAATAACAAACAACAGCATTTTCAACCACTTTCTGCACACACCTTTGAACCACTCACACAGTACTCCCAATCTGAGTAACACTCACCCTTAGTCCACTCTCTGATTTGATGTCCATAATAGTAAGAACAGTTTCGTAGAGGATAGCATTGCCTACATTTTTACTCGTCTCTGTGTTTGTTGCAACCTATTAAAAATAATTTGATGGGAAATCTTTAGAAGGTACAAAGGAAAGTTATGTGGTTATAAAGTGGATCTAATCAGACTGCTTACCTGTGCAAGAATGTCATTCATAGCTTCACTAGAATCATCGTCACCCTTTCCCAGAATTCTCAGTAGCCTCAATATCCGCACCTTAAAAACGCAGAGACACACAGTGTGGCCCAGAGGAGCTCATCAGATTTAGGGTATAAAGAACAGGTATATCACCTCATAAGGGCACAATGGATTGCAAACTTAAGGACCACTCTAAAAATCAATTTCTTGCATCTGACCAAACAAATGACACGAGGTACATTACAAAATTGAATTCACATCGACTGCAACATTAATAGTGCTGTAAGAGATTTTATTTTATGGAATGGCACTCAGAAAAATCTCTATTTCATGACATATCATTAAAAATGGTGTCCTAAAATAACGTGTCTGTGACAACCCTAAGTGTGGTAAAAGGGGTTGAGCCAGTCAAACAAAAATAATTAAAGGCACTTTCTGCCTGTCAGTCATTTCGCATGTTCATAGATCAGTCCATATAAGGGAAGCAGGAAGTGGAGAGCACATTGAGATGAATCATTTAAGTAAAGTGCAGAGCAATTTTGAGTTTGTCATGGGAGAGTGCAATTTTGCTACCACTGCAAATCTACAACTGGAATAAGCGTTATCTTTGCAGCCCCGGTTTTAGAAAAAGAGGGCGTGTCTAATTCAATAACAAAACAGAAGAGCCAACATCACTTCGGGGACTTTCAAATACAGCAACGTTGACAGGAGATGATGTGTCTTTACCTGCAGGAAAGGGTCACTGATGCCAGACACATCGTGCTCAGGGGAGTAGCCTGACATGATCAGGTTCTTCAGGATTCGTACAAGTTGTGGAACCAGCTACAAAAAAAACCAGTGGGAGAAGACATGAAAGACTATCAGCAAGTTTAAAGCAGGGTCGTAGAGATTTCAAAACAGGACAGCACATAAAAAGGGTCAGTAAGTGTCAATACACGTAGGCACCCTGAGTTGATCATCTTCCAATAGAATGGTTTCACTATACATTAAGACATGGAGATCATGCCAGTGTATACTGTAATTGTTTACCAGTTTTTCAATGTGTATTAACATAATCCTTATTAATTTGGCAAAAGTCTCCATTTCATATGTGCCCCCACTTTAATGTACATATTGGAAAAACCACAACCCAATAGTGACTGTATGAAAGAGAAATTAATCTAAAGGTAAACGCAGGACAAGTGAAAATGTATATGATGTCTACGTAATCCTGAATAAAAACAGAAGAAAACACTTAAATGACAACAATTGCAAAATAAACAGTACATCAAAACCAAAAATTGGACTACATCTACAGTGACCATGATGATGAGACTTTTTTTTTTAATTTTGTTTTCTTTAAGCATGCACCAGCTATGAAACCAGAATGTCCTCTTACCTTCTCATTCTAACACAATGCAGGAATTGTAACGAAGACAAATGACAGAAAAAATATGAAGTAGATGTTAGGGGGGAATTGGAAAAAGTCACTTTCAGAGAATAGCTTAACATAATGCTACGGTTATGAGCATGAGAGGTGGGCGTGCTGGCACAGTAGATCAGGCTGGGGGTGGGAAGAGTAGAAGCAGATATACAGAGAGGAAGAACCCGTATTCATCTCCCAGTGAGATAAACACACCTGCAGCTAAATCCAGGACAAGCATCCAGATTTCAGTAAGGACTACAGTCTCATTTCAGTAGTCTTGTCAACGCTATCAGCAACAGATAAGAGTGCTTTTGTCTCAGAGTGGCTAATGTGGTGCATAAACAGTTTTAGAGGTGACTGCTGAAGGTCAAGGCATGAACGCTTGCTACGTACCTTCCTGAAGTGAGAGAGCATGTCAGGACTTCGCTCACACATTTCAGTGAGCAGGACAACAGATGTGTGCAGAACTCCTGCAGAAAACACAGAACAATACACTGATTTCCTTATCAGATTTCATTATATAACTCATGTGCAAGTTTGTTTCCATTAGGAAAATGAACAAACCAATTTTCTCCTGGTGTTGCTGAATGTGAAGGACTGACTTTAATCTGAACATATTAAAAAAGCTAAAGTTTGCTTAACGAGGGACTAACAGTAATTTTACATGGGAATATTTCCAAGAAAACATGTTTTGCTTAGAACATTACATTAGAAAAAAAAAAGAAAAACCTTCAAGAAATTGCAAAGTTTACATTTTTTTATTTAACATGCATTAACTTCTCCAATATGTTAAGGCATATACGATGAAAATGTTCTGTTTAGTAAGAACGACACATCTGTATATCTGAGACCTAAGGGAGAGATAAAAGAGTGCAGCTCTCACCATGGTTTTTCTCGCTGAGCAGGTTTTTTGTTGCTGGCAGGAACATCTCCATCAGCTCCGGGACTTTGCGGATGACGTGAACCGCACACAGTGCTGCCTGAGGGCGAAGAGCTCATGTCAAAACCGTTCACACATTCAGAGCTCGACATCCAACTGGACATGAAGTCCACGTTCAGCTGTGAAGGAGTGTGAAATACCTTTTTCCTCAGATAGGAGTTTGACGTTTTGAGGAGTTTCTCCACTTCTCCAGCCAAGTCACGGCACATTTCGGATGAGCCCATGCAGCCCAGGGTGCACAAGGCTAGTCCTTGCACATACTGTGTACTGTGGTTCAAGTCACTGCAGAGAGAAGATTAGATGAGGATGCACAGCAATGCATACAATCATTTAAGGCAATGGTTCTCAATTGGTGAATTGCAGGGGAAAAAGGATGCTAAAATCAAATACATTTCAATAGTTAAGACTTTTAAAATAGAGAAATTGAGGAAGCTTTCTGTATCTTTCGTTTATTTCAAAGGCTGTGCATCAAATCAAACACTATTATATTTTAGTGCAAATTCATCTAGGAAGAACTGACAGCAAAGAGACCAAAGTCATTCATTTTCAATGAGAGCTGGCAATTACATGCAACATTCCTGTAGTTCAAACAGTAGAGCATGGTGCTAGCAACACCAAGGCCATGGGTTTATTTCCCAGGGAATGCACAAACTGATAAAAAAAAAATAAAAAAAAAATAAAAAAGTATATACTGAATGCAATGCAAGTTGCTTAAAATGCATAAAATATGGTTTGTTCTGACCACAATTTGTCGTGAATTACTGGTTGTTGAGAGCATGAAAATCAAATTTAAGCAATGCTTAAGACACCACAATTGTTTCCTGTTCAGTCATAAGCCCCTTTTGCACCACTTTAGTTCCAGAACTAAAAGTACAGTACTAAAATACTGGGACGATTTTGTGCGAACTATTTCCCAGTACTATTTAAAGGGTTGCATTCGCACCGACAGTGGGTACTAGGAAGTGATGTAAGCCGGTCGACAGCGACGTCATTTGTGTGCGGCGTTCAACAACGAAAAACAAAGAACAACAACATTAACAACAGGAGGATGGAGGACGCTGTGATCAGAGCTGTGTTATTGTTGTGTCTTGCAGGGTTCGCAATAATGGACATGGAATATCGACATAACTTATACGTCAAGCGATTGAAAGATCGGAAAGGAGTTCAAAATGTTCAGAAGTGCCTGCAATTCAGCGTCCGTCCATCTATCGCTGTTCTCCATTCTTGCGAAATATAAGTTGATGTGGTGTTTACACAGTACGTGTTTACACAGTACGTGTTTACACAGCGTTTTAAATCGTGGCGGGTGAGGGCGTTTTCGTACGCGTTTAGCTAATCAGCGTACACTTATGTCATGATAGTTCGTATGGAACTGTTTTAGACCCTACTCTGAAGTAGGAGCTAATTAGTTCCTCCAAACGGAGTTCCGGGAACTAAAACAGTTCTTAGTTCCCGCGGTGCGAACACGCCAAAAAGTGGGTAGTTCCACAATTAGTTTGGGTACTATGAAAAGGTTCCTGCGGTGCGAAAGGGCCTATAGTTTTGGTAAGAGTCCAAGAAAAATCAAGAGACAATTACAACAACATGGGGCACTGGTTTGCCTCTTTGTTTTTTTATATGGTAAGATGTTTGAGATACACTAAATGGAACAAAGAAAGAGCAATTTAAGATGCTATCACACTCAGGAAGCAGATCCACATCAACCTGCACTTTACACTCTCCACCTACAGCGGTCTCATTAACCTCCCACCAATCTCACAGCTAGCTGTGATTCATGGAAGTGTTGAAACAAGATGAGATCCCTGGCTCACTCACTTCTTGATGCAGTTTGTCATTAAGAGATGGACGTCCTGCCTCTCGTCCAGAAGTAGCATGGCTCCCAGGTATCCTATCCGTTTGTCTGTGAATTTCTGTGATGCAATCAGTTTCAAGCACTCCAGCTGAAAATGAGATTTTGCCCATCAAACACTGCAAAATTCTGTCTGTTTAAAGTGGGCGCTTCCTGCAGCCCTTTTAAAGATTCCTGTAATTTCTGAAATACTGTTTTCTCACCTGGCCAAAGTGTGCTGGGTAGCCCAACATGTGCATATAAAGCAGCTTAGCCACATTTCTACAGCGGTATGTGTTGTCCTCTTCTCTAAAGGATGACCTAATGGCAGCACACTCTTTCTGGATCATCTCTCGCTCCTCGGCCTGGGTTCGAGCTGTCCGGATTGTCCGGATCAGCTCCCGCAGTCTGATCGGAGCTGGCATCCTCTGTAATGAAAGCACAGTGTCAGCCAGTGGAGTGTCACAGCAGTGCCAATATATCTGCCAAGACAAATGATGATTTGCCAGAGCAACATAAGATCAAGTGAACATGAAACAAATTCACAGTTTTAAGTGGTAGATTTTCCCAAATGAACCCGTGAAAAACTTGTGAAGTGACTTTCAGAGCAGCTCTGGAGATGAAGTTCATGTGTTCATGTCCTCAGACGCTGAAAACACAGAGTTCGTGAAAAACTAGGCAAACCTACGCCACTCATTCACACAGAGATATGCAGAATATGTAGACATATTAACAAAATGCACTGACTGGGCTGTTACCGTGTTTTGTTTTCTGCTGTGTGATACGCTGTTAGATTAATTTATATAGACTAAAAATGTTCAGAGCTTCATCGTTGTTAGACAAATAATACAATACAATATTGTTTATTTCCCAGCCCTAGTATGTGTTATATATTAATAATATATCAGGGTTTTTCCTGGGTTAAAAAAGGTCTTCGGTAGTGGCTGACAGTCATCCACACACAGTAAATAGTACCCTACACACGTGACCTGCGAGCCCAATACTGGCCATAACTAAAATAAAAGCAAAGAAACCGTTTGATTGTCGCTTATTATTTTAACTAATAGTCAAATTTTCTACCATACATCTGAATAAAATTAGCAGGTAGCTAACAAATTGCTTTGTGCTGGTTTCACCTCATTTTATAGGTAATTTACTACAGTGTCATATATCAGAAATTACTGTGGATTAAGGCTAAATCTTTTATCATTATTAAGGTTAAATCTTAAGACTAAATCACACTTACGATCTCATATCTGAGGTGTTCTGAGCAAATGATTTGTTATTGTTATTCACCGATTCAGACAGTGACATCTTGTGAGGGGAGTGTTGGACAGATCAGTTGTTTTAACCATTCATTAAAATAAGTCGTTATGTCGTGAATCGGACATTAGCAGACGTGAATGCATTGTGTGCTAATCCCGGTTGTCAGGGCATCGCAAAGGATTTGTGTCAACACGGAAAATGCTTCTTTTATTGAAAGTGTGTTTTATGTTAGTTGCACGTGCGGAACGTCAGAAAAGATAAGGAGACATGTTTTAGCACAACTCACACCACCGGTAATTAATTCCAAGTAAAAAAAAAAAAAAAGAAATAAAATACATTTCTGAACGCGCCACATGAAACATGGATTTGGTCTTCCCACCTTTTACCATCAAGTCAGTTGATTTTGACGGAGGGAGAGGAAAGACTGTTAGACAGAGTGTGCGTTGAGGGGCTCTCTGCTCTTTCTCCCCCTCAGTTTACGTGCACACTATCACAAGCGCAGCAGTCATTTACATCACTCATAAATTACATTAACTGATCAAATAAGGCTTTGGAGGGGCAAAAAGACATTTTGGCGGCGGCCAAAAAATGTTCAATGCAGGAAAAACCCTGGATATAAATGTATAATGTATGTTTAAGATGTTGACAGGATGCAATACTGTTTTCACACTAAACCCCTTTGCACCTTTAAATCCTTTTTAAAAGCACCACATCTACATCCACCAACTTTAATTGTGTTGCATCTCAGACTTTTTTTTTTGGGTCCATCTCACCACAAGTGCTTTGTTTTTAAAACATTTTCCAGTTAACAGCATCATTTTAAAAATGCATCTATAGTTCACTGGGTTAAGCTGGTCTTATATAAACGCTCCCTAAGAAATGCATCCAAATAGGGACAGATGAATCTGAAACCTGCCTAATTATACAGGCTGTCCTTAACTTGACTACTAGACATTCAAGCAACACACTAGTTGATTTTTAAAATATGCAGTTTTGTACATCCCACATTCAATTAAAAAAAAAAAAAAACTTCAGACATTTATAATCATCAAGCTTAATGAATGATATCTGTTTATATAAAGCATGCTTTTCTCATGACATTAACTAATAGATTAGCTTTTACAGTCCATAACAGCAACCAGTTGTCAAATCTAAATGAAGCATTGCCATGTTAATGATGTAAATAGGGAAATCGTTCTTGCTTTGTGAGATGAATTAAGCACAACACCCCAGAGCGCTCTCTTGATCAGTCGTTCTGTAGAGCTCCAAGAATCCCCAAGGACGCAGAGCATCTCATAATTGACTAGCACATGTGGCGATCTTTTCTATGGGGACAGTCAGTCTGGAAAAGGCAGACATCAGAGTATGGCCATAATCAGCTCTATCAGCCAATGTGACACAAGCAGGTGGAATCACCTGTGAAATTCCATTCCTTCAACAGAATCAGGTTTCAATCCACAGGAGGCTGATTAAAAATTAAAAGTGAGCACATACAAAGTGGTAAGATTACATGACTGCCTATTTATGCCCAGCTGCGTGAGCCCATTTCTACCTATTTCTTGAATCCAGTTCTAACACAAACATCTGGAGCAACCAAAACGGAAAAGGGCACTTGAAAGAAACTTTGACTTCACAGCAGGTTTTGTGCAATAAAGCTTCAAGGTATTGAAGTTAATTTGGTTATCTTTTGCTTTCCAAAAATTATACCTGACATCTAATCAAAAGAGAAACCCAATAAACATATATTAGCATCCGAAATGAAGGCACATAACGATGCAGATATACAGGTAAAGAGAGCACAGAAAGTAGAGGTCAAACTAACACCTGCCACACAGGAGAAAACTGATCTTCAGCTCATAAACAGTGAGAATTAGATGGTTATTAGCATGGAAAGAGTGAAATGGGGCTGCTAATAGAAAGAGAAGGCTCATCTATCAAAAACCCTCTCTGGAATATTGTAGGAAGGTGTCGTAGGATGTGCAGGGACAGCTTTGCGGCAAAAAGAGCAGTTAAATATATGAACGTGGAGCATATAAACAGACTGAACAGGACATGACTCATCCTGCAGACTGAGGTTGAATGGACATGGCATTCAAGTTCAAACATTACAGTACTTTCACCCCACACAAAGAGCAGCTCGTCACAATGCGGTGATGGAGTGTATGGATAGTGTGAGGTCACCTTGTAATTAAATGTAAGCTGCAAAAGCAAGTAATCAGTGGCACCGTAAAGACGGAGCACTACAAGTGGTTTACTGCTCTGAGAACGCACATTAATCACACCAGGAGATCCATCTCACACACACATGCATACAGAGCCAAGACGCAACACAAAGTTAATATTCCTCCCTTCCTCCATGCAGAGACGAGAGCTGCTTTTGGCTCTCCATCACAGAGGAGCCCCGCACTTTAAATCTGTTAGCATGCAGCACCTAATTAAGCTGCTAGAACCAGAAAGGAACTACAGTAATTACTTGCTAAACAAAGACATTCTCAGCATCTCCCAGCAGAACAACAAAAGTTACGCTCGCAAATGGATGGATAGTGCAAAGAAGAGTGTTTAATGACAAATATGCAAAGTCATTGTCCAATTAAGCATGTAGTGATAAAAGCAAAGTGTTATTCCATGGTATAAAACATGCAGTGGCTTTTATCTCAAGTTCACAGTTTTGCAAAAAACATTCTCATGGTTTTAAAAAGAGAAATTCAAAGAAAGGACAGCTAAAGCGATATTTTTGCTATCATTAATAACACTCTTTATGGTTTGTAAAAACCAGTTTGTAATTTTTATATATAGTACAGATTCTATAAAATACATCAGAATGATTCATTTTCAAAAACTATAATAAATGGGCATATTCCATAGACGTTTAACATCAATATTGTTGCTTAAAACTGATATAAAGTATATATAATTTCTCCCATTTTTAAACACCTTTGTCTTCACTAGTTTATTCTGACTGGCACTTTTGTGTGGATTTTTTTTATTCTGTCAAAGTACAAATATTCCATTTTAATATGAGGTAATATAGTCTGCATACATATTAGCATTAGAAAAAGGATCTCAAATTTGAAGCAACAACTGGCTGACAAAGAACTTTGAGTCTGTTAAAATGAGCACGGACAGCTGTGTATTAAATGATATTACAGTCACAAAATTGTATAAATGTGGGAAGCAAATAAACCCAATAAGGTTCAGAACGACTGTTTTTTTTTTTGACATGCACAAAATGACATAATCAAACCAGCGTCTCGGCTCTAACACTTTTTCCACTTCAATAAGCTCCAGCAATAAGTAACTAGCCTCTTGTATTGTGTCAGATGCCTTCACACAGCTCTTGGTCTTCTGCCATTTCGATGAAAGCCAAGTCTTCTTTCTTTGAGGAAAGGATACTTCATTTCTAAGTGCCACTTCAGCTTACTTGGCACTACGTTAGCATTAGCAAACCTCTCCATGCAGATGACATGCAGGCTAAGGGCAATTAGCAGCCCTGGCTTAACTTAAGCTGCAAACAAGAGTGTTCCTATAACTTCTGGTTGGGGGGGGGGGGGGGGGATCTGCATGCAATAATCAAAAAGTAAAGCAAAAATTGCAGAGTAATTATTGGTAAATCATTTGATTAGCCAAATAAAATAAATAAATAAATAAATAAATAAACTCGATTTACGATTTTGTAAGACATTAAATTATGCAAGCAAAGTCCATTGGACAGGTTTGCTATTAGGGCTGGGTAAAAAATATTGATATCTCGATATTAATCAATTCTCATTTTTACTGACCGATATCGATTAGTTTAGTCTGTTTTCAGTTAATCGAAGAAACATTGAAGGGCACCTCCCATCCAATACAGCGCAATAAGCATTGTTCTTTGGTACTTTTAATATGAAAAAGTCTTAGATTTTAAATTATGTTCATTGTATTGCAGTATTCAAACAATAAATGCTGTTTTGGCGCTGTTTAATGTGGAGTGACCGATCACTGGAGTGCCTCAGTTCAACAGACGCGGCAGGGCTCCTCCACATTAATACCAGTTTCAGCACTAAATAAACATGACTAAACATCTGAAGGTAAGTTAAAAGAAAGAGTACAACTTTACAAGCCGTATCATGTCTCATGTAATCGCTCAATCAGTGTTTCAGCCTTGCAAAGACGCCAATATAACATCTTGTAAATGTCACATAACGTCACATTTATCTCAGAAAAACGTATTTGGTGATCATAAACGCATTAGTCAGATAAAATAAAAATAAAGAAAAATAAACTGTAGAGAGGGGCATTTTGCTAAATATATGCATCATATAACATTCATTTACTGTTCTTCAATGTTTATGTTTGAATAAATCCATCAAGTTATGACTGCCAACATTGTTTATATTTCAAAAAAACTAATTGAAGCAGAAATATTATGTAGGCTAATTGTAGCTTTATTATTTTAAAAACTTCATTAAGTGTAATTTTAACAAATCAGTCAATTTTAACCTTCAATATTATAGTAATGCAGTACCAACTGACTCATGTATATTTTACAGCATTAGTTGAGATTTTTTTTCCTTGAGAAAATTTGGCATGTACTATACCTTCACAAGCTCACAAGCTTGTGAATGAGAATCGAATTGTGAAATTTGTGTCAAAAGCCAGCCCTATTTGCTATACTGTTAAAAATAGTCACAGCTAAAGGGTGTCGTTCTGCTGGTACGTTGCATTTACCGACAAGAAACCCGGACCAGAACTACCCATTGTATAACACAGGTAGTGATTTGACACAGTCAAGATGATTAATCAAGCTATAGGTCACCCCCCCCCCCAAAAAAAGAATCAACTTGCCCTCATGTAGTTTCAAACCTGTATACATGTGGAGCACAACAGATGATATTTTGGAAAACATCTAATTTTCTTTGTTAACACAATGAAAGTCAACGGGGCCCAAAACCTCTTGAAACAACATGAGGGTGAGTAAATGACTGCATTTCTTTAATTTTGGGTGCACTAACACTTTAAGGCAATGTAGTAGATTGATACCGCAGTACGAAATCTCACAACTACAGAGTTACTCAGAAAAACCTACTGCTTTGTACGCTTAACAGCACATAAGGACATACCGTTCCTGGTGGACTTCCCAAATAATTAGTGCTGCTTTGGATAAAAAGTGTACTGTAAAGCTATGAAGATAAATGTAGTAGAACAACCCATCCAAAAGTTTAAGAGTGGGACTCTTATCAAAATATGCCTGCCTGGCATTGCAGAACTGTAGATCCAAATTGAATTGGCTGCATTTTTCCTCCCACAAGCCCTACTCTCCGCTATACGTAGTTTCCACAGCACAGAGAAGATTAAATTTAGGCCTACTCCTGGATATGATGCTGTTTAGACGGCTCAATCAAGGGAACAAGTGCGAGACAAGAAAGTGCTTCCTATTCCCGGTATGGCTCCTGCCACTGAGCTACTCTCCCTGGTTTTAAAATGTAAATGGCAGTCTGCATTCAAGACAGAGAAACATGAGATGGGTTTTCCACATCCAACAAGCTGGCATCCAAATACTGTGAATCATGGCCATGTATAAGCAGATCATCAGCTTCATGACAGAATGTGATTCAGCATCCAATATTGAGACACCAGTACTGCCATAACCTTTACAGATGCATGAATGAGGAACTCCCCTTTACAACATTAAGAAAACATGGCGACACACACCTAGCCATTGAATCAGGCGAGGCTGCATGACCCACCTTGACAGTGAAAGGAAGCATGCTATTCAACTACAACGTTCAGAAAGAAGCAGGACTGCTTTTCATACACACGCTCTTCTACTTATAGCTCACTGCTTAGAAGACAGAAGAGGTACAATAGAGGGATTAAGGTGACCTTAGGTGGGGTAGCTTTATAGTTTAAAAAGAATAGTTCCTCCAAGATCAGCTTTACGTGACCATACCTCTCATTCCCAGATAATAAGAGCACTGTTGCACAGTGGGTCTCCTGCCAAAGGCATATAACTGCAAACTTCGGGAAGACTCTGGTAAACAGGTGATGTAAGGAGATCTGTTGCACTGGGGAAGCTATTCTGCTTTATAGACAGTTTAAAAGAAGTTTGCTGATACAATCTGACTCTACAACTGAATCTTTTTAGCTAAATAACACAAGAATGGACTAAAACCACAAAAGTGGCTGTCGTACAATAATATTTTACCATATCTGGGACAGTAACATGATAATCAAATCACTAAGGGTGTATGTAAATAAGCACTAATATTGTGCTAGGTTACGATAATTGAAAACTAAACAGTTTTTCTAAATTTAAACTGTGGGCCCGAGAGAGTTACATACAGTTATTAAAATAATAATATCATGATCTCACATAGCGAGGATTTCTCTCACACCTGCCTCCAGAGTCATGTCTGATCTCATGGAAGCTGTGCTTAGCAACTATAGCAGAAGACAACCACCTCAAGGACATGACCTGGAGAACAAGTTTCATTAAGTAATGGTATGAACTAAATAGAAAACATCACACCAAATGAGAACAGAGGACAGGATATAGGCCTATGCCTATGCATTTTAAATGCTAACTACTTACAAATAACTAAAACTTCTTACCTTATTACTCACAGTAATGATTAATCTATGGTAATTCAGTTTGAGAAACTGAACACTGTATGTTCTCAGTGGCAGTGAACTAGTTGCCTCAGGATATTTCAGCCAAACAAATTTTACATATTGCTACTCTAGCAAAATATTTGGTCAAAGTGAAATGCGTCCACACTGCTGATGTTTACCTGTTGTAGCTCATCTACATTGTGCGCACGAAACAGACGATGACACAGTCAAAACATCATTGGAGAAGTGCTAACACGAGAAACGACTTGCCTCACAGTGTCCATCATTCACAGTAAAGAAAAAATGACCTGTCAACATTATAACTGAGAAGTTCATCATATCGTTGGACATTTAAGAGCAACAGTTCATAGACAAGATACTAAGGAAGTGTGGCCATAAAAAAATCATTTAGGGCCGATGTATGATGGAGAAATGAGCTGTGCTCACCTGAAGATCTACTGGAGCTGCAGTGGGTGCGCTCTGCATGTAAAGTCACAAAGCATTTAAAGAAGTTATTTAAGATTTCTTACTGATAAACTTATGCATCGACTGGCCTCATTTATTTAATAACATGCTGCCACTAGTGGCAAAACTTCCTGGTGTTATGAACATCATCTTTGGTTACGACAGGACAACATTTGGGTGAGATACAACTATTTGAAAATCTGGAATCTGAGGGTGCAAAAAAAAATCTAAATATTGAGAAAATCGCATTTAAAGTTGTCCAAATGAAGTTCTTAGCAATGCATATTACTAATCAAAAATTATGTTTTAATATATTTACAGTAGGACATTTTCAAAATATCTTCATGGAATATGATCTTTATTGGCATAAAATAGAAATTGACCCATAAAATGTATTTTTGGCTATTGCTACAAATATACCTGTGCTACTTATGACTGGTTTTGTGCTCCAGGGTCACATATATTAATTGTAAGAAATTGTTAGATGAGTCAACTAATCGAAAAGAATTATCGATTGAAAAAAGATTGTTAGTTGCAGCTTTAAAACAATTCTTTTACAGGAAAAGAAAAAAACTCTTGGAGTGGACAGAGAATGCAAATCTAAGCCAGGAATCATGCAAACTACAACAGGGACACGTTTACAGACGGCCACTTCCTTTATTTCTGTAACCTTACTCCACAAACACAAGGAAGAGATACCAACTCGCCATTCATGTTCACCACAAACCAACAGGTGTAAAGACATGACATTTTAGCCAGCATTAATATATACGTTAGAGTACTATACAGAGTACAACAACAAGAATGATTTAACATCTCCCTCGAAACCACCTGGTGACTAAACAAACCTAAAACACACACCAAGTGACACCACACACCTCGCATTCTTCACCTTTACCACTACTACATTTCCTCAAAAAACACCTGGACTGCTCATTCTGAAACATTAAGAGAGATTGTTGAAGGTTTCGATGTTTCTGGACCCATCCCCTTGCGCTATAACGTCAAGCCATTAATGCTAAGCTAAATGATAAACAGTGAGATGGGGGGGCATTAAGCTGAGGTAAAACACGGGTACATTTCAGTTCTCTTCACGAGTATTAATACTCGTTTCTAAGCCCTTTAAACTGCAATAAATACCTCTGTTATTTCTCCGTAATGTCGGTGAATGAAGTGCTGCGTGTGTCCGTTGCTAACTGACTGGAGTCTAACGTTAGTCGGGCCTCAAATCGAGCGTCGATTTGACGGAGGATTAAACACACACCTCTACTTCAAACCCACTGAAACGTTTATAAACTACAGCCTAACTGGGATTTCACGGCCGGCAGTGTCACGCCACCCGTGGAAGTACAGCTCGAGTGATAGTTTAGCGACCGTTAGCGCCCCAGCTTATGACAGCGTCCCGGTGCACAGTCTTTAGCATTAGCATTAGCCTGTGCGCTCCACTTCCTATGCAGCCCGGAGTCAACCCCAGCAAACGCGAATAAAACCGAGCGGCTTGACAACGCCGAGCTCAACGGTCACATACGAAGTCGTTTAGTCGGTTAAAACGAGCTCCCACTCACCAGCCGTTATGATACCAGAAAACAAGTGCAATCTTCTCAATCGACGGAAGGAGGAACGGACCAGACATTCAAAATGGCGGCGGCCCCAGCCTCAGCACTTCTACCGCAGGCGGAAGGATACATGACTGATGGACAGAACTTCAAATGCGGATGTAAGAAGGTGCGACCTGCTCTAGATAGTAGTGCATGATGCTGTGAGCATCGCCAACATTTATTACCGTGTTCATGCATTAAAAATAGATTATGAGTTTAAAAAAATGCGGTCAAATGGCTTGCATAGACGTGGTTTATTATAAAGTAATATATGACCCTGGAGCACAAAACCGATCATAAGGGACTTTTTTTTTTTTTTAATGAGATTTATACATCATCTGAAAGCTGAATAAATAAGCTTTGCTCGGATAGGACAACATTTGGCTACTATTAGAAATAAAAAAGAAATTGAGAAAATCGCCTTTAAAGTTGTCCGAATGAAGTTCTTAGCAATGCATAGGCCTATAACTAATCAAAAAATTAAGTAGGTAACATGGAACATAATCTTTACTTAATATCCTACTGATTTTTGGCTTAAAAGAAAAATCGATCATTTTGACCCATGCAATGCACTGTTGGCTATTGCTACAAATATAACCTGCTGTGCTACTTATGACTGGTTTTGTGCTCCAGGGTCACATATAACGAGAGGCTCTAGCCACCTCACCATATAAATCACAAGCTAATGTTCGCGGAGAAATTTCCGATACTGTGCGCGTTTTCACTCGTGTTATGTCAGTGGAGTATAGTTGTGTTTCAACGCTAGGCTACGTGTCATTTCGGCGGATGACTCGCTCGAAGCGGCGTGCTGCGGTCCGCGCCTCGCGCACCTCGTGGCAGTCAGTGATGACGTCACCCCCGCGCAGCGTTGAGGCACTTCCTCCGGGAGTCTCTTCAGTGAGCCAGGGGCCGCTCCGTCGAGCTGAGGAGTACATCTGCGGTGAAGTTTGGCACTACAGTGGTTTCTAACAAGTGTCGCAATGAGCAGTCCCTCTAGAACAGCATCTGATGCCAAAGACCCCCAAATATGATGACCTAGCCTAAAATATAAAAGTAGATATTTTCATTTATAAAGAAAAAAAAAAACATTTATATTGTGTGAGAAAACAAAGCATGGTATTATAAAGACAGCGTGTCGTTTCCAAAATCAAATAAATTGTTTTCATATTGTAAAATAGAGAATGCTGTAATAATATTATGTTGTGTTGTATAATATATTATAATTGGCTTGAAAATGATTCAAAGATCACCTGGAATATAAGTCGTAATAATTAGGTGTCCCGCTAGAACAGGGATTGATGCCTCAAATATGATGGTTCATCTTCCTTAAATATGAAAACAACTTTTTCACAGCACGTATTGTTTGAGAAAACAAAGCATGATATTATAAAGCCAGCATATTATTTCCAAAGTCAAATAAGTGGCCTTTATATTAAAGCCAAGGCAAATTATTCAGTTCTCTTATCTATGATCTTTTGTAAGTATTAATTTGACAGCTGTTTCTCTTTTTTTTTGTGTCTATGTATGTGGAGAGAAACAATTGAATTGAGTTTCTGTTTATTATAGCATCTTTCTATATAATAATTATTATATCATTTTATTCGATTATATATAATTATATTAAGAATTATTAGCAGTGGTTACAGTTTTTCAACAGTTATTTTCCATTTAGATTTATTATTAATTTAAGCAAATTACTCCTGTTTTGTGCATATTCTTTTTACAGTAAGTTGTCAGTGTCAACAGTCGGTTGTAAGTTATTGTTATTTTTGCTTGACTACAGACTAAAACGACACACGGGCGGATATTACTTTACAATTGCCTAGTCACTGTCCTCATTGTTTCAATTAGCTTATTAATTGTTTTCAGTGAAGCCTAAAATATACCTCTGCAGAATCTAAAAATAAAGAGAAAAAAAAATCAAGAATTGCTTCAAAAATAATAGTTTGCCATATACCTACAGTACCAAAATGCATTGTGTTTATATAATACCAAACATATTTTTATAGCCCTAATTATTGCATTTGGGTGATTGAGAAGTAGTCACATAAAATGTTTTATTTTATTTTCATTTTAATGAATACTAGGCAACATCTAATCTTATGGTAGTTTAGTGTTACTAAAGCATGTAACCTGATAGATAGATAGATAGATAGATAGATAGATAGATAGATAGATAGATAGATAGATAGATAGATAGATAGATAGATAGATAGATAGATAGATAGATAGATAGATAGATAGATAGATAGATAGATAGATAGATATGTTGTTTTAATACATATAGCTGAAGAAAAAACGGCATTGTCCTCCACATCCACGTATGTGTATCCCACAATGCGTCTCGTTGTTTCCTTTACAAACCAAACAGGCTTCCAATCATAGAAATGGAAAAACTGCTAGAAAGGTAAACTGACAAAACTGTGATTAAAAGAGGGGTGGAGAAAAACGGCTGGGAAGTAATCGCTAATTGGTCAAATTGGGCAAAGTTTGAGCCTCCTCAAGGCCTACAAAACTGTTTGGCTCCTTTTAAAACCCACTTTACTTGCATTATGCGAACTGCTATCGGTCACGTGTGCAACAAACAGCGTAAGTATTTTGTAAATAAGTATTTTATAAAATAATTTTTCAGTAGAGAGCAAAATAAGTTTATAATGGATTCAATTTAGTAGCAATATATAACATTGCCGTTTCTCAGCTTTATATCGTTGCAAAGCAGCGATTGGCTCAACGTGGAAATTATCACGTGGCGACTGTTACTTTTCTCATCGCTGTTGAGGATGAACCAATCAGCGTTGTCTCGATAAATTAAATATTTAATAATTCTACTTTCCTTTGTACATCATGTCAGAACCATTCAAATTAGAATATATATAAATGACCGTGTTTACACGTGGATAAATGTTTCTAAATAAACAAAACACGTTCTGAGATTTCAATGCGTTTTAACGGCAGAGCGGGTTTCTGAGCCGCATAGCGCCCCCTACAGGAACATTCGCGTTTTGTTGATGGACGGTGGGAGGTATATGATAACATTAGTCATTCTTCTCAGCTCATCGCGTGAAAAAAAGAAAAAAAAAATGCATGTAGGTGAAGAGTCTCTGCAGTGCATTTGCCCGGCTACAGTGGCGCAGGCTTTCACATCAACTCCCCTCATCTTTCCCTGGTCTCTCATGTGTGGAAACCGAGCTCCATCGACATGAACTCGCTCTCATCGCCGACCGAGACCAAGATGCCTGTTTGCGCAAAAGTGATCTTTAATTCTCTTTTAGTCCAATGAACCTAATCGCGCCGGCCAATGTAGCCGTCTGGTGCTCAGTTCTGCGTTTTGTTTACGGGATTGTTGTCTGCTTTAGTACCTTTACCTTTGGACTGGCCACAAGCATCTCCACATCAGTCGGATCAAAGAAGGGATTCGACTTTTTTTCATCCGGGAGTGAGGGATAATATGTCAAGACGCAAACAGACCAACCCTTTCAAAGTGAATTGTAGGTATCCCAGGTATTGTAAACACTTTTCATTTACTAGTTCGCGTAAAACAGGCTTTTTGTACCTTGGAGGTGATGCTGATCGTGATACAGTGTGGCATTGAGTTGTTTGCTTTCCTTAAGTCTTACATCCGCATTTTACTGTACGAGGACAACAGCCAGAGGCCAGGCTTTCCACAAACTCTCATCGCAATATGTGACCCTGGAGCACAAAACCAGTGATAAGTAGCACAGGTATATTTGTAGCAATAGCCAACAATGTATTGTTATGTAAAATGATCGATTGAAATCATTAGGATGTTAAGTAAAGATCATGTTCCATGAAGTTCCTACTGTAAATATATCAAAACCTATTTTTTGCATTGCTAAGAAGTTCCTTTGGCCAACTTTAAAGGCGATTTTCTCAATATTTAGATTTTTTTGCACCCTCAGATATTGTTTTATAATCCTAACAAACCATACATTTATGCAAAGCGCATTTATTCAGCTTTTTCAGATGATGTATAAATCTCAATTTAAAATTTGGACTGTGTTTGTGGTCCAGGGTCACGTATGTCCACGGGATCAGCTGATTTAAAACCTAATCTAGAGGATATACACGCGATTATATACTTGAACCCTTAGTGTTTGTTGTTTGACTCCAGGAACTGAATGTATCCTCACATTCACTTACTTCTGATAATGTCATGTGATATTCTCAATAAGCCATAAATAATGGCCTTTAAAATATAAAGCATCTCTAGTCTGCATGAAGCCTGTTGTCTGTTTCTGGACGTGCTTTCAAGAACTAAAAGAAAAAAGCACATCTATAATGTTTGATAACTCTGTTATAGAGAATAGACAATAGTTCCTAATTGGCTTGCCTATAGAGATATCTATATATCTGTCCATTTTTGTGTGTGTGTGCAAAAAAAAAAAAAGCTTTTCCCCTACTTTTCTGTTTCTTTTTTTTTTTTTAATTTTCATGCATTTTTCACTCACTTGTTTTCATCATTTCATCAGTGGGAACTCCTATCTTTTGTATTAATGCTCAAAATAAAACATTTAAATGTAAGAGATAAACATAATTCATTATAAATATTCCTCTATGGAGTTTCTAAAATTTAGATCTAGTTTGACTGTCAGACTTGCATTATATTGCTTATTACACAGTTACTTACTGATGAATAAATGCATGGACATGAAATTGAGTCAAGTTTAATTTTGAATGTTATTTTATTGTAGAGACAGTGGAGTGACAGAACACTATCACATTAATGTAGTCTGAGTTATACAGTGTTAACCTTCGTGCCATTATTATTTAGAAATGTTATTGAATTTCACTTTTGATCAATCAGCATCAAATATTCCAAAGAGCAGCTAAACATATGGTCACGATCACCAAAACATCATGATTCAGTTCAGCTTCAAATATGTCGAGGCTCTCATCCAAACCCAGTAACTTCATAATTATGTGTTATTATTAGCATATATTTGTTTGTAATTCTCTCTTTATAGGGGGACACATGCTTCATAATATAATGCAATGCGACTGTCAACAATAATCTTTTATTTAGGTTGATTTACACAATTTCCAGAGATGTTTTGAAAGGTTGTGAGTTGGCTACGATGCAGCCATATGCGGTGTATAAAACTGATCATTTATTTAGGTGTCACATGACTGAAGACCAAAGAAAGTTTTATATATATATATATATATATATATATATATATATATACACACACACACACATACACTGTAAAAGCAAAAAAAATGTTACTAGCCGTTTCTTTGTAATATTTTGTGAAATTAACTAGTAAAAATAGTTTCAAAGTAAATCCTGCACCATTTTTTTTAGTATAGTTTCAGTATCTACTGTCTCATATTTATGATTTAAAAGATTTTCAGAGCTGATGGAAGTGAAAGAGACATTACTGTAAATGTTATAGTGCCGTCAAACGATTAATCGCATCCAAAATAAAAGTTTATATTTATTTTGCACACGTGCATGTATTTAAGAAAAAAGTGTTATGTTTATATATTAAAAATATTTATATATAAATATATAAAATATATACTGCATGTGTGTGTATTTTTTATATATATATATATATATATATATATATATATATATATATATATATATATATATATATATATATATATATATATATATACACACATATACGTAATAAATATACACAGTACACACACATATTGTGTGAACAAAAACTTTTGTTTTGGATGCGATTAATCGTTTGACAGCACTAAACGGTTACTCAATCTATTCTTAAGCTATCATTAAATAGGGACTCTAGCAGACACAGTGGGGTGCACTATGGGAAATGCTACTCCATGGGAACGTGTATGACTGATCTTGTTCTACTATCATGCCTGGCTTTTGTCAATTAGGCAAAGTGAGGCCTGTATTGCTTGTCTGGGTTTATCTGATGTCTGTCTATGACTATTCTTCCAGCCCACCAATCCAGACAGCACGCTAGGGCCCCGTCCCCTGCCCGTTGTCAGGATTTGTACTGTTTTCTGTTGGGTTGGTGGTTTTGTAAAGGCTGTGGGATGGTTTGAATTCAGGAGTGCTCTCATTGTTTGGCACCCGAGTTAAGTTTTGTCTCTTTTTGTCTGTTTTGTTCCCACCCCCCTCCAATGACTTCAGCCTTTCTCTCGTGTCTGTTGGCTGATGAGTTTGTCTCTTTGTCTGGATTCAGACAGACACTGCGTCACCTCCTGCCTACAGACACACAGACTCTGAGATAACATCACAGTGGCACACAGAGGGGGGAGCGAGGAGAAGACGGAGGGAGGGTGGAGAGACAGATGTACAGACAGAACTGGCGGTGGGGGATGGGAAACGCTCTTACATCAATCATGGGCTGACTGCCGTGGAGCCGCTCTGTTGTGTCCGTTAATAGTTAAACGCTGATATCCCTCATGCAAGTCTTCTGTTCTTGTAGATGCTCTCAAACACCCTTTGAAACCATCCTGAGGATGCTGGGAAAGTATGGGGTGCAAACTCTTGACAACCTTTGGTGATTAGTAGTGGATGTGAAACATTACATCCGTCGGGTGTTGTTTTTCAGATTGGGAAACAACATGTGGTGGAGGCATTCCTGAAAGGTCTGAGCTCAAACGCAGACTAAAGCGTGCTGAAGTTCTACACAATTAAATGATAAAATCAGATTGTAGTACACTTTGAACTTGGTCTCATAGTTTATCAGCTGCCTTGATCAGAGGCAAACATCACTATTGCTCATTCATAGAGTTATATGGGATAGTTCATCCGAAAATGAAGATTTGGTCATTGTTTACTCACCTTCATGTTGTTCCATTCTTTCTTCTTTTTAGCAACATCTCAAGGTTTTTTTTTTTTTGTACGTACACACTTTAACAACGGCTCCAACAGAGTTTTCACAGTGATGCCATAAAATAACTACTTTTGGTTCTAAAGAACCTTTTGTGGAATGGAAAGATTCCACCACACTTCCGTCCCAGAAATGATCTCCGTACACAATTGAAAACGCACGTCACATAACCATTCATGCGGGAACAACCATAGATATGATTCCCTATTATTTAGATGGCGGATGCATCTGTGTGCTTGGAGCGGTTGAATGGGGAATCTACCCATACATATCCAAAGTCCCTTTAAGGCAAGTCATGTTACTCGACGGCCATCATGCAAGTGCAGCTCTTTGATTGGGGAAACATAAAATTCTCCAAAACTGGTCACCAAGCTTACGAATAAATTTCATATTTGAAATCATATTTGACTGTATCATAAATGTCATTTATTTTGCTCAAATGTACGAAATTTGAATTTTTTTTAAATTGCGATTTCTATGTCACCGGAAAGCTGAATAAATAAGCTTTCCATTGATGTATGGTTTGTTAGGATCGGACAATATTTGGCCGAGATACAACTATTTGAAAATCTGGAATCTGCGGGTGCAAAAAAGAATCTAAATACTGAGAAAAATCGCCTTTAAAGTTGTCCAAATGAAGTTCTTAGCAATGCATATTACTAATCAAAAATTAAGTTTTGACACATTTATGGTAAGAAATTTACAAAATATCTTCATGGAACATGATCTTTACTTAATATCGTAATGATGTTTGGCATAAAAGAAAAATGGATAATTTTGACCAATACAATGTATTTTTGGCTATTGCTACAAATATACCCCTGGTTTTGTGGTCCAGGGTCACAAATAGTGTATAAAAAAAAGTTTATTTCTCAGGCTAGAACCGCCAGTGTGCATGTGCAGTCCTAGGCACACGTCTCAGAAGGCCGACTGTTTCTATAGCGACCGGGACTTCTAACGGCAGATGCAGTGATGTGCTGACTTTACCAATTAGCGATTGGCTCTTTGGCTCAGAAGGCGGGGCTTCGTTCGATAGAGCGGCCATATTGAGCGCTGCATTTTTTCCCCCATTCAAAACTATACGAGTGACACGTCTTGGGTATTCTGTAGTCTTTGACATATCTATGGGTACAACAACGAGCGTGATATTGTTTAAATGGTCATCGTTTTAAAATGAAAACGCACTGGCGTAAACGGGGCCTTAAAGTAAAGAAGAACTTTTAACATCATCGAATCTTTCTTCCACTGCACAAAGGATACATTGCAAAAAAGGTTCTTTAGATTATTAAAAAGAAAGAAAATATATGGCATTGCTGCAAAAACATCCTTTGGAAGCCTTCTATTTAAGAGTGCATCAATGTTAAAGGTTCTTCATGGAACCATCGATGGCAAAAAAAGAACCTTTATTTTTAGGAGTTTACAATGGAAATGAATGGTCATTAGAATGGTTTGGTTACCAACATTCTTCAAAATATCTTTTGTTTGTGTTTAGCAGAAAGTCACAGAGGTTTGGAACGACATGAGGGTGCTGAGTACATGACGACATTCATTTTTGGGTCAACTATCCCTTTAAGGATTTTAGAAAGATGCATTGATCAAATGACTTTGCACTGCATAAAAAAGATTTCTTGTTCTTTATAAATGTATTTTTTGAACAACGAGTACCTTATTTCGTTGTCCGTGTCCTAGGGATACAAGAGCATAGAAGACTGAAAGACTTGTCATTGTTCAAGCCAATGAAGAGCTGTCTTCAGACGATTGATGATCTTGTGTGGATTGATTTTTTTGTTGTTGATGTCCCAGTTAGATACAGGAGTTCAATTAAATGTCCATGTTATATTTTGGTTGCATTTGTGAGTTGCGTAAAATAGGTAGATAATATCGATATATATCTGTCGCAGACTCCTGAATGTTATCAAAATGTAATCATATTGCAGCAAGTTTTGAGGTGTCGGCAAATATTGGTTTAGAAAATCAATGTTAAGTTGTATCTTAATGAAACCAGTACTAATGTACACTCACTGTGTATTAATGCTGCAGTAATACCCATAAATCATGATTCTCACCTTGATCGCCATATCAAAATTGGCCAGAGTGATTCATCTTTTCTGAAAAATTCAAATATTGAGTTTTTGAGAAGTTTAGCTTGCAGGTATAAAATAATGTAAACGGCTATTGAAATGGAGTAGAGATTTGGACCTGGAAACAGTATTATCAGAAGGTCAATATGCCAAATTAGGTGTTACATTTATGAGAGATCAGACTCCTCAATTTTTGCCTGACGAATGATAAAACGGGTCAAAAAATAGCAACACCTCATCAACCTTGCAGAACACTGTATCGAGTTGCACTGACACTTGAAAGCATAAAACCTGGTTTTATTCATATGCTGGTTGCCGTTCATGTTACTGATTAAAGCAGCTTCGCAGAAGGTGTTTGGTGGATGGCAGCGATGGAGTAATAATGGGATGCATGCAGAGGGAAAAGCATCTCCGTGTGGGCGTATGGAGTGCTTCTGGAGGAGATGATTCTCACATTAGAGGCACGGACTCGGCGTGCAGGAGATGCAGGCTGTTTCCTCTGGGACTGCAGTGTATGTTGAGTTGAGCGTGTAACGTGGGGGTTGGTGAGCGTGAGGTGGAGTGTGCGTGTTTGTAATGTGTTAATGCAGCATCAACTATTGTCCTGATCACACAACACCACCGCAGCTCTGGCCTCTGTTGTCGATGCGGTCCAGCTTTTCTTTGAAATTCAAAATTTAAGTGAGAATTATTCAGATTCGGGCTTTTTGATGTACATCTAGGAGATGCTTTCCTATGAAATTGATAATGCATTATAAGGGTATTCATTGTAACGCTTGCATATAATGCCTTATATGCACATAAAAAACAGTAGAACTTGTAAGGTCCCATTAGTTAATGCATTGACTAACAGTGAGCAAAACACTCGTTACAATGTTTATTAGACTTAGTTATTTGTTAGTTAAATATGCAACTGTTTGTTGTTAGTTTATGTCTGCTCAGATCCATTAAATAATATTAACAGATACAACTTTTGATTTTAATAATGTATTGGTAAATCTTAAAGCTATTTTCATTGTTGGTTCATATTAACCGATGCAGTTTATTTAAAGATCTGTCCCAAAGATCCCAATAATATGTCATTTCATGAATAATAGTAACATTAGCGTTGTCACGATACCAAAATTATGACTTTGATGCGATCTTAAAATATATCTCAATACAGCAAAAACAATGGGAAAAGTGACTGAATAATAGATAACAGGATATTGAACTTAATCTTTGTTTAATTTATTATAAACAGCAATACTTGCAATTATGTGCATTAGTTTAAGCTCACTGGTAACTCATTTACATCTGAAAGAAAGTTATGTGGTTTTCGTGCCATTATAATAAAAATGTTTAAAGCAAATTTGTCATATAACCCATTCATGGCTGTTTAAAGAAGATTCCACTTTTATTTATTTATTTATTTGTTGCAGACAAATACCGCATATATATATATATTATTACTTAAGTGGATATAACATGTTCATTATAAGTCATCATACTCTTAATTATTATAACCACAAATAATTAAGAATTATGTGTTAATGAGATCATACATCAGGCAGTACAAATGCATTTTAATACATTTTAAGAATACCCTTATAATGCATTAGAAATACAGCCTTCATAGAAAGTGTTACTATTTTTTTTTTCTTCATAGAAACAACCACAGTTCAGATTTACACTAGATGCCTGTGACATTATTTATTGTGAGAATACAGGTATTTCTTGTAGCCACCTTTTGGCCTAAATAATATTTTACAATAGGAATGGGTGTTTGCATGATCATTCATGCAAGCTACAAAAAACGGGATATTTTGAAGAACATTGGGGTCTAAACAACACTGGACCCCCTCTGAATAAAAAAAAAAATACAGATTCATTCTCCCAAATGTCTTTTGTGTTCCACAGTTTTAGAACAACATGAAAGAATTGTAATTTTTGTTTGAAAAAGCAGAAAGTAATGACAGTCGTGAATGACGCCTCAAATTGTATCTATATATTTGGCGACAAAACAACAAAAAGTCTTAAATTTAATAAGCGACCTGAGTTGGGCCTGTATGCAACAACCTAGCAATCACCCAGAAATGCACAAAAACTCTCAAAATACCCTGGAAATCACATAGCAATGCTCTAGCAACCAAAGCAGGAAAGCCCTTAAAAACTAGTTTGAAACAGTGGCATTCTCAGTGACCATGTCGTTTCACTCACAGGGCCTTTTCACACTACTGGGTTGTCCGGCCCGCAGCACACTTTTGAGATGGATGCTAGAGATGACTTCATTGAGGACGGGGAATGCCATAGCAACAACTCACAGGAACCTGAAGAGCAAGACAGCACAAGTGGTGAGACACACAACTCGCGACTGCATGTCGGTCTGTGAAATTATTTATATATATTTGCTTACTGCACATAAAATATTAAAAACAAAACAGGAAGACAGCTGTGATTGTTTTGTGATTGCAGTGTTGAGACATAAAAGCAAGGTGACCTGTGATGGAGCCGTTGATAACATTATGAACTAACTTTTTTCCCCCTATGCGGCCAGACGACGGTGATAGTGATTTTGATAAAGACGACTCCTCAAATGCCTCTGCTGATGACAGCATGACGAGTAATAAGAGCAGCCACTGCCCCATACTACACGATGACGTCAAGGAGGTGAGTGATGGAGGCTTAATGCAAGAAGTAGATGGTTGTATGATTATCTTGCATTCTTCTGTTATCATGATTTGCAGACAACTCAGTTTTTTACTGTAAAAAAAACAAAAAACAAAAAAAAAAAACAGCCTTGACCAGTTCTCTAATTTTAATCATTCACAAACAGATTGAAAAATGTGTTTCAAATGACTTTAAAACATTCCCCATATTTTAGTATGATGACAACGTTTTTCACAATATTTTTTTTATTTTATTTTATTTTTTACCAGATTTGCATGCTTTTCATGTGATTTTGGCCTTTTCAAAGCATAAAATATTTATATTGTAAAGTACAAATAAATTTTTTTATATTAAGTGGCCTACTATGTACTTACATTTAATTTAATCATTTGGTACAATGCACTTATTGTATACATGTTTTTTCATTGTACTTGCATTTAAAAAAAAAAAATCCTGTAAAATTACATCTGTATTGAATTTCTGTAATTACATTTATAATTACACTGTAGACCCATCCCTTACTCCCTAACCTACCCAGACCACCAAACCTGTCCCTAACCTTACCCGTATCCCACCTCAATAGCAGCAGAAGTGTTTTGCAATACAATATGAACACAATAAGTACAAAGTACATAGGCCTAGTATTTAAGGCCACTTAATATAAAGTGGGTCCCTGGATTGAGAGGAGTGCTTGGAAGAAGCTATCATTGGATATTATATCTTTTTTTTTTTTTGAGCTACTCCAGTGTTAATTGAGCTACTCCATAGATTAATTGTTTGTAGCAGACTTCCATTCTGAATTGATAATTTAATAAATTAAGCACGTGCAATTTTTAAAGGCCACTGTACATGATTGTCGTTTTATTTACAAGTCTGTTTGACTTAATACAATTTTAAGGTGAAAAGCATGACAAAATTCTGTGTCATCCTATCTCAACGATTGCTGGCATCTTTAAGGGCCGATAGATATTTTTGTGGGGTGACTCATGGTTCTATAGCAACCCAGTTGACACGACAGTTGGAATGAGTCACGAGGGCTTATGCATTCATTTGTCTGCCATACCACACCAGTGCCGCATCAGTCATCCACAGCTACAGTCATTAGCAGTTTCGGGGAATAGTCACTTGTGTGCAATCATGCTATTTACAAAAATATTACACTACATTTCAGAGTATAAGCCTTGTTACTCATCGTTTTAACTGTTTGTTTGTGCATTATGTCTGTTAGGAGAACGAGGAGGGGACAGACCAAGGGGGCAGTTTTGCATGTCCTCTTTGTTCCCTGGAGTTCAGCAGCCCAGATCAGCTCATCGCACACGTCTACCAGGTGAGGACACCACTACCTAAGCCTATTGTATCTTTAAGGCCCCGTTTACACTTGGTATTAAGATTCATTTTGGTCGATCGGATCACAAGTAGACAACGCTAAATACAGGTGTAAACGGGGAGTGAAACGTTTTGAGCTTGTCCACTTTCGACCACTTCCAGAGGTAGTCCAAACGCATTCAACCGGATTGCTTTCATGGTGTAGATGCTGATGTGGTCAAATGCATTCGAGCAGCCACAAAAGACCACCTACTGACCTAATACACGTGTAATCATTGCGAGACGTTCAAGGACGCAAGCTTATCAGATGGGATTCAAACTTTGACGTGCCGAATCAGAAGTATTATTTTCTGATAACACGAAAAATTTTAATATTTAATATTTGCGATAACTTTAGCCCTCACGCTCGTGTTTTGACGCCGACAGAGGGATCCACCCATTAATCCTTCTCTTGAGGTTATCAGCACCACGGGGGGTAATCTGGTCGAAAGTGGACAGAAGAGACGGATTAAAACGCCAGGTGTAAACGGGTATGTGTCCACTTGTGATCCAATCGAACAAAACGCATCTTAATACCAAGTGTAAACAAGGCCTTAGACTCTTTTTACACCTGGTATTAAGATCCATCTTGAGTGATCCAATCACAAGTGGACATTGCCAAATACATGTGTACTGGAGTCCAAAAACATTTTGTGATCAAATCACTCAAACTACATTCAGAGCTTGTCAATTATGTGCAGATTGTGAAGCACACCTAAAGGTTTGAATACACAATTTGACTAAAACAATAGGCGACATATAGTTGCTGGCTTTGTAAACTGTAACAGACAAAGGCTAGGCATCATACACTAAACAACTGGAGATCACACAATAACAGACTTTAAAGTCATTCTGAACGCAACAAACTCAAGCAGCAGTGACACATGAAAACTGCATGTGTACTAAAATCGGCTCATAACATGTTTTATATCCTCGGACTCGATGGAATCCAAATATGAAGCGAAAAATTGCAGTCCATGTCGATCATACACTACACGAATTTCTGTGAAATATGTCTGCGGCTCCCCAGACTTGCTCTGATTTTCGGCTCCTCCATACTGGAAACCGGGCAAAAATCTATGCAAAAGTTGCTTAATATATTCCAAGTTCAGATGAAAACTCTTTTGTCATTCACTCAATCGTATGCCGTTCCAAACCTTTAATACTTTTTCTTCCATGCATGGAAATTATGAATGATGTACTAATTGCTCTTTTCAAACCATTTATAATGAATGGAGACTTGTCAAATGATGTGTTTACTTTTCACCCTTTTTGAAGCTTGAAAGCTCTAGTCCCTCCCTATTGTAATTGCTTGGAAACAATGACCAGTACATTATTTAAAAACGTCTGGAAGGTAGAAAGTCATATGGAGTTGGAATAATGACCATTTTAATTTTTGGACTGTTCCTTTAAGTCTCTTCATTTGAGAAGAATTAATGTATGAAATCTCTTACTTTGATCAGCACACAGCTGTGGGTGGCAGTAAGAGTTATATCTGTCCTGTTTGTGGAAGAGCTCTCAGTTCTCCAGGCTCTCTTGGTCGCCATCTTCTCATCCATTCAGAGGACCGACTGTCCAACTGTGCCGTATGTGGGGCTCGTTTCACAGACACCAACAACTTCAACAGGTCAGTTCTTTACTCAAGACATGATTACTAGGATGCTGTGCTTCATTGTTGTTTCTAACTGTTGCCTGGTCTGAAATTGTAGGGAAAAGCTGAAGGAGTTCCTCGACACAAGCAGTATAGAGATCAACAGTGAGGGTGAGGCCTGTGCCATGTCCAACTCTTTACCCAGAAGCACTATGACTAACCCAAACACAAATCCTGGTCCTGGACTGACCTCATTGCCAGATGGTCTTCTCCCTTCTGCACCTCCTCTTCCCTCAATCTCTGACAGCCTCAGTCCTTCCAGCACGGGACTTCCGCCTCTTCCGGACCTTATGAACCCTATGCCCGTGTACCCGGCTGGAGTCTTGTTGGTCTGCAACAGCTGCATAGCCTACCAGCAGCTTGTGGATGCCCAGTCGCCATCCATGCGGAAATGGGCGATCCGTAGGAAGAACGAACCCGTAGAGGTGCGGATTCAGCGGCTTGAACGGGAACGAACGGCTAAGAAGACCAAGCGGGCATGTGAGTCACCAGAGGAGCGGGAGATGCGCCGCTTACGAGACCGTGAGGCAAAGCGTCTGCAAAGGATGCAGGAGACAGACGAACAGCGGGCACGTCGTCTGCAGCGAGACCGGGAGGCCATGCGACTCAAGCGGGCCAACGAGACGCCCGAGAAGAGGCAGGCAAGATTAATCCGTGAGAGGGAGGCCAAGAGGCTAAAACGGCGCTTGGAGAAGATCGACCCATCGCTGAGAAACCAGATCGAGCATGACCCTGCTGCGATGGCTGCGCTCACTGCTGATATGAGTCTATTCCAGTTTTCCTTTCCCATGTCCGTCCCTTCCATGGACAATGGACTGTTTATGAAGCTTCCCTAACAAGCACAGCTCCAATCGCCTCTCAGCCCAACATTTGAGAAGAATTTGCCATTCTTAAAGAATAACTATCTTGACCATAGTTGTGATGAGAAGGTTATATTCTTGCAGTTTCAAGGAGGTGCTCACCCTGACAGCGATTTGCAGTGTCGTAGGCACCAGATGTCTTTCACTTTCAAAGACAGATTGGAGGCAACACGAAAGACCATGAGTTGCAATGCAACAATGTTGTGCAGAGTTCAACTTGATGCAGACAGGCAGCAACACACGTGGCGACTACCAGTGGGAGTGTAGACAACGTAGCTCACATGTTCCGCTGCCTGATACACTTGGATATTGTAGTTGAGTAAAGAAGTGGTTCTACAGGATAGACAAGGCTATTGTTTTGAACCCCTAAGGGTGGCGGATTAGAGTAGTCAGCAAGAAGAAATAAACTTCCTGAAAACTGAAAGCTTGGCTAAGAACCCCTAAAGGGGGCCTCATCCCTTTAACCACGATCTCAGTGAAAAATCAAACGGAAGAGTAGGCATCATGCAGATAATGTTCCCATCTGGTAGTCAGAAGAGGAAAGAGGAGCCTGCGGCACCAGAGTCCCACAATCACTATCAGTCAAGTAGGAACACCTACTAGCGACCAAGACCATGCCGACTTGCCAAGCTCCAATGATTTAATTGCTGTCAGTGTGAACAACCCTTTATGGATTTCTGTAACATATTACATAATTAACTGAACTTCTATAAGAAATTTCGACATTCACTGAAGGGCAAACCCTCTCAGTAAGCATGTTTTAGGAGACTTGTCTACTTTGTTTTCAAGGCTTAGACTTTTAGCCGTCTTTCTTCAGAGCAGTGAGATCCTTCCAGAAGGAGGTTCTCTGTTTGCACACAGACTTACAGTGACAGGAGTGAGATGTGTAGCCACACTCCACACTCAGCCTACTGTTCAAATTTGCCAGTCTAAAAGGTTGGAGTTTACCTGCAACTACGGCTCACCTCCCAGAACCCAAGATTGGGTCACTACTAGCTCATACTCACAGAACAAACTACCTCACCATGGGATCTTTGCATGGCCTAGTCACACCTGTGGCCTCGACCGGAACCACAGGGGTTGTGCAGGTCCACACACTGACCCCATGTTCCCTATGCCAACACATACTCTTGTCCAGGGGTGTAGTCCTCTAGTCCTGCTCCTGGAGGGTTCATCCTCCAGAGTTCACCCCTGAACCATCTAATCAATGTATTCAGGGTTACGTGAAACCCCCAGGCAGGTGTGTTGGAGTAGATTGGAGATAAACTCTCAATGATGTTGGCCGTCCTAGAGCAGGATTGGACACCCCTGGTATAATCATTGCCCTACATGTTCGCTGAAACGACAACACTTTATTTAAATGCTGTTTGAGTGCCGCTGACCCAAATGCTGAGATCTAAGTGGGCTTTGCTTATACAGACCATAAGGTGTCCTACTTGTCAAGATTTACAAGGATACCACCTTTGCAGCCACTGTGTCCCTCAATGCACCCTTTAGTTGAGCCCGGGCTGGGGCGGACTTTGGAAACGGACTACTAACTGGCAGTCTGTGTGGCATTTTATCACTTAAGTGTGGACTCCACGGAAGACTTCAAGGGCTGAGGGTGCCATTTGGGACAAGGCCTCTATTGGAGACTTTGTCCTTTTTTAAAAGAGGAAGGTCATTTCTGCGGATGTACTGTTAGATACTAAAAGTATCCGTTTCAAAGCACATTCAGACACACTTCTCTGACCTCCCAAAGGCTTTATACCTTATCACAATGCTACACGGGTTGATATTTGTCTAGGAACTCAGGGATGGTGTGGATGACCGGCATCCTCCTGAGAACACAAGAGGAGCAGGAGACCTCCTCTTCCTCATTCTTCATTATCATCACCACTTGCTCAGATCATATAGGCTTACTACATTTTACTCACCTTTACTGGTCACATTGGCCTTTTTTTTCTTCTCTTGTTCAGACTGTAAACTCCTCACCTGAGCCAAAATGTCAATATGGATATTACGCAACTCCATGACATCTCAACTAACCAACCAGTCTCTGCCCTCTGCTGCTGTCACTGTACTGTATAATGTATATGTTACCTCTTTAAACCAGTGTGGTCCCGCACTGGACCTGGGAATGCTTGTTGTTAATGGTGAGGCACTTAGTGTGTGCTCGATCTCTGTGGCAACATAAGTAGTGTACAAATTCAAACTGTTGCCTTTGTCACTGGAAAGTTGTGCTTTGGTTTTATATTTAATGGTTTAAATGAATTTGTGTGCTAATTTTATGAGATGTGCAATGATGTAAAGGTTTAGCGAATGCATGTACAAAGAAACAATCAGGACGAACACTTCCAGAGAGAAATCCCTCCTATATGAAGCAGTGATGACGCTGCAAATCTATGTAAAATTTTAAAATGACAAGGTAAAGACACATTTGCAAACGTTTCACACTAATTTAAAGGTGAAGTGTGTCATTTCTGCTCAACAACTGATGGCCAAAATAACACTTGCATCCCAAACACTGCCCCCTGTCTTCCATTATTCACCAAACAGGTACTCCCACCAACAATTCGAACCACTTCAGAAGCTGACATGTTGGAACGCCCAACAAACAAAGCAAAAGCACCGCAGTGTTTATGGTAGAGGTTCTTAAACTTTTTGGGTTGACCACTTCAAGAGTAAAACAACAAAAGCAGACCACCAAATCTCAATCGGAGGTGTCATTCAAAGCCCTTTTCACCGATTCTGTCATGGGCCACAATAAATTTTCCAGAAGGCTGTTTTGTTCCTTTTTATAGAAATGAACGCCTCTTTCGATGAGCTGAGAAATTGGAACAAATGCTTACGTACACTTGACAACAGACACTTTTGAGTGTTAATTCATTATGTTAGTTGGTTAATTCAGTGGTGAAGTCTTTTTATTGACTGAACTCGCAAACAACAGTTTAAGAACCCCTCTACAAGTTGAGAGAACATTACACACGTCACCTTGAAACTTTCCTCACTTCTCAGTGTTTCATATTGGGCGGAAGGGCCAGTCATGTTAAAACGGACCATCTGTAAGTACCTCTTGAAAACAGGGTAGACTGTGTGTATGATGTGTATTGTCTTATATTTCATTCCAATACTTATTACAATTTATTTATTACTTCAGTGAATGATGCACATTTCGGTGTTTTAAATTCACAATGTTGTCATTACCTTCTTTAGAGATACCTCTAATGCTCAAAGTGAAGCAGCTGAGCTTTCCCGCACAGTTGAAGGCAACTGGATACTGGTCCCACGTTTATGCTGTTGTGAAGTATTAATGATGGGCTCCTTAGGTAAAAGAAAGGATTTAAATGTACATGTGATGAAGCATCACTATGCAATTGAGAGCTGTACTCAAGAAACTTTGTATTACTACTATGCAGTTGATATGAAAGTTGATGGACTCAAATGCTCCAGATCACAAACCTCAGGCAACTCTTGACAGTCAAGCCATTGGTCCTCAAATCCGTAATCCTCGACCACCAGATCCATCCTTAGTTTTGTTTTCAGTTGCTCCCGTGATAAGGACCGAGTTGATGTTGATGTATGCACATTCAGGAAGAACAATGCAATTTTTATGACCAATTCCCTTATTCATTATAAAGCACCGAGTTATTTCATACGGTAGCATCAAAGTTGTGGAAACCCATCCTGATGCAATGAGAAAATCAAATGATTCTCTGTATTCCAGAAAGAGATGTTGGCAGGATGCATTGTCTATTTTGAAGATAAAATATAAAAGAGTATTTTCAAACCTTAACCCTATTTAGTCTGCATTATTCCTAAACTAGTGTTTTTAGTGGTATGCATTGCCATGTGACATGTTATGTATTAAACAACCATTTTCTTTTACATGTCTGTGCATATAAGTCAGTAAACCCCTGGAAATGGAAACTTGCATGTTATAAACTACATGTTCTAAATGCATTTATACAAGCTTTTCATTAAGGATTGGAGTTCAGTAATGACTTGCCTTTTTGTCAGTCTATCTAGATATTTTCATGATAATGTTTACAAATCTAAAAGGCCAAAATGAATGAAGCTTAATAAAAGTGACAAGGTCACAATGCCAAATGGTCCTGTTTGGAAAGCCATGCTCTGTTATTGGGTTAACAGATTGATGAAAGCTCATCATAAAAGCAGGAACAGAATGTGGAATAAATATTGACTTTACTGCTACGAGTCTGTTTCTGTCTTTCTCTCTTTAAAAAAAAGTGTATACATGTGTAAAGTGAGATTAAAAACATCTGAGACCATCATGCTGATAATGTTATTTGTTACAGAGCATTTTCACAAATGGTCTCAGACTTTCAGGCCCCACTGTAATAAAAAGATGCACTGCAGTTGATATAATGCATTTCATCTGAAATTTGGTCACAATACATTTTGATTCATTTATCTTGATTATTTTCAAACGCATGCTGAAAACCAAAAATAATTCACCCGCTTGTGGAATATTAAAAAACAAAACAAATAGCAATACACAAAGATGTACATTCACAGACTCAAGGGTTGTATTTCAGATTTTTAAAAAATGAATGCATAATACATTGGGTATTATTGTAATCATAATCTAATATTAAACTCTGCATTGTATTCTTCAGGTGCTTCGATGCACTTTTACAACTCTATTTAAAATTTATTACAATTACTAATCGAATGGAACGCATATGAAAAAACAGACGTCAAGCCAGCATGTTAATATTATATAGATATATATATTATATTGTGTTTACTTAACAAACATGATAAATGCAATGTTTCCAAGAAGTTAGCTGTAACAATAAAAATACAATATCTTTGTGTCCTTACATAGAATTAAAACAGGAAAACAAAAAACAAAAATAAAACAAAACAGCCCTAAGTAGTTCACAGAGAGGTACAAATATACAGTACAAATCTATTTTATTCAAAAAAGGGTACAAATAAAAACGCAACAAAATATAGTTATTAATGCTTTGTAAAGTT
Organism: Acrossocheilus fasciatus; assembly: GCA_036784905.1. Taxonomy (NCBI): domain Eukaryota; kingdom Metazoa; phylum Chordata; class Actinopteri; order Cypriniformes; family Cyprinidae; genus Acrossocheilus; species Acrossocheilus fasciatus. Next base: position 42,925,250 of record CM071944.1, read on the forward strand.
CAGGTAGGTGTGGGGTAGTCTAAGGGAGCACTTTGGGTAGACAACTCTAAGGCTTCTGAGAAGAATTAATACATATTGGTACGGCCATACGATATTAAAATGTACTATACAAAGTTTATACAACCTGGATTATACTTGAGGATTGAATATTACACTTACATCATTGCATATATTTCGCAGATTTTATGCATTAAACAAAGATGCCATCTCTTTTAAAACTGGTCACACATCACATAAAAAGCAGTGTCACTTAGTGCCAAGAAGTACAATGTCAAATTCGAGAGTATATAATGACTCCTTTAAAACCTTGCAACCGTTAGAAACCTGATTTCAGCCGACACTACTGACTCCGGCCTGCCGTGCCACCGAGTTCTGTCTGGGATTTACACAAACCGCCATGTGTTAGCTTCATAAAGCCTTCCAAAACAATATATACATTCAAAAAAAAAAAAAAAAAATCAATTTGAAGCAATGACACCAATATAACGCACTGAAATGTTACTGATACAGAGCTGCACAATCATCCATAACCCAGACGGATATCCTCAAGTCACAAACTATTACATGTCAGCTCAAAACTCACCATTTGCGCCGACAGTCAACAGGGAGACTAAATGGACTTCTGTAAAATATTTCCCAGGACTCTCAGCTCAAACTTTAATCAATAACCGCAAAGATTCTCGCTTTATATGCACCATCTTCTAACACAGACTCCAATAAATTTAGCTTTCACTCACTTCCTCAAACCATTTTAAATGAGAAAAAAAAAGCAAGTTCCAGTGATAAAGAGCTGGTAGTTTTTTTTTTAGGCATAAAACATCGATTTTATCTCAATAGTAATGCTGATTGACAAAAGAAATGTCTTTGTAATATTTCAAACATAAAATTTAAAGGCCATTTGATTTTGGGGCAAAATATGATTTTGTCAGTGTTGGAGAGTAAGTAGGTACTTGTAACGGCGTTGAGTAAATTAAATTAATCCATTACACTTACTGAGAGAAAAAAAAAAAAAAAAAAGTAATTAAATTACAGTTATTTACGAAAATGTTAACGATTACAAAGGGGGCTACATCTGAATATTTTCTGTAAAAGCTAGGATGTGTTAAATAATATTAATTTGTTGCTTTGCCTGTTTTTGATTTGCACGATGCCTCCTGCCATTTAAAGGCCGTTAAGTAAAGCGAAGCTATTCTGATGCTTTCAATTGGCTCTTGTTTGAATTTGGAGCCTCTGCCAATTACATCAATCCACATTGCCACTGCAAGCTTTAGGCTACAACCTGTCTGAGAGTTGAAAACATTCGTTAGAAATTTAGAGAAGTAGCCTAATCAAAAAGCAATCAAGTTACATTAATAAAGTCACTGAAATCGTTACACAACTTATTAAATATTAAATAGGGTAATCTGTAACCCATTACATTTCCAAAGTAACCTTTTGTAAGTTTTGTGAGATTCGTACATCACACGCTTTCTCGACAAAGCGCTGAGGAAGTGAAGAAAGATGTTTCCGAGCTAGAATCAGGGAGGTCAGTGCAAAGCATCAGTCTTCACTTCTGCCCTACTAACAAGAGCAAAATATAAATACAACATTAAAAGTTTTAGAATGTATGTTAGGCTTACATTGTTACACACATTACGAGCTAGTCCCAAAATATCGTCTTACAATCAGTAAGTGCAACGTCACTAATTGTTGTCAGTGAGCAACCCGAGCCACCTTTACAGAGGAGTCCACGGTCAAAACAACTAGAGACTTTGTCTCCACGTGAAATCGTACGACCTTGCAGAGCGGGGAGTCACTTCTACACAGCGTTTACGAACGGTGCACATCTTAAGGCGTTATTGACAAGCTAATACTATACAAAACTTATCTTCATATCTGTACAAGCATACAAATGGATGATTGTTTTACGTGGTTTCAAATGATTCAATAGGATGGCAAAACATTTACCGTAACACTAAAGGTGAGGGGAAATAAGTGCAGAACATTTCATTGCATCAAAGTGACTATGTTACATGATTAGGTGAGGCTCTATGGAAGAACAACATGGGATTCCCTAAATGCAAAGAAGAATAGGGCATCCGCACACCAGATATACTTTAGAAATATCCTCCGATTTCAATGGGGAGCGTGAAAATCATCACACCATGCAAGTGTCATGAAAGCAGCGACCTGCCATGTGACCAAAACCTGAATTTGAACTGCAATACTGGTCTGGTTGCGCTTTTTGGAAAATAAATTCCCACTTTATTTCAACTTATCCGACTCTTTCCACATTCAAAATGCTTTCCAACCACGAAACCCTGCGTTTATCTGGTATGCAGATGCCCTAATCAATAAAGGGAGATGAAATGCTTTCAAAAGGGATACTGAACTTGACATTTATGCAAAGGTGAGGTAAGGACATGATTTGATTAATTTTCACACATCCGTAAAGGGAAGAAAATGCAGAGTGTCTATAGGAATGTAGCTTGTGCTAAACCCTTCTGCGCTGTTACCATTGAAGATCCAACATCAAATTAACCCTGAATGATAAAAATCACAGCTTGAGAGTCACGTGACACATTTCCCCCCAAAATTGATCTTACTTCATTAACCAAACTACAAAGTGCTGCAGGGATGAGCCAATTCTGTACACTGTAAAAAGTGATAAGTTGACTTAACTTAAAAAAATTGAGGAAACCCGTTGCCTTAAAATTAAGTAAATGATTTTTTAATTTAAAAAAAAAAAAAAAGTTAAGTGAACTTGACAATTCACTTAACTTATTTTTTTTAATTATCATTTACTTAAAATTAAGGCAACAGGTTTCCTCAATTTTTTTAAGTTAAGTCAACATCACTTTTTACAGTGACTTGTTTAACAAGTATCTAGATGTTAAGTATCTTAATGAGACTACAGAGGTTTTTCAGACATTAAATGTCATCACGCCAAACAAGTAAACTCATCTACTAAGTGTGTTTATAATTGAGCTCTTTGTAAACTATTCTAACTCAAACTTTCAAGAAAAAGGTTTTCACAAAGTTGTCATATTGAAGTGATGTGACACTGTAAAAAGTGATAAGTTGACAACTTAAAACTGAGGAAACCCGTTGCCTTAAAATTATTAAGTAAATAATAATAATTTAAAAAAAAGTTAAGTGAACTTGACAATTCACTTAAATTAATTTTTAAGTTATTACTTAATTTTAAGGTAACGGGTTTTCACAATTTTAAGTTAAGTCAACATCACTTTTTACAGTGTAGTTTGTTTATAACCTACGTTTAGCTTTATACTTGCAATTGGATTTAGGCTTCAAAATTCATTACAGTGAAGCTTATGATAAACAAACCATGTAAGATTCATAAACAGTTGTTGGTCACAGAGCTTATTTTCTGCAAATAATCCAAAAGCCAATGGAAAAAAATCTTATTGGGTTTTTGTTGAGGGCACCAAGGTGATGAACTTTCAGGTCGGCCTTCAAAAATAAGCAATCACCGCAGCACTCCAATTCTAAATTTCTATTGTAATATCTCTAATTCGAGTATTTAGGATGCCATGAAGTTTCGTGCTGATGTTTAGATAGGATCAAAATGGCCCTCAACAGCACAGTAGGGTTTTTAAGCCTGTGAGATATATGACATGATGACATTAAGAGCAAAATGGAGACACACAAATCTCCCAGAGTACAAAGCTTAATAAGACAGACCAGAGTAAAGTTAAGACATTGGGAAGGCACAAACATAGCATCAACTCTCCTTGTTTACAGTGCACATGATAGTAGCTCAGTTCTTAATGAAAGCGTACTCAGTCCATCTCCGCCTCGAAGGTTGCAGATTGGAGATTTCATCTCGACAAGAGACGGCTGGTAAGGCAGTGCATTTGAGAAGACTGAGAACAGTGCACCATTGCTGACAAATACAAAAAAAATAAAAAAATAAAACATACAGCACCAAACAAGCGACACCAGATAAGCTTCGGGTTACGTGACTTGGTAGTGAGATAACTAACCACTACCATAAAGGTCACAGAGCCTGTGGGTTGCTAGAAAAACACAGAATGTGCAGCAATATTGAACGTGCAGCTGACTTCTGGTGAGATCTGAGTATTAAAACTGCATTAGGGTGCTGACTGAGTCTCTACTGCATAGCTCATGCTAAAGCTGTATCGTTCTGCTATTTGAGTCAAGTATTGCTTCAATTCAATTCTAATACTTAAAATAATGGAACAGGTCTGAATTATGAATAACAAAGCCATTATACACAATCACATTTTCCCTGTCTGTGAAGGAACAATTTAAAACTTAAACCAGCTGAAGCCGGCCTCTCAAGCTCACAGACCAACTGGCTTGAGCCCAGAAGACCAGATCAGGCCAGTTTAAGCCGTTTTTCCTGGTCAGAAAGATATTTGTCTACAAGGCTTTAGGTGACAATTGTGGCCCTTTTAGACAGTTCACACCAGGTTGAATGTGAACTATAACAAAGTGTCCTCTGTGAACTTAAAGGGGTCCAAAGTGCCACCATAACGTTCTGGGACAAAGGGGACAGAGGAAGTAAGAAATAACATGAACTAGATTTGAGACCAGATTATAAATAGCATGAAAGTGGGACTCCTTTTAAGAAGGAACAGGATGTCTTCAAACAAAATACTAACAGATGATGCTTGTGAAATGCTTCATAAATGGAAACAACAAATGGATTTGAACCAGTTTAAGGTGATCAAAACCAAATACTGTTATACTCGATACACGCATTGCCACTTCTTCATTAGTCAAATCAGACTCGTTGGTAATGCCGAAAAACCAGGTGGGTTCATACCAGGGTCGTAATCAACGGGGACGTACCCTCATGATTAGTCACGAGTCCTGTGAATTTAAGCGACGACCCTTGTTTATACCCCTTCTGAACTACTTCTCTTTAACTTTAGAGGTCTAAGAACTTCACAGACATGTGGTATCGTTGAGGTCGATGCCATTTGGAGGAAGTTGAAATCTAACTGGTCCAATGCTAGCGCTACATTTATATAAAAAAATATATTATTTCTTACCTAAAAAGAGCACACACCAAAAAAAAAAAAGACAAAAAAAAATAATCTCTTAAAGCCTTGAGTGATAAGTAAGAGGCCAAAAGAGTTCAATTAAATCCTGGTCCAAACACAGACAGCCCAGCAATGCCATGAGCCAACAACGCAGAGAAATACCAAAAGGTCTCGTGAAAGAACTTGGGCCGAAATTGAAATAAAAATTTGCATCTGACAAATCTGTAAGTGGCATCAAAATGTTGAGAGGGAAAAAGAGAAACGATAAAAACAGGGGAAAAAAACACACAAAAACTAACAAAAAGTGGGAATGTCAGGCTCTTTCTGGAATGCTGTTTTGAAATAAAACATGAGCTTCCTAAATGTTTATAATATTTGGTCTAATTGCACTTAAGTCATGATTTCATCCATCTGAAAATGTTCAGTAACTACAAAAAGTGAAACTGCAGCATTTTCTCTTGGCTAATTTGTAAACAGTGTCAACCTTGCCTGTCAGTTTCTCATGAGCCAAAAACCACCAACAAAACTGAATACTTCAAAACAACACAAACATTTTCCCTTCATTATTAAAAGAAGAAAAAAAAAAAACAATAAAACGCATATCTGATTCTCATTAAAGAGACAGCGTGAATCAATTGAACTTATCTGTGCAATACAAGACCTGCAGTACAAGTTTTAAAAATCACTCGTGGGTAATATTGCCAAGAAGAGGGACAGAACGTTATACTGTACAAGAGTTCACCAATTACAAAACCAAAGAAGAAACATCAGCACAGATTAGAAACTGTATTAATGACGCTCTTTCGAGAGAAGAGCTGTTTCGAGATAAGTTTTCAGTTCAACACTGGTCCTAACCAGGTATGGTGTGACAATTTGTCCATCCAAACATGCCTGCGACAAAAATCACAGCCTGTCAAAACCTATGGAACGAATTTGGACCTTTGAGGTCTTAACTGTGGGCAGAGCTACAGAGCACAATACCACAAAAATAAAAACCGACAAATGTGAAAGACAAAGCGTGCTTTTTGCAGACGCGACACACAGCAACTCAAACATGACTTTTATCGCTTGTCTTGTTGTGTTATACCTGGTTAGGACACAACGTAAGGGGCCAAGATCTCTCTATAAAGTACAAGAGCTGATTCTGAACATCCTAATCAGTGGGTGTTTTAGAAAAGCCCCATTTCGAGGTGTGCCTTCATATTAGCCATCACTAAAGTCAGAAAGAAAACCTACCTAAAGGAAAGAGGTGTTGTTTTAAGGGGTAATTGCATGCTTTAAATTAACTCCTGTAGTAACTGTTAGAATGAGGAACATCAACAAAGTAAAACTGCATCATCTTAGAAAATCAAGAGAAGCATAGGATAAGGTTAAAAACGTCTCTACATACAGACTGCAACTGTTGCACATAGAAAAACTGAAATACAAGGATTAATCTGTTTTGTACGGGATTAAAAAACAAAACAAAACAAAAACAAAGAAAACAAGAAAAATGTGTTCTGACACAACTATTGCTTTGATTTTGATAACTGAGCCGGGTCAGTTCACACCCAACAGCAGTGACTCTACACTTGTGTGTGTGCTAAACGCTTCCACGGGACGACTTCATTTTAACCTGCATGCTTCAGAGCAATAATCCGTTTCCACAGGAACAGGCCGTTCGCAAACAGCTAGAACCTGTTCTGCATTTGGTCTCAGCTTCACAAGCAGGGTTGATTTTGGCTGACACCACATGTTGCCTCCAGGAAAAGGGCACAACAATGTAGGATTAAATAAAAATAGTTAATAATCAGACTGAAGGATGCTTCCAACCATGAGGTACTATTTAGGCGTGGTTTTCGTAGGCCGGCCTTTCTGGGAAATGATAACTCCAATGGGTTGGAGAGGAGAGATCACACTGAAACTGGAATGCGGATTCAGAACCACTGCTGAATCAAAACTAAAAACCTCTGAGGAGCCGTTAATGCAACTGTTAAGATGCATGCTAGACTTCATCTGGAAATAGTTCCTGATTGTAGAAAGATTGTTGGATCAATTGATTGATGTGACGGCGCTGGGCAACTGTTCTCAAACTCCAGACTAGAAAGGATTCCTCAGCAGAAGCACCCTGAGAAGAGGCAGGGAGAGGAGGAGAGTGTAGGAAAGTGAGGACAAACACACCTCTAGAGAGACACGCATTAAAAACTGTCCAAGTTTTAAGGTCTTAGCCAACAAAAGCCTGGCGGCGCAACAAGGGAAACAGTCAACGTTTAGAGAGAAAGAGCCTGTCTTTTAGGGGGAAAAAAAAGTTGTTGAGCAATCTATCCTCTTTTGTCCTTCTTTAAAATATATATTTATTATTACTGTAAAGGCTTGTCAAGACTCTATGGCTGTATCCCATTCTTATCCCTGGCCTTTCTGAAATAAACATCTACTCGAGGAACTGCAAGATATCTTCGCGCAAGTGATCACTGCCAAACATGATAGTTCACCCACAGGAACACACAGGCTTTGGTACGTGATTTACCAGATAAAGCTGCCCATGCAGATCATTGTGAACGCTGACCATGACCTGACACAAAAGTCCTCTGCTCGAGACCAGAACCGAAGAAGGGGGCGGCAGGGGGAATCATCCAATATGTGCAAAATCTCAAACATTCTGAGGCTACATTCTCTCTCCCTCCGACCACGCTCCCTCTTTTGCATCCGTTCGCCCGACTGACACTTCGCTCCCATGGACAATCTCTTTTGTCTGCTACTTCCCGGCGTTCGAGCGGCCCTCGATGGAAAGCTTGACCTCCTGAGGGATAAACGACGGCCGAGAGGAGCCAGAGGTGGCAGCTGATGCTAAACTCCCTCCCTCCTCGTGTTTGATGCTGTATCTTTGGAAGCCAGGGGCAGACCAGCGCCTCTGGGACGCCCCTACGGAAGAGGCTCCCGCTCCGGTTCCCAGTGGAGCATGACCCTCAGTGTGCAAATAGTAGTTGCTCTGGCTCCGAGTGTGCTCTGCTGAAGTCCTGTTCGGTCTTGGGGGCACGTCCACATGTCGCGAACCCGCGACCTGCATGGGCTCCTCCTTGTCCCGGTCCCTCTCTCGATGGATGCGCTCCATTTTTAATTGGCTTTGTGGCCGAGGGGTGTGCTGGGGCGCAGGGGGGCCCATGGGCTGAGGTGGGGCTCCTGACGTGGAGTTGACTTTGGTGGGAGTCCGGGCCTGAACTTGCTGGGGCGGTTTCTGCTGCGACGCAGCTTGCTGCTGCAGCGTCACAGACACGCAGACATCACCCACTTGCAGATGGTGGCAGGTGAGGCCGTACAGTTGGGCAGTCCGCTCAGGGCTACAAGACGACCAGCCCTGGCCAAAAACGAAAAACGGGTGTTCAGGGGGAACATCTATAGTCACTTTGCTCTGCTGCTCCCCCACGTTGAAATGCAGCGCCACTAAACCGGGCCGCTGTTGACTAGCACGGATGTCCACCACCATGCTCGAGTCGATCTTCAGCCCACCGCTCACTTCTGCGCTCCGCACAAAGTCCTGAGTCTGCAGATCTTCTACACGCTTGAGCTCTCCGGTAGCCAACTGGATGATGGCGCCCTTCATGAAGTGCGACGGGCCGGAGGGTGCCAGCAGAGGAGCCTGTGGGAAAGTACCAGGAGGCTGCTGGGAGGGCTGTTGCCCCTGTTGGGGAGGCAGCTCCACCACCGCCCGCTCCGGGAGGCATGCTCCTGCATCCATGGCTTTAGTATATGCAGCAGGAGAAGCAGCGATTGCTGCAGAGGCCACATCGTTGGGTTGGAAATGCTGCTGCTGCTGTTGGTGGTGGTGATGGTAGTCCAGAGGCACAAGAACAGGCTGCCCATTGGCCAGGATAACGGCATGGCCTTGTTGAACGATCTGCTGCTGATGTACTCTAGATTCAGCTGGATTTGATGCATAAGGTGTTCTGACTTCGCCCTGAGTCTCTCGACCCCTCTGAGAGCTTTGAGACAGGTTCAGAGGGACATGTGCTGCTTCCTTGCGACTCGTGCCGTGGACAGGAGAGGCAAGTCGTCCGACCACCTGCTGGACCTGAAAAGGAACCAAATTTAAAGTGTTATTTTATTTTAGAATTTGGATGGAAATCACTTTTTGGGAAGCAGCACTAGCTGGAAAGTGACTTGACTCAGATCAGATTTTGATATAAATCAAAAAACAATCTCTGTTGTTTCTAAGTAGTAGTAGCTGGAGTTACTCAATCCTTAACACACCCAAAGAAGGGCTAATAAAGGAAGGAAGTGGTGTAACTGGTGCTGACTCACAAGAAAAGGCAAAATTCGGAAAATGCATTAAGCAGTGATGAAGTAGGAGACTTTCACAGCACTAATATATGATCCAGAACCAGTGCAGTGTTGTTAATGTTAACTAAAAAGTCAATAATGGAAATAAAGTAAAAAAAAAAAATATATATATATATATATTTTAGAAAAAAACAACATAACCTAAACAAAAATTAAAAACATTGCCTTGAAATCAAGTTTAAGATGGAGAACTAAAATTAAATAAAACAAAAACTGAGCTAAAAATAATGTAACACTAAATAGAAATATATATTAAATAAAAAAAACGAACTAATAAAAATAACAAAAGCATATAAAATGACTAAAATTGAATATAAAAATAAAAGCTAATTCAAAATATTTCTAAGAAATATAACAATTTATAATAATGCTAAAAAAACACTGGCATAGCCAGATCCAAAATCCAGAAAATCTGATTTAAACAAGAAAATAAACATAAGATTTTTCATAGTACCCAGCAAACACATTAATTCTAAAACAATTCATAATTTAAAAACAGCAATTTAAATTTTTACAACGTTTTGTTATTTGTTTAATTGGGCTCTCCTCATTTATATATATATATATATATATATATATATATATATATATATATATATATATATATATATATATATATATATATATATATATATATATATATATATATATATATATATATATATATATATATATATATATATATGATTAGACAAAGATTTGATTCTCATATTTGAAAATTTGTGATGCAAAATGAATAACATCAGAAAAACTGCTAGATAAAACATTTTCACTACTGTTTTAAGTGTTGAATTCAAGTTTCCCCACCATTTTTAAGCTTTTCTAAGATGCACTCAAAAGTCATGCGATGTGGCAAATTAAGTCAACATGAAATCAAAACATCACCCTATTTACATAAAGCACTTTCCTGGTGATATAACTTGCTCTTCCTCTGAAATCACTTCCCCTTTTCAAATAGTTATTTAGGCACTTTTTAGCAAACCCTGAGTGAGCCTATGATAGTAAACTATCCTTCCCTCACCTCGAGATCAGTGTCCGGTGTGCTGCTCTGTCCTGGCGACATTCTGCCTTCCGGCCTGCGGCTTTTCAAGCTCTTGTCTTGCTGGGGCTCAGGCGCAGCGGCCTGCAGCATCCGTGCGCTTCTGGCCGAATAAACTGCATCTTGATGGCTCTCCCTGCCTCCGTGCTCTCGGTCCCCTCCATTCACCTCTCTCTCCTGCTCCATGGAGCTGCAGTGCAGGTCTCTTTGCGGTTGGACGCCCCTAACAGTGGGGTGGTAGTACACAGCTCTGGGGCTGAGCTCCCCGGCAGACAGCATCCCTACAGTCCCGAGCGGCGCTTGTGTCGCCGTTTGCTCAGAAGGGAGCACCAGAGGAACTCCCATCTTGGTGTATGCATGGGTCGAGACCTGCTGCTGCGAAGTGGCAACTCCTTCCTGAATGACTGATGGATACGGAACCAGGTGAGAAACGGAGTGCGACTGGGAAATAGCGGACTGAGTTGGTATCAAAGGGCTGGGTACGAATCCCGGAGGCACGGCGTAGGGAACCGCAGCCCCGTAGGGAGAGCTAACAAACTGCAATGAGGAGTGAGGGATCTGGGCGTAGCAGAGCGGAGGGTAGGGTACGCTCGTGTGCTGTAACACCGGGGAGGGAACTGTGTAGGCAGGAGAAATGTGGCTAAGAACAGGGTGGAGATTGGTGGGTGAGTAGGTGCCAGCGGGCAGAGCTACTTTATAAAGCATGCTATACTGATCCACGGGAAGCCCAACGAGACCCTCAGCACCCTCCACCCCATAATGCACGCTCTGCTGGGCTCGCACCCATTCGCCACTACCTTCTCCGCTCGCTCCAGAGCTTTGTGAAGACGGGGCGTCCTCACCTCCTCCTCCTGCACTCCCAATGCTGCCGCTGATGCTACTGCTGTTACTGTTGTTGGTAGAGGTGTTGTTGTTGTTGTGGTTAACAGGGAGGTCCCGCTTCTTGGGAGGGAGGCACTCCTGGTTGCGCTCGTGGACTGGCTTCATGGTGATTCGGGATGAGAATGGGCGCTGTTACTGAACAGAGGATGGGACAAAGCCTGGCAGCTGCGGAAATAGCACCACTGGAATCAGCTCTGAAACCCTCCCGCTGGCCTCTTCCATCACCTTACCTAAATGCATAAAGAAATCATGTATAAACTAAATATGTTTGGTCACACTTTATTTTAAGGTGCAATTCTCAACATTAACAAACCATTAACTACGACTTTTGCCTGAGACTTCTAATTTGCTGCTTATTAATAGTTAGCAAGGTAGTAGTTAAGTTTAGGTATTGGGTAGGATTAGGGATGTAGAATATGGTCATGCAGAATATGTGCTTTATAAGTACTAATAAACAACCAATATGTTAATAATAGGCATGCTAATAAGCAACTAGTTAATAGTGAGAACTGGTGACTCCCTATACTAAAGTGTTACCATGTGTTAAACGAATTATGTATAGGCTTGTGCTCAACATATTGGCCAGACCAATAAAACAGCAGGTTTTCAGATTGCTGCATTGGCTGACAGCTTTGTCACACAGATATTGCACTTTTTCTATACATTTCAATTTTTTAAAATCCATTTTTAGTAAATATTGTGTAAAATCTGGCATATTTATTAAAGCAGTTTTGCAGTAATGTGCGAAAGGACACATTTTCAAATCAGTTATATAGCAATAAAGCAATTTAGATTGCATTTCACAAGGGCAAACTCTGCAGACAACCTTGTCACACAGATATTGCACATTTTCTATATATTTCAAATATTTGTAGTTAATTTTGAGTACATATAGTGTAAAAAAGTACCATATTAATAGCAATTTTGCAGCAATATACAAAAATGTATTACATAGCAATTTAGTTTTCATTTCACATTTTTAAAGGACAAGTCTGTCAATTTCAACCAGCTTTGTATTGCAATGTCAGTAGCATATGTGAATAATGACCACTGTGTAGCCTAATCTTTCTCCACGTTACCTGCACCCTGATATCTCCATTTAATTTTTAGTTTGAAAACCTGTGTTAGATAACAACAATCAGCATTGAATCAAACTTTTAGATTTATTAGCGTTCGATTCAATTCAGATTATTTGGACAATATGCACCTATAATGTTGCAAACTAAAAACAAGCATTACAAAAAAAATAAAAAATAAAACACAGAAAATTAGAAATGCTGCCTTGACAAGATAAGTTTACAATAAAGTACTAAAATTACTAAAACTGAAAGAATAAAAAAAAAAAAAACATTTAAATAGCAATTTAAAAAAAAAACTAACAAAAATTACAAAAGCGGCACATAAACTTTAACATCACAACATTACGAAGCTGGTTACAAATTGTCAAAGTTGTCCATTGAAAAACATATTGACAACATATTTTTTGAGGTATGACTGTGTCATTTATATTACAGAGCAAAATGTGGAAGTCTGAGTAACGTTAACCACAGACCTTTTTACTCATCAAATCAAGAGTCACTGTTATAAAAACCCATTGGAAACTACCGAGGAAATCCACAAACATGCCTTCCAGTGTGGCATAAATACAACGGCCTAAAAATATCAACACAACCAAGAAAACAAGATAAACTACAAAATAAAATCCTCATGACAAATAACATTAAACTTTGTTAATTTTGTAAACTTCTGTTTTCAGATAACCATACAAAATGTAAAACTCACCATATTTTACTTAATTTTACTTTAAACACTAATGTTGACATCATACCCTAAAAATAACTCATCTATAATATACTGCAGCCATTTTATATAAAATAATATTACTTAACCTTGTATCTCACAGGAAAAGATAAATAAATAAAAATTAACAATAAAAACCAAGCGCAGCAACAGCCATAATAGTTAATAGAATTAGGCCTAAAAGATAAAGCACTCAAAATACATTTCTTCCAGGCTAACTGTGTTGTGCCTGTGATGCTTCTGTGATTTATACACAGTAAATGCAATAAAGAGAAAGAAAATGCACATTCAAGTACAAAATAGAAAAAGCCTGTGCCATTTCTGTCCATGTTCTCTTAAAGAAACAGACACTCTCATACACATGTTTGCCAGATCAGAAAATAACCAAAACTGAGTGCCACAATGGCCTGTGTATTAAAAACAGCTCATTTGTCATTTGTGTGTGTTATTTTAAATTTGGTATTTCAATCTAAGCATATCCAAAACTTGGTATATTTTAATCTAAGCATATGGGTTTAGTGCAGCATCGATTTAAACTATCTGACATAAGCACAAGACAGACTTTGTTTTGATACGATTAGACAAAATATTCTCCCATAAAAGGTAACAAAATGCCTCACAGAATTGAATTTGTTTTTGAAAAAATTGCAAATTTCAGGTGCAATTATCGCCTCGTAGTAAAAGTAGATTAGTGATACTACGTGCCTAGTGGATAGAAACGCATTTTCTAATTTATAAATAAAGTAATCACTCGTTTTAGTTGCTGATTTCACAAATCAAACAAGAGTCACCGAATTACCCGCAAAAATGAAAAGTTTCTATGAAACGGAAACTTCGCCCTTACCCTGACACAATTAAAGTGACACAGAAAAGCGAAAAACATTAAAAAGCACTAATAAGACGCATTTAAAAACACAATAAAGCACATTTACGTGTTTTGGGTGTCAGCGATGAGTGTGAGTAATGACATCGCGCTGAAGTGAATCGTGGCACAAGTAGAGACACTAACGTTAGTGATGTTTTCATCAAGACTCAAGCGTTAGCCAGCTGCTATTAAAGCCTGTAACCTCACTAGCCAGGCATTTCACACGGGAAATATAATCATTCGTTTGTATAAATAAGTTTGGCGCGTTCGTTTCCCTCCGTTAAACCTAATTTTGCCAGTCGTAGCGTGTTTGAAAGTAAAGCAGGAGTAAATGAGAGGCTGGGATTTACACTGGACCGCCGCTAACGGGCTAATCGCTCTTCCCACAAACTCAAACAGCCGCTTCTCCGACCGGCCCGCGACGAAAACACTCACCTCCGCATAGCATCGTGTAGACGACGTGCAAAAATACAGACTCTCGGTGGAGCTCGTGCAATAAATCAGTGGTTAAATGTGGGCTGGTGATATCTGCCCATTCCGGAGGCCAGCAGACTGAAGCCCAGCGGCGCGCGCTGATGACGTCACGGAGGAGTTGATCCGCGGCGCGTTCGTTACGGCAGAAATAATTCGTTTTTAGGGATGGTTTATGGGTTGTTTACTGTTTTTCTGGGTTTTATAAATATATATTTTATGTATTATATGTTATACTATATAAATTAATACATTAAAAAATATATATTTATACAATTAATACATTTCTGAAAGCTGAATAAATAAGCTTTCCGTTGATGTATGGTTTGTTATGATAAGACAATATTTGGCTGAGATGCAACTATTTGAAAATCTGGAATCTGAGGGTGCAAAAAAATCAAAATATTAAATCGCCTTTAAAGTTATCTAAATGTAGTCCTTAGCAATGCATATTACTAATAAAAAATTTAGGTTTGATATATATTTACAGTAGGAAATTTACAAAATATCTTCATGGAACATGATCTTTACTTAATGTCCTAATGATTTTTGGCATAAATGTGTAAACAATACAGTGTATTGTTGGTTATTGCTACAAATATACCCCAGCGACTCAAGACTGGTTTTGTGGTCCAGGGTCACATATTGAAATCAGTCATATTAGTTATTTTTCAGTGAACAGGAGTTTCATTACTTGTTTTTATATCGATAGAGGGCGATGTTGAGCTGTCGCTATATTGGGCCTTGAGGAGACAGACGATTAAAGCGCTTTAGCTCCTTGAAGATAAAAATATCCTTGCTTTACACTGAGATGTTCAGACTTGGAGGCTAAAAACAACAGGACTGATAATACTAATCATGGTTAAGGGATCAAATGTGTTAAGCAAGGCGTTTTCAGTCTTTCAGATGCCACAGGCTCCACGAATAATAAGACAGCATCTAGATATTTTAGAGCAGGGGTGTCAAACTCAGCTCCTGGAGGGCCACACAGTTTAGATGCAACCCTAATTAAACACACCTGATCCAGCTAATCAAGTCATTAAGGCTAATTTGAAAACTAGATGTATGTGTGTTGGAGCATTTTGACACCTGATTTAGAGTGTAAAGACCCAATTTAAGGGTGGAAAATGATTTTATAAATATGTGTAAAATCATATTTGGAAAATATTTTGTATCTGTTACATTACATAATTAGTTAGTTTTTTTTCTTATTATAATATGTATAATTAATTTTTTACTAGCCTATTTATTCATCTTTTAATGTTTTTTATTATTAATAATTTAATTATATCTTATTGTCTATTTATATGACATTTATTATTTATTTATTATTCAGAATGAATGTGTTTATTTAGTCTAATCGTTTTCTTTTTTTTTGTTTAGTTTTGTTTTCACGTTTTGCATTTTTCCCTTCTAAGCTAACTCAAACCCTTCTGTTGAATAAGAACAAGCAACACTTCCTCAAATATAATATAATATAATATAATATAATATAATATAATATAATATAATATAATATAATATAATATAAAACCTGTTCATGCTACAGCACAATAGGTGGCGGTGAAGAATAGCTCAAGTTTGCAAACAGCCATTGAAGGAAAATATTCTAACAAGAGTAAGGGTTGGACATACTATGCTGAATAAAACCTTAAAAATAATAAATAAACATCCCACGGGATTATGTGAGCACTGTGGAGTAGAGGAATCAGTAGAACATGTTATTTGTGTTTGTCAAAAGTATACTAATGAGCGAGAAATAATGAGAAATGTACTTAGAAAGATGGAAATGGATGAATTAAAGCTTAAAAATGTAGTTACTTATGGTTTAGAGAGTTTATCTATCTCAAGAGAACAGAGCTGATTAAGAGAATTTAATTAATTTAAAGAATATATATATATATATATATATATATATATATATATATATATATATATATATATATATATATTCTTTAAATTAATGGTTTAGAGAGTTTATCTATCTCAAGAGAACAGAGCTGATTAAGAGAATTTAATTAATTTAAAGAATATATATATATATATATATATATATATATATATATATATATATATTTGTTTGTTTATTTATTTATTTATTTATTTATTTATTTTTATGAAATGGGTAAACTCTGGTTCACACTCCAATACAGTAGGTGGCGATAATGCACCATAATGTTGGTGCTATCCGCCATAAAATCGAGGAAGAAGAAGAACAGCCATTCAAGTAAGAAGAAGAAGAAGAAGCGCTGTTCGATTGGCTGCTGTGTTTTTGGGAAATTGAGTATTCACTGTAGTCAAACTCGTGTTGACTCGATAACTCCTATGTATAAGCAGGCATTTTAGATCCGTCATGTTTAATCAGTTGCCCAAGGATGTTGTAGTCAGCCGGACAGTGTCTTATCAAACACGTTAAACTCGCTTTAGCAGCGCGCTGTTTAGCTGTTAGCCGTTAGCTGTTGAGATGAGCATTGAGTCATGCTGCTAGATCTGTTACAGGGAGTGGAGGCTGGAGGATTCATCCTCATTCAAGGTAACATCATTTCTAGTCATCATCACCCTATCTTTCTACAATGTGTTCATGTTATGAGTCGATGTTTTCAGATACTGCCAAATGCACTGGGCGCGGACTCCTCAAGTGTTTTATTAATGCAGCACTGAAGAGGCAAGTTTCTCTCTGCTTCTGTTTTGTTTTGTGTTGTTACACTTTTGTATAATGTTTGACTTGTTCTTAATCTTTTAAAGAGGCGAGGACGTACATGTGCTGGGATTTGAGAGCCCTGAGACAGAAGTGTGTGCTTGTTTGGACAGGAGCTGTGTGCCAAAGTGAGTTAAATAAAATAAAAAATACTCTTGATTTGTGACTTGAGACATGCTTTCATGCATACTATGGTGAAAGCGCATAACATCATATGTATGACCGTTAAATTGTACACTGACAGTGTGCAATTTAGTATGCACTTAATTTTTCTTTTTTTTAATCTTAAATAAACTTAATGTTAATTATGTTACAGTAGTTCCCAACTGTTTTTGCTTCAAGAGTGGGGACATGATGCCACACCAAAACAGTTTATGATGTAGAAGTAAACTTTTTTTTTTTTTTTTTTTTTTTTTTTTTTAATTTATGCAAAAAATTGTTGTGCAAAAAAAAAAAAAGGTTGTCTCTTTTTGGAGCAAACCAAAATCTCACTGGATTATCACAATTAATGGCAAAATGAATGTTTGGAAATGTAAACTGATATTTCCTACTGACACACTACAGCAAAACAGAAATAACTGACTTCTGACCATTTTGTAACTGGTGAAAAAAATACTAGTGTTCTAATAATTTTGGCCACCACTGTGTCCACCTTTTTCTTCAACGCGGAAGTAAGCCTATGGGCGAGACTTCTGGTTCATTAGCTGCTGTAGGGAAATAATGAGAAGAATAACAACGTGCAACTAGTGCGTTCATAATTAAGATAATACATTAAAATAATATGGTAAGACACCCCATTTCTCAATATCAAGCTGCAAAACGAGCTGTTTTGTAGACCTAAATATGGATGAGACCGAAAGCTAGACCCATAGAATTTACAAATGGTCCATTTATGCGACAAGAAAAAGGTGGATAGTTGATGCTACTGAAATGCTTTATCTGATCTGTTTAAAGGCTTCATTTTCATAAGGGTTTCCCTGATCCTCTCGGCTGGACGTGCAGATCATCTTTCACCGTCGAGCGGTTCGCTACTCAACACATAACTCAGCTCATCAAAGACACGCAGCAAGCCAAAGCATCAGTACTTGTTGTTGACTCTCTCTCATTGGTTTTGAGACATCATGACACTCTTGCCTTCTGTCAGACACTTCAAGAGCTCAGGAAAGGTGAAACGTTTTGCCTCAGAAACACTTTCACAAACTGTGTTGCTCCTATAAATACTGGCTTTTAGATCTGGGAAATAATGCTCTTGTTTGTTTTTTTTCCCACTGACCACTAGGAGGAGTTATTAAAACTATCATCGGTCTCCTGCATTCAGACTTGCATCAGCAAGGTGTCGTGGGTATTGTGTGCTACTTAGCCAGTACTGTTATCTCTGTGGCACCTGCGAACGATGAACGCCATTCTGTGGCAAAGACCACAAGACGCACAAAGTCAGGCAAAGTCATGCAAGAGGTAAGATATGTGACCCTGGAGCACAAAACCAGTCTTAAGCTGCTGGGGTATATTTGTAGCAATAGCCAACAATACATTGTATGGGTCAAAATTATCGATTTTTATTTTATGCAAAAAATCATTAGGATATTAAGTAGTGCTGTCAAACGATTAATCGCATCCAAAATAAAAGTTTTTGTTTACATAGTGTGTGTGTGTGTGTGTGTACTGTGTATATTTATGTATGTATCCATGCACTCACATACAGCATACATTTTGGAAATATTTACATGCATATGCATTTATATATTTATATTCTTTTATTTATATATAAAAATATTTAATACATGAACAAAACATATTTTTCTTAAATATATACATGCATGTGTTGACACTAATAATAAGTAAAGATCACGTTCCATGATATATTGTAAATTTCCAACTGTAAATATATCAAAACAATTACTTTTTGATTAGTAATATGCATTGCTAAGAACTTCATTTGACAGCTTTAAAGGCGATTTTCTCAATATTTAGATTTTTTTTTTTCACCCTCAGGTTCCAGATATTCAAATAGTTGTATCTCAGCCCAATATTGTCCTATCATAACAAACCATGGAAAGCTTATTTATTCAGCTTTCAGATGGTGTATAAATCTCAGTTTTTGTGGTTTTGTGCTCCTGGGTGACACATGAGGTTTTAGTCTGAATAAACATGAGATTATAAACTGATTATCTGTGAAATCATTTTATAGGAAGAGTACTTCAGTGTGTCCGAGGACGCATCTCTTTCAGTACAGGCCAAACCACGTCAGCCTGGACATGTACAGAAAAAGCAAGATGTGTCTGAGGTGAGCAAAGCCGCTTTGGTTTTTAGCACCTTCAGCTGGAGGTTTTGCATTCTAACTGTTTCTTTTATTGTGACCTGATCAGGCTGATCCAGCTTCAAACCTGACTTTCAATCTACGTCTGTCTGAGGAGGAGCGAAAAGCCAAGGAGAAAGTGGCACTGCCATTTGTATTTAGCCAAGAAAAGTAAGCGACTTCAATTCTTGTAAATGCTGTTGTAGTATTATTTTTATACTATTAGAGTTGTTAATTTTAAATTCTCCTTTTTTCAGTTTTAATTTTAATTGAAATTTTAGTACTTTTTACTAGGGCTGGGTATCGTTCAAAAATTTCCGATACTGATACCTTGCGTTCGATACCGGTTCCTGAACGATACTTTTTTTTTCTTCTTTTTTTTTTTATACCAATTTTATGAAATCAGTTTTAACAAGATTATATTATCCCAAAAAACTAGTTTTTCAGCTTGGTGACATTTTATACAGACTCAAAGCTTCATCTCCTGAGCCAATGCACAAAGGAACAAAATATATCCAACAATAAATCAGTGCAAATACTGTAGTTTTAATAAAAGTTCAAATAGTTTTCTGTTTACACATCTGTTACATTTACACTAGTGCGTGTTCGTTTTAAAACGCTCAGACAATCATAATTTCTATTCATTTATTCTAGGTTGTTAAAGACTTAAAGAAATTGAACATCTTTATCCACTTTCATAAGTGGGCGTTTATTTTCTTTCACCATATGTTTTGTTATTAAATTCTGGTGTAGTATGTCTAATTATTTAAATGCATAAAAACAAATTTATTCTTAAAATAGCCTAATGAAATGTTTTCTTTTTCCTCTGAAATTCTGTGCTCTGTATCTGGTTTTCAAATGAGGCATAAAACATTAATTTCATTTCTTTAAATTATAGTTAATCAAAGTTTATTTATTTATTTTGGCAAACAAAGGAAGTTTACTATTAAAATTAAAACACATACTCTGTGATATCGAGGCAATTTCGATCAAACTCGATACCCATCCCTAGTAATTTTATGTGCTTTTGTCATTGTTTTATATTTCAGTTCAGCTTTTATTACAGTTTTAGACCTCAATTGTTGTAAACAGTGTTGTTTTAGTGTTATTTATATACTGTTATATTTTGAATTCTTTTTTTTTTTTCATTTTAATTTTAGTTGAAATTGTTTTTGTCTTTTTTTTTTTTTTTTTTTTTTTTTTTTTTCAAATTAGTTTTAGGATTTCTTTTTTTTTTTTCAGTTTAGCTTTTATTTCAGTTTTTGCTGTAAACAGTGTTGTATTAGTATTATTGATGTTTATAGTTTTCATTAATATTTTGAATTTGCCTTTTCAATTTTTTCAGTTTTCATTTTAATTTGTTTGTTTTAGTATTATGTGCTTTTGTCTTTTAGCTTTCTTTTCTATACTTCTGTTTAGCTTTCATTTTATTTCAATTTTAGACTTCAACTGTTGCAAACAGTGATGTTTTAGTATTATACTATTATGGTTTTTATTCATATTTTGAATTGGCTTTTCTTTTTTTTTCTTTTCAGTTTTAATTTTAGTTCAAATTTTATATGCTTGGCTTTAGTTTATATGTATATGTTTCTATTTAGCTTTAATTTGATTATTGTTTTAAGAATTTTATTTATTTTTTTAATAATATTTAATATGAATATTTATTAAAAAATATTATTAAATTAATATTTTAATATGTATCATTTTTATTTTATTTCAGTTAAAGAAAACTATTTTTAATAGTTTTAGTTTGTCAACAATAGCAACACTAGTTGTAAATAATAATTTAATATAAAATGCTTATTTTATATATATATATATATATATATATATATATATATATATATATATATATATATATATATATATATATATATATATATATATATATGATCTACAAGAGTCTTTCATGCTGCAGTCTGTTTTATCCCCCACAGAAAATCAGCTCTTCTGAGGCCGACTCCTGGCTCCGGGAGGATCGTGTACGAGCCTGATGCCAACGACGACTTTGATGAGGAGGATCCAGATGATGATCTTGATGTGTGAATGAAGACAGCCCACATCATGACCTAAATCTATGAACGTCAGCTCCATCTTTATAAATATATTTATTATTTATTTTTTTTATGACTCATGTAGTCTGTGGCTGTCTGTTGTTTATCAGCTATTACGAGGCCAGGTTTGAGAACAGATATGAATTGATGAACCACTATTCTTGGTAATGTCATGCGGATTTTGTATTGGTAGAAAAATTGGGATTAAAAAAAAGCACTCGTTGGAAAATATTTCAAGTCTTAAGATCATTATTGACTTATTACTGGGCTATTTTTGTTCAGTTTTTATACATGTAGACATGGAGGGGGAACTTGTCTCTTGTGGGTTGAGATCTTGACCGGAGCTCCCCAAACCTTGTCCCATGTGAAGTCAGACATGATGCTCCAAACAAAATAAATCACAATAAAATTTATATTAAAAGTCAACTATGCATCCAAATTTTTCATTTTATTTCAAGTTTTCACTGACTTAAAGGGATGGTTCACCTTAAAATGTAAATTAAGTCATGTTGACTTCCATAGTAAGGAAAAAATACTATGGAAGTCAATGGTTATCTTCGACTGTTTGGTTACAAGCCCAGTATTCTTCAAAATATCTTCTTTTGTGCTCAACAGAAGAAGGAAATTCTTATTTGGAACAAGTGAATAACTTGCTCTTAACGATGGAACATGCAGTAAGGGCTACTGAACGACTCTTTCTGGTGAACAGATTCAAAAGATTTGAAGTTGAATCATCAATCATGTTGTTCATCGAATTTTTGTGGATGAAATCCATTTGTTTTAATAGGTGTTGACATGACTGGGACTTTTGCGTGAGGATGTAAATTTTGCTAATTTTCCAATTGGTAATGCAAATTCACTGCACTGACCAACAGAAAGCTTCTTGGTTTGAAAGTAATTTTTGTGTAAAATAGCCGACTACTGGTGTAACGATGTAACATGCAGAAAGGGCTAGTGATTGAATCTTTTTAGTGAACAAATTCAAAAGTCGATTCATGACTTACCGTTGTTCTGTGACTTTTCCCGGACAAAATCCAGTCATGTTAATATGCCTCCACGTGACTGGAGATTTGACATAAGGGCAAAAATTTCACAAATTTTCCTATTGGTCATGTGAGTTTCTGGCACTGACCAACAGAAAGCCGCTTGGTTTGAAAGTGATTTTTGTGTGAGATAACGCAGAAAAAGACATGACATGAGAGGAGAAAGAACTGCTGAACGAATCTTTTTAATGAATGAATCTAGAAGATTTGAGTCACTGAGATGAATCCCAAATCTGTTTATTCTTATGGGGAATTTAAAGATTTCTTTTTTACACCAAATAATTTTAATTTTCAAAGAACCACCACTGTATTCAGTAAAAGAAATTAACATTTAGTCATTTAGCAGACGCTTTTATCCAAAGGGGACAATGAAAGCAATCAGAATCAACAAAAGTCAAAAGAGCAATAATACGCCAGTGCTGTGACGAGTCTCAGCCTATAATGCAGTACACGTAGCAAGGTTTTTTTTTGTTGTTGTTTAATTATATAATAAAGAAAAGAAAACAAATGGAATATATAAAGAACAGCGAAAGCTAGGCCTTTTTTTTTTGTTTTTGTGTTTGAAAACATGCAGTTACAAAACAAATAGTTAAAAAAAAAAGATTTATTTAAATAAAAAAGTAGTGCTGTCAAACGATTAATCGCATCCAAAATAACTTTTACATAATGACATTATGTATATGTATTTATGTAGCCTATATATAAGTACAAACACATGCATGTATACATTTAAGAAAAATATGCTGTTAAATATTAAATATTTATATATAATATAAAAAATAATAGAAATATATAAATGTATATACATGTAAATATTTTCAAAATATATACTTTATGTGTGTGTGTGTTTATATATATATATATACAAATAAACATATTTTGTAAACAAAAACTTATTTTGGATGCGATTATTCGTTTGACAGCACTAAAAAAAGAAAACAAATAGATAAAATAGAATTAGAATAGAGAGTGCTAGAGTGAGAGGGTCAAATAAATTACATGACACGATTTTTGTTAATTATGTAATAGATAAAAAAGAAAACAAATGGAATATATAAAGAATAGAGAAAGCTAGTGTTAGAGGTCTTTTTGTTTGATTGATTTTTATAGAAAAAGAGTTCAAAAATAGATTTTTATTTTAAAAAAAAAATAAAAAAGAATTAGAGTAGCGAGTGCTAGAGGCCCAAATAAATTAAATGACGAGAGAAACAGTGCGCTGTAAATATAAATTGATTCGTTTGGCGAGACCTCAACAGCCGAGTCCGTTTGAAATCCTCCGCGGCCACGTGAGCACAAACTTTATGCCCCTTAGCGGAAGTGACGTCTGGGAAGCGATGGCGGCCCGTGCTGCTCTACCGTATTGGCTTTAAACAGTTCTCAGAGGTGAAGGATTGTACGCGTTTTCTTTCCGCTTTCTCAAAGGTCCTCCGGCAGAGGATAGTGTTTTTAATGCCGCGGCAGAGGGACAGTCGCGCTTCTCTCGGCTTTCGGCAGAACGGAGACATTTGTTCGACACTCCGCTCGGTTTGACCATCTTAGCCAACGAGCATTTGAAGACTTCACAGAGCCGGGCAGAGAAACTACCTCCCTACAGAGAAAGACATTCACTAAGTGATATTTTACACTCGCACTTTTTTTAAATCGCTGCACTTTTGCGCCCTCCATGCGTTGATTTGAATCGTATCAAGAGGCGCGAGGCGCATCGGGACGCTCCGGTGTGAAGTTGTGAATGGTTGGCAGGGTCTTATTTCCACAGGTGTGCTGTATTGCTCTTGTCGGCGGTGTAAATCACACCTCACGGACTCTGGTGGTATGGTTGACATGCTAAAGACGCGCCAGTGTCTGCTCGGTGTGCGCACTTTCCTCGGCGTGACCTCCAGATTATGGAGCTTCTTCTTATACATCCTCAGGAAGCACATACGGACGGTGAGTCGCCTGAAAGCGTGACATTTACACGTCTGAGCAACTTTTGCTGCACGACATGGCTCTGAACTTTCACGCAGGTGTCTAAAAGCGACAGCAGACACCTGTCTGGGTTATTAAACCGGCTAGGTTTGGTTAGTTTACTCTCAATCTGCTGAGAAGCACACCCACATTAAAAACTGTGTTTTTGAGCCTTACTATAGTAAAAGTGTATGATACTGTATATATATATTATAGCATTCACAACACTGTTAATGAATGCTACAGCATACTGTAGTGAACTGATACCGTGTAGATGTAGAAAAGTTAGAGTATTGAGTAAAGTAATTTGTTTAAATGTATTACCACAACAAATTAAATTACTATAGTATGGTTCAAAAACACTATACATTACTATAGTATTTTTATGTTGGTATGCATCCTTTAACCTTTTGGGTCTCTGTTAAGACCAGTTTGTTTAGTTGTCAGCAGCACAGCTGGAGAAGAGTAATGACTTGCTGGTTGTGAATAACATGTTACGCTGATTTCATTAAACATACACTGACATTTACGAACTCTTGACTGCAGGTTTGTCAGCTAATGTGACACTTTACTGTGGGCCTAAAGTGTATTATAAGTGTTAAGCCAGTAGTGTAAAATAAAACTTGGCACCTTAAATTAACATCATTTAGAGACACAAATTAGACACAGTTTTACTGTGGAGCAAATTTAGGGTAAAATGTGACTTGGTACCAAAATTTCAAATTTTTAGTGTATTAAATACGTTTATTTACAACCAGTAAATAATTGACCAAAAATAAAACTTTTTAAATTCTAAATATTAGATGAAAATCTAAAACGATAATTATAAATGTTGACTTGACCGCTAACTGAAATAAGTCCAAGTACTAAAATGAACTAAAACTGAAAGATATATTGTATTATATTATTTAGCATTTTAAGTGAACTCGCTTAATGAGTTATTTGGTGTAACAAAATTTTTGAATTTTTATGTGTTAATGTAAAAAAAATATTGTGTAACTTGTTTGCTGGTTTTTATTGTATTTGTTATACTTGTATTTTTTTAATTGTTTATGCCATGAAAATAGCTTAAGATGCTGACGTGGCATTAAATTAAAAATATTCTACTACTTTATTTAGCATTTTACTGTAATCCTAAAACAATAAGGATCAGGGTAAAATAAGTTTAATGTCTTTTTAAAATAATAATAATAATTATGTAATATTATAAATATATTTAGAATTTTAAAAGTTAATTTATAACTAATTCATATTATAATTACAGTATAATATGTGAATATCCAACGGGTCGTTGTTTTTCAGAATTAGCTGATAACCGTGTCACATGCTTTAGCTCAGAGTGTGTAAACACTTGGGTCTGAAAAACAGGCTGTAATCCCGCTGTGCACAACAGGCTTTGGCAATCCAGTTGTATAATAATATTTAAGATGATCGTTAGGACACAATTATAAAGGCATTGCTTGTCTGGGACTCTGATATGGGTGCAGGAGTAGCGAACACTTCACTAAACATGCTTTACAGTCACGCAGACATCGGGTCGGTTCAACTTGATCCGACATTATGAATGAGTCCTTATTGAGGCCTAAATCAAGTTGGGAATAAACAGCCCCCTTTTCAAAGTCACCCTGGCAGTTTCGCTCGGCTGTGCTCTCCCAAGTTCTGCTGACACTTTTAGACAGCTGGGAGGGCTAAAGATAGCTCAGAAGAGAGGGATTTGGAGAAAGAGAGGAAGAGTTATCCACATTGTGGTGAGCGGTGGACCGAGGCGGAGGGTCTCGGACCTCTTAAAGGGAAAGCTGTCTGAGTTTGAGCTCGGGCTCATTCCAGATGGTTACGTATTTGAGTAAGCTGCTAATTGACCAGTTGTGAAATGGGCAGCTCCAAAACAGCTCTTACGTTCGTTATTATTAATTATCCCACTGTTACAGCCAACCTGGAATTAGCAGCTAAGTAGTCAAACTTTTTAGTAACACACTAGCCATAGCAATAGTTAATATTAATGAGCAACCAATATAAATGTAAGCTAATAAATATTTGTGTTGTTTTATTGTATTGTGCAGCATTGTGTAAATACACTTGTCAACATTTGAAGTGGATCAAAACCTAAACCAACTTTTTTTGATCCACTCCATATGTTGACTACTGTATTTAATAGCAATTATTTAAATGTCCAAAGAAATTCTTAATGCTTAACCAATACATTAATTTGTTTGTTTTTTTTGGTTGATGTCATCTTGTATCCTGATGTCTGGAGTCAGAAGCACACTAATGCCAATATATCAGTTAAATAGTCATATTTAATTAAAAAGTAAAAGACTTTATTAAAAACATAATAAATATTTATAATTAATATAAATTAAATATAAACTTCTAAACATTTGTAAATATTTATAGTAACACAAATTAAAATGCCAATGGTAAACATTATCAACTAATCTTTATTATTATTATTATTATTGATTTATTTCCTGATATCAAGAGAGCAGCCCAGATATGAGTCATATTTAGATTAGATCAGGTCAAAATTTAAATATTAAGTATGTATAAGTTAGTATATATATTTATATCTTTAAATATCTATCTATATATCTGCATCTTTAAAAAAAAAAATACACATACATACACGCATATATATGTATATACACATACTTATATACATACACGCGCATATATATTATATATATATATATATATATATATATATATATATATAACACACACACATTTAAATTGATTGTGTGTGATGTTCAAATGTCCTTTATTCACTTGTCTTTAGAGACTAGTGGTTGTTAAAAGTTATGAATTCGTTAAAATGTAAAAACGTTTAATTAAAACCAGTATAACATGCTAAATAAACTGTAAAAGGTGTGTTCATTGTCTTCTTCTGTATAAATGTTTCGCGCATGGTGGTGTACTGAGGTGGCTGCTTCCTGTTTTGTCTCCTTCCTGTTCTAGATAATCCAGTATCAAACAGTGCGATATGACATCTTACCATTGTCACCCATTTCCAGAAACAGACTCAGTGAGTATTTCTTTTCTTCTCCTCGAGATAAAAGTTGGCGGTATGACAACAGAGAGCCTGATCTGAGTGCGAGTTGTCTTGCAGTGTTGCACTTGTGAGCAGTGTTTTGAGTAAGATGTGAGTTTGTATTTCTGTTCAGACACCGTGAAGCGAAAGATCTTGGTTTTAGATCTCGACGAGACGTTGATCCACTCGCATCACGATGGCGTCCTCAGACCTACAGTACGGCCTGGTACACCGCCGGACTTCATCCTCAAAGTAAGTGCTTGTTTTTATTTGCAGTATTAAAAATGCACATCTGTGAACAAAGGTTACCATGCTCAGTGAAACCCTGGAAATATCAGTTATTATGATTCTAGGCCGGGGTAATTCTTGGAAATTTCAGTTTCTTTCTTTATGCTTGGCTCTTAAAATATTTCATCAGCTAGCAGTTGCTCTTAAAAAAATAAAAAAAATAAAATTAATTGATTTAATTCATTCGTTCATTACTTAATAATAATAATAATAATAATAATAATAACTATTGTTATGATTACTACTATTATATCCAATAATACCATTATTAATGATAATTATAATAATGTAATTACTATAATTTATTTTCAAAAATA
The DNA here is from genome assembly GCA_036784905.1 of Acrossocheilus fasciatus. Classification (NCBI taxonomy): domain Eukaryota; kingdom Metazoa; phylum Chordata; class Actinopteri; order Cypriniformes; family Cyprinidae; genus Acrossocheilus; species Acrossocheilus fasciatus. The sequence goes on from CM071944.1 coordinate 42,953,304, forward strand.
GTACACTAAAAGCTATATTAAAATATAATCATAGATATCTTGTAATATAATAATATTACTATTATATACATATTATCAACGTTAATGTAATTATCAATTATTATCAATGTTGTTATTATAGCATTTTAATATTGTTTTCTTTTTAGCAGTTGCTCTTACAAAATAAATTCTTTTTCATTCCTTATTATTATTATTATTATTATTATTATAACTATTGTTATGATTATTATAATTATCATTAATAATGGTATTATTGGATATAATAGTAGTAGTAATGTAATTACTATAATTTATTTTCAAACATAGTACACTAAAAGCTATATTAAAATATAATCACAGATATATATAATAGTAATATTATTATATTATTACAAGATAAGTATTATCAACATTAATGTAATTATCAATTATTATCAATGTTGTTATTATAGCATCTTAATATTGTTTTCTTTAAATATATAAATGACAATATAATGTTTTTATTAAAAAATTCAAATTTTAAAATGCTATAATAATATTAATAAAATGAGTAATTAATAATAATAATAATAATAATGAACTTTATTGCCAGGTATGTTTATTCATACAAGGAATTTGTTTTAGTGACGAAAGCCCCACAGTGCAACAGAACGAAAGCGACAAGATAATAAAAAGAATCGGATACAAAATAGACAATGTGCGAAATAGCAAAAACACAATATACAAAATAGACAATAATGGGAACACTTTACAATAAGGTCCCATTAGTTAACATGAACTAACAATGAACAATACATTTATTACAGTATTTATTCTTTAAGTTTTTTCAAAATACTTACACACAGTTTTTGAAACTAAGGCTTCATTTCTCAAAACACACAGACAACATACAAAACGTCACAAAACCTGTAATAAAAATACAACTGCTCATTGTTAGTTCAAGCTCAGATCCATTAAATAATATAAAGATACAACTTTTGATTTTATTATGTATTAGTAAATGCTGAAATTAACTTTTACTAAGATTAATAAATGCTTTAACATGAACTAACAACGAATAAAATACTTCTAATGTAGTTAACTAATATTAACAAATGTAAACTTATTGTAAAGTGTTACAATAATATTAATAATGCATTATTATTAGTAGTAATGTATTAGTTGGAAAAAAAGTTTTTTTTTTTTTTTTTTTTTCCTCTTATAAACTGTTGTTGTTTTTCAGGTGGTAATAGACAAACACCCGGTCAGATTCTTTGTGCATAAAAGGCCGCATGTGGACTTCTTCCTGGAGGTGGTCAGTCAGTGGTATGAGTTGGTAGTGTTCACTGCTAGTATGGAGATCTATGGGTCTGCAGTAGCTGATAAGCTGGATAACAACAAGGGAATCCTGAAAAGAAGATACTATAGACAGGTAACCACTGAAACTCTTGACGCTTCATTTTGCGTTAACATTTGTCATGAGAAGAACGAAAATGGAAGAAATTAGTAAAGGATATGCAGTTTATATTTTGTCGTCTTTTTGTGTTGTCTTTATCTTGTGCAGCACTGTACGCTGGATTCAGGTAGTTATATTAAAGACCTGTCTGTTGTACATGATGACTTATCAAGTATAGTCATTCTTGACAACTCGCCGGGAGCATATCGCAGTCATCCAGGTAAGACCAGACCTGATCTCAGCAGCACACTGTAGTAGCTGTAGCGCTGCTTTTGCAGGATTAACGTGTGTGTGTGTGTGTGTGCGTGTGTGTGTGTGGTTGTCGAGCTGGTCTCTCTGCATGATGTGCTTGTGTACTTCAGGCCATTTCACCCTCAACACGTTTATCATGTTTAGCATCACAGCAATGTGAACCGTAAGCAAACATCAGATTTAATACAGGATTTATGCGTTATATTTATGTAGTCATATAAAGACAACTTTACAGAATCCAATTAGTTTGGATAAAAACGAGCCTCCTATTAATTTTAGTCTGAAATGCATCACTTTTTGGAAGTAAATTATAAAACTGCCTTTAAAAGTATTGATCACGTATGCATATAATGACTCTAATGTTGAGAACATCTGAACTTTAGGTTGCAAATCTACTTCAAGGGTCATGAAACTGATCATGGAGGTCAATTCCCATCCTATTTTTTTTCTTGGCAGTAAATTAATTTATCAGGAATGATGTAGTAGAATATGATTTTTGAAGAAGCTCCACAACAGATTTTAATAGTAATGAAAAAAACTGCAAAGTGGAGAGGGAAGAGAGGAGATACAACAACGGCTCTGATTAAGTCGGTTGTATTTTACACTCAATTTTATAATTGATGTACAAGCCTCAAAGGTTCCCCTAAATGCACACTGCAGTTCACTATTGCATATTGATGCACTATTGAATCTTCAAATAGCTAAACATTATTAAACCAAGATATGCATAAAAATGCATGAAATAAGAATGAAAAGGTTTTCTGAGCCCATTCGCGCACATTTGTTCTGGTTTTAATCATAAACTCACTTAAAAGAAAACAAGACATAATACTAGACATTTACGTTTAGAGAATATATTGACATATTTCAAATCGATTTATTCTTTCAATGTTCTTTCATTTAAAAAGAGGTCTAGAAAAAGGCTTAAATTTACCTGCCGAAACCTTAAAATATGAAAGTACTGTTGCATTTTAAATACATTTTAAAAACATTTTATGTGTTTTTACCAAGAAGCTCTAAAGAGCAGTTATACTCTCAGTATGGATGGGTTGCATATGTCAGAGACTAAAGGTCTGTCGAAGAGAACGGTTTTCTCCTACAGTTAAAATTAACACTAGGTATGTTTACATGCACTAATTTTCGTCAATCAGAATGAATCTAATCTGATTTTATGCTCTGAAAGTTCTCTTTATATGAAGCATTGCAGTCCGATTCACATATTTGTTTATATATTCCAAACAAAATCTCAGAAGATGCATTTATCACCAAGTCACCGCGTTCAGAACTGGAGGAAGTCACGGTGATAATGTTACTAGAGCTACTGCGAACATAATACCTTGACATGTCTTAAAAAAAACAAACCTGACATGTATGTCAGAGGAGCTTTTTGAGCAAATATTTATGAACTCTTCAGTGTGAGACGAATATTTACCAAAACATAAGGCATAAGTAAACATACACATGTTCGTGTGACGTAAAGCCTATGTAAACACGCGGATCACGGCCCTGTGCTGGGTTTTTTTAAATCCGACTGAGAAAATAGTCTGATTCAAGCATTGCATGCACAATTTTGTTTTTTCTGTTTGATAATTCCAGGTCGAAACCATTTTAAATCAATTTCATTTGGATCAAATGTCAGTTTGATTTGAGGTGTTTACATGAAGAATTTTCAATCCGATTGAGCCATCAGTGAATGTAGCTGTTGTCTTTTACAATGTGCAACACAAGAAAATGTAGTTTAGTATTTCATGACCTTAATGAGCATAAAGAAAAACCGCAGTCAGTCAATACCACTTCTTACATCACTTTAGAAGAACCGATCAATAAATTATTAGCTCTGTCTTGGATAATGCACATTGAATTTGTGATGGGTTTTTGTCACTATTAGTCACAAAATTTATTTAGATTTATAACAGTCAACTACAAGATTTACACACTCAACTGAGAATTTTCTTCTCTAGAACGTGTTTCTTTTGAATATGTATGGAAGTCTGTTTCCGCCACTGAAAAAAAAATAAATAAATAAAAAAGATGATTGTGACTTTTTGTCTCATAATTCTAACTTTTTTTTTTCTCTCAGAATTGCTTAATATTATTAATAAACCTGCCATTCTGACTTTTTTTCCCCTCACAATTTTTGTTTCACAATTCTTTCACAAAAGTTATTATATTTCACAATTCTAACTTTGTCGCAATTGCTAGTTAATATCACGCAATTCTGGGCAAAAATGTCCGATTTGCGAAATGTAAACTCACAATTGCGAGGGGAAAAAAAGTCTGAATTGAAAGAGAGAGAGAGAAATTCGCAATGATCTTTTTATTTATTTAAAATGTGATTATTTGCAACATTTTTCCTGTTTTTTTGCCCATAGATAATGCAATACCTATAAAGTCATGGTTTAGTGACCCAAGCGACACAGCACTTCTTAACCTGCTTCCCATGCTGGATGCACTAAGGTAAAGATCTAAAACATTCAAAATATGCAAAAGGGATTTTTATGGCGTTAACTTGAACCCCACTTCACTTTGTGTTCCCTTCTCAGATTCACGGGAGACGTACGATCCGTCCTGAGCAGGAATCTCCACCAGCATCGACTCTGGTGATCGTCCGACCGAGGGCTTTCCTCAACTCCGCTCTTCTCTTATTTAAGTTTTTATTTTCCAACTGCTTCCCTATTTGACATCTGCCTGTCCGTTCTCCCTCGACTCTTCACCTCTCAGAAACGGCCTTACGTGAGGGCCGGAGGGAGGAGAGTCTGTCCCGAACTCAAAGAGGACGGAAAAGGCAAACTTTTTGGGAAGCTTTTTTTCCCCTGCAGTTTTTTAATTCTTTTCCCTTCTTCGAAATGGAGTCTCTGCCTTACAGCTCTACCTATGCTGATCGCGTGTGTGAGTTATGTGGGATGTGTGTATGAAGACATCAGCTGTTTTTCGTTTTAAATATTTGAAGATATTTGAGGCAAGAAAAACAGTCCATTTCATGACTTGCGTCTTGGGACGTCATACCTCACTTCTAAAGGTGCGACTGGAGATCTGCTAAACGGATTGGCTCAGAACTGGCCACCAACGCTCTGCACATCGAATAGAGTTCACTGGAAAACTGTTGATAACACGGATTATGACAGACTGGTAGATTTCAGGGTTATCGTGGTAGAGTTGTATATGCTGTTATTGAGGTACTGTCTTGGAAGACGTGGGGTTTTAATGACTTCTGTATGGTAGGCCTGTTCAAATTCAGATCATGGAGATAAATTATGTGGCAGATTCTTAAGTTTTATTCTAATTAGTTCTCATCCTATTTTATTCTTGGCAGTAAATGAATTTGTCATGATTATCAGGGAGGATGTAATAGAAAATGAGCTTTGAAGAAGCTGAATGACAGATTTTAAGCCTTTCTGCTCTAATTCTTCTCTACAGAATGTATGTGGTTGGTTATGAAATCCTACCACTTGGACGCCTTTTTACAAATGTGTTTTTTTTTTTCTTTCTTGAAAATGTAATAATGGCAAGACTTGAATTTATAAAACTTCATTGTATTGAAGAGCTGACTGAGCAACAGACACCTTTTTTTACTCAAGGCCTTGTTGGTTTCTCTGTGCACCTGTCAGATAATGTCAGTTCAGTTCTCCTCAATCTAACACTTGTTAAGTCTCAAGGCAGCTTCCTGGGACACAAGTCCATAGACCTGTGCACGTTACTAATAAAAACGTGTCACTATCCTATACTATGGGTTCAGTTTTCTTTTTGATCTTATTAAAAGTTTAAGGGACCAGTTGCAGAAAACCATTTCTAATGCAAAATATTCTTTTAGGCAACACTGTTCCTTCCCTCTTGATGCAAAAAAAGGACTTTTTACATTTATAAAAAAAAAAAAAAAATTAATTTGTTTGTTTTAAGCTTAAACTTGATTAAATTTAGTTTGAATTGAGCTCAATAAACAAACAAAAAAAAAAATGTTGGTGGGGTACAAAAAAAATATATTTAGAAATCCTATCTTTCACAATTTTAATTGTTTAAAATCCTTTCTTGAAACTTTTTTTTTATTATTATTATTTTAATGTTTCTTTTGTTATGTTTCTTTTGTTAATCTTGTTTTACATGAGTTTAAGTATACTGGGCAACATGACAAAAATACATGCGCGCACACAATATATTTTTTAAAAGAATGTTCTGGTTTCTTACGTTATGAGCAATTAGTAATTTTTACAAAAATATACAAATTTATACATAAAAAGTGTACATAACCTTTGTCACATTTGCGCCAGTGTTTTAGTATGAATTAAATTTGTTTTATTTTTTATTTTATTTTTTATATATATTATATAATTTCAGTTAATGTTTATTTAATTTCAAGAAATATTTTTTAAAACACCTCTGCGTCACTTCGGATACCGGAAGTGAGGGCAGATTGTCATATGACTGACCGGAGCACCGCTTGTATAACTGCGTGAGCGGAAAAAGTAGTCCCTACCTTACAAGCATAACATAACGCGAAATCAGAAACGTCTTTAGTAAACGTCGAGCATCTTTAATAAGCCTTACATCAAATATTTCAAATAATTTTTCTGGATGTGTGGTTTTCTGGAAAATGCAGTTTTGAGCTGACAAAAATAGTGTAAATATAGTGTGTCCGTATCAATGCGCAGAAGGGAAAGCACTCAGCAGCAGCAGTAGTGTGTGAAGCGCCTGGTTACATCTCTGACACATCTTTGTGTGTTTGTAAGACTAATTTACTCTTCCTTTAACAACCATGAAGTTTCAATACAAAGAAGAGCATCCTTTTGAGAAGAGGCGATCGGAGGGAGAGAAAATCAGGAAGAAATATCCAGACAGGGTTCCTGTAAGTCGGTTTGTATCGTTTGATAAAGTGTAAACAGAAGCTAGCGTTATGGTGAACAACTAAAATGTGAAGGGCGTGATGTATCTACACGATTTAATCGATTCATCCGTCTTAAAAACCAAATTCATCTAGTGTTTATTCGTCCTTTACACGAACGTATAAGTTTTAAGACGAACGTAAACAGGTTTAGCTTTAGTAACGTACGTTAGCATATGAAGGGCGAAACTGCTGAGGGCCTTGTTGATCTCTCAGCTTCTTTATTATTATTTAAATAAAGCGTCTGTTCGTTGTATGTTTGCTAATAGCGTATTTGAAATGACGCTTTTCAAATTAAATCTGCTTTGAAAGATGAACAGTTAAATACAGTGGTTTGTATTGTCTGACCTGCTTTAATCCTCAGGGCTTTATGACTGGACAGATTGAACTCCTGTAGTGTAATGCGTTGGATATATTTTTGTTGTCTTATTTAAATTGCGTTTGTGGGGTAAAGTAATACATTTAGGACCATGTGGAAGTGGTGATTCCTAAAATAGCCTAGATGTACTTCAGTAAACATGTTTACATCCACAAGGCTGGTTTTGTTTACCATATACATAACCAAACTAGTAAAACAAAAAAACAAGCAATCCTCTAACCATTAAATATTGCAGTAATTTCAGTGCTTGTTTGTTTTTCTCCCATGTTTGGACCGGTTACTACCAAAATATTAATAATAATAATGTATTGTATCATATAAAACAGTATTGACAGCTTGACTCAGCTGAATCAATTCTTTGAAACATTCAGTTTTTACAAATATGATTTTAAGAATTCACTATGGGGCAATTTTCTGAGATGTTTTGTTGCTTTTGTTGGCATTTCCCCCAAGTCCTGGTTAATTTGTGACCTGATGTTTTACATATTGAGGGAAAAAACCCTGAATATATTTATGAGAAGCAACATAGTAGTCTTAAATAGTTATGGGTCTGGTGTTTGATACAGTTATCTTGTTCCTCATCTGCAGCCTAATTATCAAAAATAGCACAGCTTTTCTCAGATCCTCTTTGCTCTGAGTCAAAAATCACACACAGTGGGCTTGAAAAGTAAAAGGAATGAGTAAAATCGATTGAAAGTAAGCCAATAGTTTCTGCCAGTTTCATCTAACGCTGGTTTAAAGGAATAGTTCACCCAAGAAAGAAAATCAGCTGAAAACTTCACCCTCAGGCCATCCGAGATGTAGATGACTTTGTTTCTCCATCAAAACAGATTTGGAAACGGAAATGGATGCTCTGCAGTGAATGGGTGCCGTCAGAATGAGAGTCCAAACAGCTGATAAAAACATCACAATAATCCACACGTCTTGTGAAGTGAAAAGCTGTTCATTTGTTAGAAACAAATCCATCAAGATATTTTAACTTCTGGTCAAAATATGAGTCCATAATCCAGAATATTGCTTCCTCTAGTGAAAAAGTCCATCCTGTTATACTCTCATATCAAAATCCACCAACATATCTGTTCGGAAATGTACAGTTGTTGCTTGTATATTATGGATAGAGGACTTGTATTTCAACCGGAAGCAAAGATTTGAAGTTAAAAATCTTAATGATGGATTCGTTTCTTTAAAAAAACGCAACTTTTCACTTCACAAGACAATAATTGATGGACTGGAGTGGTGTGGATTATTGTGATGTTTTTATCAGCTGTTTGGACTCTCATTCTGACGGCACCCATTCACTGCAGAGCATCCATTGGTGAGCAAGAGATGCAATGTTACATTTATCCAAATCTGATGAAGAAACAAACTCATCTACGTCTTGGATGGCCTGAAGATGAGTACACTGTCATCTGATTTTCATTTTTGGGGGAATTGTTTCTTTAACTGTACGCTACATTTTCTACACTAACAAGTGTTTGTTTGATTCTATGTTAGGTAATTGTGGAAAAAGCTCCTAAAGCCAGAATAGGTGACCTAGACAAGAAGAAATACCTGGTCCCCTCTGACCTGACGGGTAAGTGCTTTTATGTTTCGAGAGATTTTTTATTTTTTTAATGATGTTCATTTAAAATGATGCTGATTGCATCAGAAGATATTATAATTAAATTTTGACCCTCTAACTCTCTATTCTCTATTCTTTAAAAAAAAAAAAAAAAAAAAGAGTTCCCCTTTTAGACTTGCACTCTATTCATTTTCTAACTGCTTGTTTTCTTTAAAAAAAAAAAAAAAAAAAAAAGCTTCTCTATTTTTGTGTTCTATCTGTTTTCTTTTTTATTATATAATTAACAAAAAGCAAAAAAATGCCTCTAACACTAGCTTGCTCTATTCCATTCTTTTTCTATTCTATTTGTTTTCTTTTTATTTATTATATAATAAAAAAAAAGCTCTTGTCATAGCACTTGCATATCATTGCTGTTTTGTTGATTTTGCTTCCGTTGTCCGTAAGCGTCTGCTAAATGACTAAATGTAATGTATTTTTTTTAGTGGGCCAGTTTTACTTTCTCATCCGAAAGCGAATCCACCTGAGGGCCGAGGATGCTCTCTTCTTCTTCGTAAACAACGTCATTCCCCCTACCTCCGCCACCATGGGCCAGCTGTACCAGGTATTTCCCTCTCTCTCTTTCTTTCACTTTGATTGGTTTGTCAATATAATATCAGTTTGTTCCTCTTGTAATTTGACTTTCTCACACACAGGAACATCACGAAGAAGATTTCTTCCTTTACATCGCCTACAGTGACGAGAGCGTGTATGGCGAATAGAGCCAAAGGGAAATGACCCTCATCCCCTCTTTCTTCCTTTTAAAACAATATATAGACGTCATGCTGGCAGCCTAGAGCTCTCAGAACTGAAGTATCAGATGCACTTTTGCTTTCAATTTATCATATCTTCTTTTGTGTTTTTATCCTTTGGTCTGACATTCAATTCTGATGTTTATTAAGAATTTACTAAGAAGCCGTTTTTCATGGTTCTTGCAAAGCTCTAACACAATGAAAATGCCACTGATACTGTTACAATTCGAATTGATTTCCGCTTATATGCAGTTGTGTATCCATTTATAGTATGCAGACCTTTCCTAGTCAAGCTCATTTCAAATATTTCTGACCGTAAATGAACGTTTGCTCTTATAGATGGTTTCTAGCTAGCATGTGCAGTCCAGCACTCGCTGGTCAGACAGTCAGCTAAGCCTAATATGCTGTTGTTACCATGATTTGCTTTTATTATTGTACCTAAAAGAATGTAGATGGGTAGATTTATTTTAAGTTGTAAATCTAAAGTGCAAGTTTTATTTGCAGTTTTGTTTAGTTTTTTTAATCTTGGTATTCAGTTGTATTTCTGGTACCCATGACAATGACCATATAAACCAAATGCACACCAATTTTGTCTGTTGTCTTTTTATCTCAGACCTGGTTGCTATATTTAATATGGATGCTTGGATGGAAACTATAATTAAATTGTCCACAATTGTAGGGTTTTCATTTCCTTTTATGTATCAATTTCATTTATAAGTTTGGCTCCACTGTGACATTTTTTTGAAAGTACTAAATCTACAAATACATCATACATATATCGAGATATATATATATATATATATATATATATATATATATATATATATATATATATATATATATATGTGTGTGTGTGTGTGTGTGTGTGTTTCATTTTAAAAGGAAATGTTGTGACAAAGTAGTGTAAACTACAAATGAGCTACAAAACTACGACTCCCATGTTTTGTCCAATCTAATTCCGGTTATGTGACCGTTTCAAAATAAAAGTCCGCTTCGTTACTTTGAGAAGCTTTTCATCTGTTGAACCGGTTCACAAATATGACTGAATTATGGGTAATATTCGGTTATAACAATAGTTAATAAATAACATCTTTAAAAAGCGACCTTTATTCATTTTAAATGAATTGTATTAATGTTTTAAGGTGAATTCAAATTATATTTAGGCTTTACAAGACTTTGTTTTTATGGACTGAAAATGTCAACAAACTGGGACACGTGAAATTACAATAATTACAATAAATAATTAATTAAAAATGAACTTAATTCATGGCAACGTCGTGGAGCACGTGATGATATCGACTTAGAATCGCTGAGTTGTGTTTGAACTGATTCTTAGAAATGAATCGTTCGAATAAACCGAATCGCGGAAATGAGTCAGACTTCCACGATGCCATGGAAACGCGACGCTTTCCTGGATTGACCATGTTATGAATGATCTCAAGAAAATAACAACAAGACACAATATGCCTCGCAAAGCAGTTAAAGTGGTCGTTGAACTGCACCTGAAGGCGGTGAGGATTTCCTGACGATTATTAAGCTTAGTGAGATCAACCGAACAAACTGTGACGACCAGAAACATTCAAATGCTGCTACTAACTTAAATGAATAGACACAGTATATTGGCTGTTTTGTGTCATTCTGTTAGAGATATTTGGTTATATTTGTATTTTAGATAACCTGTCCAGGGGTGCATCTACCGGCCAAAGATGATGTTTACATCAGTGTGAGTCTGATGAATAAATACAGGAAGACTGAATGTCTTCCTGCAGTGTTTCCATTACTGATCCGGGAGAAAATAAGGTTTGAAAAGGTGGAGTGAGTTTATTACTCTCTCTATTTTACATTAAGTTTTGAAAAGCAGTCTCACTGTTTTATAAACGCTCACCTTTTCCCTTGTAGATGCTGAATTATGCCACCGATCCTGCAGCTATAGCTGAATTCCTGCAGTGTGAGAAGCTGCTTATTTCTTTCTCTTTTTTTTTAAGGCTTTACTTTAGCATGCTTTCCAAGCTAAAAGAGTACAAAAATAATATAATAAAACAAACTACCTAAGTGCAAAATGAATGTTTTCAGACACGTAATTACATGTTAATTGCAAGTGTATTAATATAGTTCATATAAATTTATATTAATATCAATTAGCTGAACTTTAGAGTGTTTTTGACCCACTTAAGTAGGCTGCATCTTTATATGTAATTTCATAACTACTTCTATTGTCTTTGAAATATGATATATGATATAAATATAATAGTGTTTATGGTAACTAAAATATATTTTAATGTCATTCCTATTGAAACTTGGATGTCATGTATTTAAATACATTTGTAATTATTACACATTTGTAAGGATAAATGAGCAATTCAGTGTGTTAAAATGTAAACTTTAGATGTAATATGAAATAACATTACAGCTAAAATTATAATCAAGTACATGTGCTTTAGTATGTTAGTTAGCACATCAAAATACTTTTTTAAAGCATGACAGAATATTATTAAAAACAATTATTTAAGTAAAACTTTTAATTTGATATCATTACAAAGTACTCTTTTTTTATGTACTTAAGTGTGTTAAGAAACGTCATGAAAGTACATTTAAGTGGCCTTTCAGTTGGTTAATAATTTATTATCTGCAAGTAATTTTTTTTTTTTTTATATACTTTTAAGATTTGAAATGCACTACAAGTGCACATTCACTACAATTAAGCACACGTCTTATTCACTAGGGTTATTTTAGTGTGTATCTCCTCCTCCTCAGGTGAAACAGTGAAAATTGAACTCATTCAGCTGATTCCTCCAGGTACAACTGATATTATGTCTCAGGTATTACAGGTATTATTCATGTTGCAGATTGAAGATAATGTTATTTGCTTTTTAAATTCCCTTTTGCAGCTGGAGAAATACTGGCCAGTTTTGAAGAAGATGCTCGAAGTTTTCTTTTCCCAGAACCAAAGCTTGTCCCGTCTTTCTCTGGAGTAGAGAGAGAGGTATTAATGACACGGCATCCCACTTTTCCTGTAAGTGCGTATTGATCTACCACACTAATTGAATTGATTTGCTTAACAACAACAATAATGAATTTTTGCATTATTAAAATGAAAAAAAGAGGGTCTTTAAATTCATTGATTAATTTCAGGGTATCTCTCCAAGATTAGAGTTCTCCACAAAGACAACATTCAGTGAAATCTCCAGTGACAATGGTTTCCTGACTGTTCCTGTGGTAAAAATACAGATTTTTTTAAATGCAAGATTTTAGCTTGATTGCTTCATAAAGTTTTGTAAGATGCTTTATCGTCTTTAGAGGGCAATGACGAGAAAAACCTCCAAAAAGTCACGGAAACAGGGCAGCACCTCAACCCGAAGACATCTGTCTTTTGCTCCATGCAGACAAAGAGAACATCACGACAGAGATCAGGTATCAGATGTTCCTCATTTGTGCTTTTTTTTTGACAGACAGGACAGCAGTAAATACTTGCTATTATGCCATTGTTAAAAAGAAGCACGCTTTGGCAAACCTTTAAAAAGAGTAGTAATTGTGTAAATAATATATTTTGAAATTGCATACTTATGTCTGAATTAAATGCAGTGTGCATGTTATTTGCAATTAAATGAAAATGTCTTATAATTAAAATATACACAGTTTCAAATGCAATTAGTTAGATTTAAGAGTGTTTTAACCCACTTAAGTGGGACACATCTTTATATGCAATTTCATTATTATTTCTAATGTCTTTGAAATATGGTTAAGTGTACTACTAAATGTACTGACAAGCATTCATGGTAAATTACAATATACTTTAATACCATTTGTATCAAAACCTGTAAGTTATGTATTTAAATAATTTTTGTTAATTAATATTACAATATCTGCAAATAAAGTTTTTTTAAGTGCACATTAAATGCATGCATAAATAAAAAAAAATTCCTCTAAACAAAGAATCATGGACCTTGTTGCTCTGCAGGATTACAGTGATGTTCACATGGTTGTTGTGTTTTTTTGATGAATTAGTGATGGCCAGCAGAGGGCACAACGGCTTATTGTAGGATCAAGACCATTAACACTTTGATTCCAGTTCCTGAAGGTGTGTGTGTGTGTGTGTGTGTGTGACCCCCTTTAGGTTCAGAGGTCACGTGGACGGTCCTCTTCCCATTATTCACCCGTCTCTGACAGAAACTCCAGATTAAGGAGTTTGTCACCGCATCAATCAAAACCATCAGGAGAATCAAGTATGAAAACTGTAACACTCTTCATGCAATTTATCAAATTGGCCCATGCTGTGGATCTGTATAAGACTTGCATAAGTTCTCTGAAATGTTTAGTGATGTGTGACAGAACATATTTTGTTTAACCAACAAAATGTTAATAGGTAAACTAAACTATACTATTAACTACATTTTTTTATTCTTCAGAAGAGCGAAGAAGCAGCTATTCCAGACCTTGGGTTAGTTGTGTATATTATTCATCCCTCTCTACACTATACACCAATAAACAAATGATACTGATCTGGAAGTAACAAAAAACCTTTCTAGATTAACTAATAGATAAGTCAGATGAGAAAAGAAATACTCTTTAGCATACTTTCATTGAGAGTACTTATGGAAATAAAAGACTTTACTTAAGAATATACTTAAGTGTGAACATACTGAGGCACTTAACGGTATGTTAGTTGCAATTAAATGGAAATGGGTTATAGTTTAAATGTACTGTGAATAGTCTTCAGAGTGTTTTGTCATTATGTGATTTTATATTTACTTCTATTGTTTTTGAAATATGGTTAAAGTGTGTTTTCATGTATTTAAATATATTTGTATTTACATATTTGTAACGAAGTTGCAATTTGGTGCATTTAAAATATATTTGCCTTAAATGTAATATTGAATAACAGATAAAATTATAATCTAATATTTTGTGTGCTTTAGTGTGTTAGTCAACATTAAAATAAGTCTGCTTCTTTAAAGCATGACAAAAGATTATTGAAACTTGATTTAAAATTCCTTTAAAGTGAATCCTTTAATTTGATAACATTACAAAGTCCACATTTTAAAAGTGTGCTTAAGTATATTCTGAAACATAGTCATTAAAATTCCCTCTCTTTATACACTTGAGTGGCCATTTATTTCATTAATATTATATTATCTGCAAGTACAGTTTTAAAATATACCCTACACTGCAAAAATGCTTTTCTTACTTAGATTTTTGGTCTTGTTTTCAGCCAAAATATCAAACAATTCTTAAATCAAGGATGAAACAAGATTATTTTGCTTACCCCGTTGGCAAAAAACTCACTTCATTTTAACATGGTTTTTTTTCTGAAAACAAGGCAAAAATGTTTACTTCTTGATTTAATTTATTATTATTTTTTAGATATTTTGGTTGGAAACAAGACATGTTTTGCAGTGTACAAGTTTACATTCAATACAATTAAGTGCACTTCTTTGCATATTTTATTGTTTTATGACCTGCCACTGCCCATCATTATTTCAGATGGCTGAGGAAGACTCTTCAGACACAGACGATCTCCTCGACTACGCAGAGGAAGTGGGCCATCATCATTCCCTCATGGGATACGAGGGCTCTTCCAGACACTCCAGTACGGATCGCCAGAGGCACAATGGGTATGTTTGCGTCTGTGTTCCCCAGGTAGAGCTGCATGAATGGATTTGCTCGATGTTTTTTTGTAGAACCGACTCAGACTTTCCACACCACATCCATGCCATGCAACCTAACGTATACTTCATGTTCATAGCAATATGAGTTGCTTAATACATTGGTTCAATGAAGTTGTTCAAATCGCTGACCTTAAATATCAGCAAAAGTAATAGTAGTAATGCATTATTTTTTGAGATAGATGATGTGTTGTTTTCTGCAGATCTCTCTTGGCTTCTCCTGACCTGTGGGAGGAAGTTCAGGAACGGGTTCAGAGCCTTTTAACATCTCCCAAAGCAGTTCATAGACTAGCCTGTGTGAGTAGCACTCAAACAAACACACACGCTCCCATTTTTAATGAACGCTGTGGAATGTTATGCCAATCGTGGGATGGATCATTCAGCCTCCTCTGCCTCTGTTTGTGATGTCAGGGTGCCACTGACTCTGAGATAGACGAGGTATTGACACGCAGATCTGTTTTGGCCCACTCATGCCCATTCTAAACACCAGCGTGTGCTGTAAGAAAGTGGTATGTATGTGCTTATGCAATGGCCAAGTCTTTAAATATAATAACAGGGATATTTATTTTGTTTCACTTGAGCATACTTTTAAAAAGAGCACCTACAGTATCATTATGGAAATAATATGCTCAATTGTGAACTGAATGTCATGTTTTCAGACACTGCAGTTAAATGAACATGTATTAGTAGTAAATACAGAGCACAGAATGACCAAACATTTGACTTGATGGTGATCTTTGACCTTGACCACCCATGTCACGCTTGCTTTTGACCTTTCATAATCTCTGGGGATTATTATGGTCTTTGTCCTTTTATTTGGCATTTCTGTGTTTACCCATGACCTTTCATATCCTCTGGGGTCGATTTTGACATTTTCGACATGACATACCTGGAGTTTCCTTTTTTGACCTTTGACTTTACATATATTTACATAACTCCCAAGGGCTACTTTTGACCTTCCATACCTGGACGTCCCATATCTGTACAGCACGTGTTTCACCCTGTTTCGCACCTGTTTCATTTCATTTCAGAGATTTTGAAAGGTCAAAGGTGAGCGCAACATGCTTGGCCAAGGTCAAAGGTCACCATGAATCAAATTTTTGGTCATTCTGTGCTCAGTATTTACTGCTTATATTATAGTGTACATTTATATCACACACAAATAGCAAAAACTTTTTACTCACTTAAGTAGGCCTTAAATACATCTTTATATATAATTTTAGAATTCCTTCTATTGTCTTTGAAATATGATTAAAGTACTCCTGAATGTTCTGATATGCATTTATGATAAACTAAAATATACTTGATTGTCATTTCCGTTGAAACTTGCATGCCTTGGGTTTGAATATATTTGCAATGAAGTTGCAATTTAGTACATTTTCTTTAAAGCATAACCACGTTACAATTATAAAAACATAATGATTTAAAATGTAAAGTAAAATGTTTCACATTACTACAAAGTGCACCAAGAAACATGGTACTTTAGGTGAAAATGCAATTTCATAACATTAGTGTGCTTAAGTGTGTTCAGAAATATAGTGATTAAAATGCCCTCTCTTTACGTACACTTAAGTGGCCTTTTATTTCATTAATATTATAATATCTGGAAGTACAGTTGTTTAAATATACTTTTTAAGGTTTGATGTGCACTGGTTTGCATTTAATCCAGTTAAGCACACTTTTTTTGTGCACAAGGGTTGTCCAAACTCAGTGAGTATTTAAAGACTGTTCTTCTTTTTATCCACAGATGAATCAAAGGACTGTGTGATTTCCTGTGGCATTGCATCTTTTTCCATTCAATTACGAGTGTGTTTGTTTGTAGTTGTGTTTGTATTGCAGCTTTGAAATGAAACAGTATATTTCTAGTGTTTTTTAACCCTGTTTCTGGAGGAAACACTTGAAATGTGTGTTTCAGTGGAGACAGAGTGACTCTTAAGTGACTCTTCTGACACCTAAAATGGTACATGTGCTTAATATAACCCTCATAACAGAAAAGGTTGACTCCCTTGTTGGAGCCATGGTGCGGCGATAGAATACATCGTGTCACAATGCAAGTCCTATATAATGAAAAAAAAAAAAAAGAGATAAAATCATCAAAAGTGACAAATCAGTAGTGCTTTGATCACATCCTTTGTTCCTCTTTTTAGCATTTTATTTTGCAAATGCTGCTCGTTCATTAGCAATTAAAATGAAATAACTGCTTTAGCTGATTGTCAAGTTCAAAAGGCTTATTCTGTTTGTATCAGGGAGCCGCAGGTGTGTTTTGTCTATGGCATTTCCCCTTGAGACTGAGTATTAAACGAAGAACATCTATCTATCTATCTATCTATCTAAAGTGAAAAAATAAATGGGAAAAAGTCAATTCAGGGTTTTTTTTCAGGTGTTGACGTATTTGTCTTTATTATTTTGTGGATACACATACAGTACATGTTGAATCATACAGTATAACTAATTTGACTACTGTACTGTATAAATACAGTTGTACAATGGTGTGCTTTACAGTGTTTATTCAGTTTCAGAACCTTAAACGCAGACCATTAATGCTTCACATTGATCGTTTTCTCTCACTTCTGATGTAACCCAAAGTATAAAGAAATGAAATACTGTAAAAGAAAGTTCAAACTGGCTCAATGGCAGAAATTTGGCACTGACAACATCATCGGTGCAGTCTTTTCAAAATATTCTCCAGAATAGCTCTGATTCAACAACAAAAGGAGAAAATAATGAATCAGTGGCTTGCTGAAGAAACGATTAAGGCTTGCCACCTTCAGTATCATGACAAAGTAATTGTGTCCAAAGGATCTGATTTTCATTCCAAAGGCCATTTCTGTACCCCACATCAAGTCCTTATCATGCAACGTTTGTATAAAAATGTTCCCCTTCATATTAACACATTCAATTTGGCACAAATCTGAAATGAAAGACACGCAAAGCTCATAAACATTTGGCTTTCAATAGCAAGTGCAAATACAGAACTGGCAACATTTCACACATTAGGCTACTGAAATTTGAAACTTGAACATAATTTGCAGAGAAAAGTTTTGAAAGCGAATTTCGATAACCTTAAAATCAGCGTTTTCTGAGTATAATAACATTGGCTAGTTAGCAACATGCGTACATTACACTAATCTGCCGGGTTTCTTTAAAAAAAACCAATGCGCGATATTGCACAGAGCTCCTCCTCATACCCACAAATACGAAAATCGCCTACTGCTAAAAAGCTATTCGTTAGTACAAAACCAAAGGAAACAACCGCCGTTAATAAAAAGAAAACAGCAATTTGCATAATTCATGGCAACATGTTAATGAACTGTGGAAGCACAGTTTTCTCTCAGTGTAGCGCACACGTAAGTTCAAGAGCACGGTTGGGAAAATGAAGGAAGGAGAACCGCAAGGGCAGGTATTGCTAATGTCCACGCTCAATCATGTCCTCGCTAATGACTTTCCGTCCTAGTCATGGCACTGGTTTTATGAATGGCTCCTACCTCTCTGAACTCCTTTCACGCCGTCACATGTTCAGCAGCGACCGCCGCTCGCCTCTAGAACTGCGAGGTCTCGGTGAAGGAAATGGCGTCGCTTTTGTCGATGGTGAATCCACCGTTGACGTAAGATTTCTTCTCGCACTCGTCGTCGTCCAGCGTGGTCTCCAGGGCGAAGGGGTTGGCCGCGTCCACGTCTGAAGTCAGGTCCATCCTCTCTAGTTCTCGCTTTGACAGCTTCTGGACTATTCCAGCGCCGTAGGCGTCTCCCAGCACGTTGATCATGGTACGGAAGCGATCGCTGGTTTGATGAGAAAAAACAATGTGAAATTCACACTATAGCTGCTGTAGGGTTTTAGCAGCCATCACTCCAGTCCTTCAGAAACCATGTAGCCTACTTCAAGTCATGTCAGAAGTTCATATTTAAGAACTCCTGGGACACAGGTGTTAAAGGAAGTTTGTATTTATGAGTTATGAAGTCGTGATTACTATGTCAGGTGCGTTGAAGTCATTTGGTCAGAGCAAGATTGAGGCTTGTTTCTGCAATCTCACAATTCAGATTTTTTTCTTTCACTTTTTCACAGTTTATAACTCGCTTTTTTTTTTTAAATTGCCAGGTATAAAGTCAGAATGGCTGGCAATTCTGAGGAAAAAAGTCAGAATCGTGAGATGTTATGTGAGTTATTAAACTCCCAATTGCAAGAAAAATTCAAAACGTTGGGAAGAAAAGATAAAAATTTGTGATTACTTTATTTTTTTTTATTCTGTGATGGTAACAAAAAAGCAAACTCGGAATTCTGATAACAAAAAGTCTGAATTATGAGATATAAGCTTTATTAAATGACTAAATTATATAAAGAATTATTATTAAGCAATCACAAATTTTTATTTCACAATTACTACATTTCTTCCAAAATTGTGGATTTTTGGTGCAGTTGTGAGTTTATGACTCACATAACATCTCATAATTCTGTCTGCAGTTGCAAGTTATGTCTTGCCATTCTAAGTTTACATTTCACAATTCTGACATTTTTTTCTCAGAATTCTGAGTTTACATCTCAGAACTGCAGGAAAAAAAGGCAAAAAATTCACAATTTTTTATTCCATGACAGAAATGGGCTTCCATAAGATGCCAATGTACCTTTTATAAAAAAAAAAATAAATAAATAAAAAAACCTACCTATACATAATGATGAATAAAAAATGTGCAACAGTGAGTTTTTCCATTTATTTGTGTTCTATCGTAATTGTACAATATTATCATATTTCTTACATGCTTCGATAAAAGGAATTATTGTTAAATTATAGTTTATTGTAAATGAAAAACATTGCATCCATCGCGTCTGGCATGTTTTCTCATTGACACGCCCCCAACTCACGGCTTAAAGGAACACTCCACTTTTTTTGGAAATAGGCTCATTCTCCAACTCCTCCAGAGTTAATAAGTTGAGTTTTACCGTTTTTGAATCCATTCAGCCGATCTCTGGATCTGGCGAGAGCACTTTTAGCATAGCTTAGCATAGATCATTGAATCCGATTAGACCAGTAGCATCGCGTTCAAAAATGACCAAAGAGTTTCGATAGTTTTCCTATTTAAAACTTGACTCTTCTGTAGTTATATCGTGTACTACGACCGGCGGAAAATGAAAAGTTGCGATTTTCTAGGCCGATATGATTAGGAACTATACTCTCATTCCAGTGTAATAATCAAGGAACTTTGCTGCCTTAACAGCAGGCGTAGTGATATTACGCAGCGCCTGAAAGTAGTCCCCAGCTAGGTAACTAGTTATAATATAGCTGGGGACTACTTTCAGGCGCTGCGTAATATAACTGTGCCTGCTGCCGCAGCAAAGTTCCTTGATTATTACGCCGGAATGAGAGTATAGTTCCTAATCATATCGGCCTAGAAAATCGCAACTTTTCATTTTCTGCCGATCTTAGTACACGATATAACTACAGAAGAGTCAAGTTTTAAATAGGAAAACTATCGAAACTCTTTGGTCATTTTTGAACGCGATGGTACTGGTCTAATCGGATTCAATGATCTATGCTAAGCTATGCTAAAAGTGCTATCGCCAGACCCGGAGATCGGCTGAATGGATTCAAAAACGGTAAAACTCAACTTATTATCTCTGGGGGAGTTGGAGAATGAGCCTATTTCCAAAAAAAGTGGAGTGTTCCTTTAAAGAAAGTTCAGAGTTTCCCACTTGTAATTACGATTTTGCATGTGTGTTAAACACAGAAATACAATTTTTGAAATAAAACGCACCATTTATTTCAGCCCTGAGTTTCCGAGTTGGGGGCATGTTAGTAAGAAAGTTACGATAGAATATATAACGATTTGATTTTCAGCACCTTCATAAAGTTAATAAAAACACCCCATGTGCAGTCATTATTCATATTTTTTTTAGATGTCGAGTTGACTTGAACTTTTTGTAGTAAAAAGTACATCGCCATCTTGCCCTGACCAAAGTGATTTAAACACACCTGATTTTATAATTACAACTCGTAAATAGAAACTTTCCAGGATGACTTGAATGGAATAGATTACTGAAGAAATTATGTATGTCTG
This sequence comes from Acrossocheilus fasciatus, assembly GCA_036784905.1. Classification (NCBI taxonomy): domain Eukaryota; kingdom Metazoa; phylum Chordata; class Actinopteri; order Cypriniformes; family Cyprinidae; genus Acrossocheilus; species Acrossocheilus fasciatus. Next base: position 42,974,288 of record CM071944.1, read on the forward strand.
TAGGCCAAAACCCAGAAACGACTTAACATTTTCCAGTCAATGTTTTTTTTTTTTGGATTGGGATTTTGGTTAAATGCTTGTAATAAAGTCTACGGTGAAAACAGGCTCAATGTATTTTCACATTTCATTCTACGGCATAAAATACACAGTAATACCCGAGTAATATATTTATATATATTAAAATTTTACTTGTCTTGAAAAAGGCAGTTGCTAACAAAGGGCTAAATGGGACTAAGTTAAACGTCATCACAATGAACAGGTAAAATACTTAATAGTTGCAAACTATTCTAACTCAAACTTTCAGGGAAAATGTAAAAAAAAAAAAAAAAAAAAAACGGGTTGGTGGTGACATTGAAGTCATGTGACCGTGGTGTAGTTCATCTGTAGCCTACGTTTAGCTTTATACTTCTGTCAATTGTATTTAAGCATAAAAATTTACTTGTGTTCATTTTGTTGGAGTTTATTTTCTGCAATAATCCAAAAGCCAATGGAAAAATCCTATTGGGTTTTTGTCGTGGGAACCTGGGTGATATGGGTTGGCCTACAAAACTACGTCATCTGTACTACGTACTGTGTCACATTAATTAAACCTGACACTTTGGTCATGAAAACCAGATACTTACAGCAGCCAATCGACAGCGACGATGAGGGTGACATCAGTGGCAGGAAGGCCCACTGCCGTGAGCACTATCACCATGGTTACCAGTCCAGCATTTGGAACACCTGCTGCTCCAATGCTGGCGACTGTTGCCGTGATACTACGGAATGAACGTTTAAAAAAAGTATCATTCAGGCCTTCGTCCTTCATGAAGCCACTTAACTCTATTATATCACACCAATTGGCTTATATCCCACTTACCTAATGGTAACAATCTGGCCAGCGTCCAGGTCGTAGTTGTTCAGTTGAGCTATGAATATAGAAGCAACAGCTTCATACAGTGCAGTGCCATCCATATTGATAGTCGCACCAACTGGAAGGACGAAGCGAGTGATTCTCTTGTCGATCCTGTTGTTCTCCTCTGCACAGCGGAACGTGACCGGCAGAGTGGCTGAGCTGATAGAGTGAAGACACTTGTTATTGCAAAATAGCAGTTTTCTTTGATTGCTGTGAATTTGAAAGTCTCTTTGTTCACATAAAACATCTAAAACTGGAATGACAGGTCTTCAGGAGCAGGGCCGAGCAGGCTTGCTATAAAAAGCTCAAAATAATGATCAAAACCAAATTCTAAAGATTTGTTTTTTTTTAAAGAATTATTCATTGCATTTAAGAAATGTATGCTTTTTGCTTGTGCAGAATCTATTGGGACACTCAAATCCCGTCTAAAATGTCTGAATTTATTGCATTTAAAAACTAAATATTATTGTTTGTTTTTAAATTGTCTTTAAAAAAAGTTCACATTATTTTCTTAGAATTAATTAAAAGAACTAATTATGTTTTATATATAAAATATCCCAAATATGTTCTAAGGATCAGAGGTACACTTTAGCATAGTTTTAAAAAGAGTAGGCCTACTTGTTGTGGAATATTCCTTAATTATTATAATTTAATAATTAATTGTCTTTGAAATATGGTTAAAGTACTGCTGAATGTATTGACAAGCATTTATGGTAAATTCAAATATACTTTTAAGTCATTTCTGTTGAAACTTGAATGTCAACTATTTAAATATTATTTTTTTAATTACACTTTTGTAATAAAGCTGCAATTCAGTACTTTTAAAATATATTTACATTAAATGTAATACTGAATAACACTACAGTTAAAATTATACAGGTAAAATGATAAAGCTTTATATGTGCTTCAGTATGTTAGTCAACACGACGTACTTCTTCTTTAAAGCATGTGAATAGCTCACTTTACATTTCATATTATTACAAAGCACACTTTTTAAAAATGTACTTTATTTTATTAGAAAACAGTCATTAAAATTCCTCTCTTTATGTTCACTTAAGTGGCTTTTCGTTTCATAAATGTTATATTATCTGCAAATGAAATAAGCTTTGAAATACACTACAAGTGCACATGCAATAGAAATACGTGGACAAGGGCTGACTCACAAGGCTTTCCAGACTGTAAATCGGGCCAAAAATCTAGGTTTGCCAACACATGTGTTTTGTGTGAATTTGTTGTGTTCAAAATGACTAAAATATCTATTAGTGTGTGATCCTCAGTTTAGTGTATATAAGTTCAGTAACACTTTATTTTAGGGTCTTTTAACTAGTTGCTAATTAGCATGCATATTAATAGAATATTAGCCATTTATTAGTAGTAATTAAGCACATATTAATGCCTTATTCTACATGACCATATTTTAGATCCCTTAATCCACCCCATACCTAAATTTAACAACTACCTTACTAACTAGAACCATAATTTCTAGTTTTTCTCTGTACCCACTTACACACTCAGCAACCGTATGATAGACAGTGTTTTAAATCTCTTTCGATTTTAAGTTGTGTACTGTATTCCAGCCTTTAGTCAGTATACCAATGCTAAAATATTCATTGACTCACCTTGAGGAAATCATGAGAGCTGTTAGCAAAGCCTGTGCCATTCCCAGAGTGAAGGTGAATGGATTCTTCCTCACAAACACAAAGTAAATCAGGGGGAGGAATACGATGGAATGGATGGCTAGTCTGTGAAAGAAAAACATATTTTAAAACACAACCCATAGTACATTATCATAAGCAATGAACATTAGAATAGATCTTTTAAAATAAAAAAATATCTTTGTAAAATATTTCTTTAATTTCAGTGGAACTAAAAAGCTGTTTGGTGTTATTTAACTCCTTCCCCACCAAAGTTTTTTTTTTTTTTTTAAGTTGCGAGCCACCGCCAGCCTTTTGATAATTTCACAGCCCCCAGAATATTCTGTCGTATGTTCAGATATTCATACGACAGAATATCTGAACATGCAATATGTCAAAGAAAAAGACAAAAACAAACAAACAAACAAAAATATTCTAGCTTATTGCATTCTTATTTTTATCTCTTGAATATCTGTAAGTTTTATTAAAAAAAAAGTATCACTTCCATTAATGAAAATTTCATTCGGTGACGTTAGGCAGTTTTTATTTATTTTCTGTTTAATGTTTGTTGGTCGTGTTATTTCACATACTGTATGCATCTGCGTATGTATGCGATTGCTTGTTTCTGCTTGTTCTTCGCCTGTGTTTGATCCAGGCAGACGTTCAGTGCTCTATCAGATGATGTGTAATAGCAACTCCTAACTTAAATCAGTGAAAACACGGAAAGCCAGAAATTTCCATCCATCACGCGTTGTCACGTAAATGATGGGAAATTCTGTCAATGGCAGGGAAAGTTTTAAAGGGATAGTTCACGCAAAAATGAAAATTACCCCATGATTTACTCACCCTCAAGTCATCCTGGGTGTATATGACTTTCTTCTTTCAGAAAAATACATTTGGAGTTATATTAAAAAATGTCCAGGCTTTTCCAAGCTTTATACTGGCAGTGAATGCATGGTGCTCAAGATTTTAAAAGGCCAAAAGAGTGCATCCATCCATCATAAAAAGTACCTAAAGCTCAATTACACAGTAACTTTAACAAATAAGCACATGTCAACCTGCCATACCAAACAAGACCACAGGAAGACACCAAAGGACTGCATATAAACTACTATATGGATCCATTCAGAATCACTAAAATACAAAATGAAAACATTCTGTTTGTGTCTCGACGTCATCAGTGAACACTTCCTCTGTCAGATCAAGTGATCGTGTCTGTGTTTTGAGCATCTGATACCCATGTGTACATAAACACAAACTTCCTCACAAACTACGTGAATATACTGAACTTCGTTCAAGCAGAAATATGTTTAACAGTGCGCCAAGAGCACACATATACACGGTTTGTTTTATTTGAGATTTATACATCATCTGAAAGATGAATAAATAAGCTTTCCATTGATGGATGGTTTGTTAGGACAATATTTGGCCGAGATACAACTATTTGAAAATCTGGAATCTGAGGGTGCAAAAAAATCAAAATATTAAGAAAATCACCTTTAAAGCTGTCCAAATGAAGTTCTTAGCAATGCATATTACTAATCAAAAATTAAGATTGGAAATATTTACAGTAGGAAACAAAATATCTTCATGGAACATTATCTCTTCTTAATATCCTAATGATTTTTGGCATAAAAGAAAAATAGATAATTTTGACCCATACAATGTATTGTTGGCTATTGCTACAAATATACCTGTGCTACTTATGACTGGTTTTGTGGTCCAGGGTCACATATATATTTTAATTTATTTAACTTATTAATCATGAAATTATTACATTTATTATATTTAAATTTTAAGTTAAGTTAAAATCTCGCGCACTCCCTGGAGGATCACTGAATGACCCCCCCCCCCCCCCCCCCAGGTTGAGATCCATTGCTTTAAAAGCATCCTGTATTTTTACCAAGGTCACTTGGATTTATATCCTCTCTATTCGTAAGAGCTACACTGTATTCTGTTTGACTCAGCAGTGTGCTTTCAGTTCATTCCACACGAGTGCAGATGGCATTTGTTTAACTGCAGCTACAGAATCTCCTGACTGATGTTCAGTTGCCTTTATCACTCAAATTATTGGAAGTTTGGAGTTTATGAAATGTATAATAAGCACATCTGCAGCTCGAGCAGTTTTAAATGTCCGTGGCTCTTATCTGTGTGTGAACAGAGCTGACAGTAAATCTGCTACTCTGCTAATCAACAAGGGAACATTTGAGAAGCTTGTTCACCCGCTGAGCACCGTCACCATGTACAGCCCCATCTTCCTGAAGATCTCCCAGTCGTCCACCTCCATGATCTTGGCAGCAATTAGGAACAAGATGCCAATGGGCATGTAACTGCCAGAGAAAATTCATTACATTTATAATCAATATTACTCAGAATTTCAAGAAACATATCATTTGTTTACATTTTCTTAAGAAAAAGTGAGTCGTGCTTTTTGTGAGTGGTTGCTAGGGTGTTGCTATGTGGTTTTTAGAGTATTCGGAATAGTTGCTAAGGAATGCTATGTGGTTTCTAGGGTGTTGCTATGTATTTTTTAGAGTATTGTGAATGGTTACTAAGGAATTGTTATGTGGTTTCAAGGGTATTCTGAATGGTTGCTAAGGAATTGCTATGTGGTTTCTAGGGTGTTGCTATGTGCTTTTTAGGGTTTTTAGAGTGCTTGCTAAGGAATTGCTATGTGGTTTCTAGGCTTTTCAAGGTTGTTGTTATGCAGTTTCTAGGATATTCTGACTGGATGCTAGATTGTTGCTATGTGCTTTCTAGGGTAATCTGAGTGGTTGCTATGTTATACCTAGAGTATACTGGTGTGGTCTCTAGGGATTTTCTATGTAATAGCTAGGGATTTCTAGGTGGTTGCTATGCAGTTTCTAGGGTACTCTGGGTGGTTGCTAGGGAGTTGTTAAGTGGTAGCTAGGGAGTTCTCAGTTGTATCTATGTGGTTGCTAGGGTGTTCTGGTTGGTCACTAGGGAGTTGCAATGTAGTTGCTAGGGTGCTCTGGGTGGTTGCTAGGGAGTTGCAGTGTGGTTGCTAGGAAGTTGCGGTGTGGTTGCTAGGGAGTTGCAGTGCGGTTGCTAGGGAGTTGCAATGTGGTTGCTAGGAAGTTGCGGTGTGGTTGCTAGGTTGCTCTGGGTGGTTTCTTACTGACCTAGGTCAATAGAGCCCGTCCTCAAGTCTGAGTATGAGCAATAATGACAGTGATTCTTGCCTGTAAGGTGTCAGAACTAACCACATAATAATCTGAACGAGTCTCATGGTGGCCTCATTCAGAGCATCGAAGAACTCCAGCAGGATCCGGCCCCTTTCTCCCATCTTGCCGATGACCAGGCCGAAAGTCACACAGAATACGATCAGGCCGAGAACATTAATGCCATCTGAATATGAGCCCACGATCTTGTAGTCTTTGGTCAAATTCTACAGCAGAAAGAATCCAAAAATCAACACATACATTCTTCATTCTCCATCTTTACCATTCATTTACTCTTCATCTTTCTCTCACCTGTGCAACTGTTGAAATAATGGTGGTGAACGGTGGAAATGTAGTCGTGTTACTTGAGCTTATGTTGGTTTTCGATGGTTCAATCTCTTTGCGATGCGTCTTATACTAAAACACAGATGATGTTTATTTAAACTAAATAGTATATTTGCATGACTTAATATAAGTTAAAACTATATTTTACCTGCTGAAAACAGGCTTGCACAAGATTTTCAGGAAACATATTCCTATAAAGAAATGAGATAAACAAACCACTCTGTTAAAGTACTTGATACAGAGTCATGATCATATTATTGGTAACACTTTAGTTTAGAGACCAAATTTCACTATTACCTAGTTGCTCACTAGTGTGCATATTACTAGCATATTGGCTGTTTATCAGCACTTATAAAGCACATATAAATGCCTTATTCTGCATGACCATATTTTAGATCCCTTAATCCACCCCATACCTAAATATAACAATTACCTTTCTAACTATTAATTAGCAGCAAACTGGGAGTTTATTGAGGCAAAAGTCATAGTTAATAGTGAGAACCAAATTATTATATTATATTATATTATATTATCTGGACATATCAAGCCATACCTAACATGGTCATCTCATTGCACAATTTTTTTATTTATTGCAATGAATATCATGCATTTTTAAGTATTCCAAGGGGTCATGAACTGAGAAATCAAAATCCCCTTGATCTTTTAATATATAAGAGGTCATTGTACTATAAAAACATCCTGTAAGTTTAAACTCAAAACTTTCTGGTTAGTGTAAAAACAGCTTATATTGAAGGCAGTCTGACAAAACAACAGCTCTACTCTATGATGTTATAGTGTGGATAAACACTGCCTCCACAGAAGAAGATCAACACCTGCTTCTACATCACTGCCTGTTTAGCCCCGCCCACCGATTTGGGCATATAGTGTAAATAACGAGAGGCAAATGCAGGTCTACACAGAAACCAAATGATAAACTTCATTTTTAATGAAGATCCAGATTGTGTCAGTAAGAACTGTCCTTTGTTAACTTCATTTTAAGATTTGTTTACAAACAAGGCACAATACAATGCAGGATTTTCAGAAAGACTGAAACTGAAAGATGATGCTGTGCCGACTATAATAGATCCGACAGTAATGTCGCAACACAAGTGTGAGTAACTGTTTGAGCAACTGCTTTGTCTCTTCTTACAGATCGCTTGTTATGTATTGAGTTATTTATGCATTTTGACCTAAATCACAGCAGCGTTTACCACGCCTATTCAAACAGAGCACTCTGATTACGGGGGTTAAAAACAGCACAGAAAATAGCTTATTACTTCTAAATTATGATTTTTTTTTTAATGTAAAAATCTTGATAACATTATAAGTGAATCTCAGAAAACAGTACAAAATAAAAAAAAACAAAGGCAGTTTATGACCCCTTTAAGTGTTCAAATATGCATATTATGCATGCATATTATGTATTTTTGTATATTATTGTCTTTCATACAACATAGGTAGACCAAGGTGTGCAATTTTTACCTAACCAGGTCCAGTAAGGTGTCAACAGTGGTCACATTCGGAGTGCTTCCTGCTCTCTCGATATTATCAGCACTCTGAGACACCCCGGGTTTAATCGTCGTCACAAGAACGATTCCTTTTAAGCACAACATTGTTGTTAAACAATCACAATTTATGTCTTTAAAGCTTACTGATGTCATGCTTATGTGACTCACCAAGAATGACAGCAATGATGGTAGTGGAGAGGTAATAAACCACAGCACGTAGACCGATCCTGCCCGACACCTCCGAGTCCAGCGCTGCCACTCCTTCACAAACAAGGCCAGAAGTTAATACTACTTATTCATTTTTCAAAGAACACACTTGACCTGCTTAACAATGTCAACAAAGAATGTTAACCACTGCAAGTTACATTAATCAAGCATTAGATCTGCCAATGGGGCATGTATGACTGTGATATGTATATATATATTGCCATTATTACAGTGTGTAATCAAAATGAAATCATTATTGCTGATCTTCAGTGATTACTGTAAGAACTTTACCACCTTTATGCCCAGAAATGATAAGGATGGTGTCCAAAACACAAACTCATATTGTCCAAAACTTAGACCCATAGTGCGTTGCCAGCAATAAAATATTTGGCTATACTATGCCAGTGTTTCCTAAAGAAGAGTTCATAAACCCCTGAGGATTTATGAGGAAATTGTAATTACTTACCACTTACTAAAAAAGATAAAAGATGTTGAGTTTTTACCTGAATATAACCATTAACCAACATCAAAAAACTGTGAACATGTGAATGGTTTGTTAAATTATTTAATTATTAACTTAAAATCTGTATGGTGGAACTTCAACTCAATGGGGCTCGAACAGCAATGCAAAGCTGATTCTGCACTAATTTAATCTAATATTTAATGTTGTAGATTTATGTAGCAAATGAGAATCAATAAAATTATTGACTATATTTTGAGACAAATGTCTTATTAATGTTTTTCAGTTTTGTTTAAGGTAATTAAAGCAACAGGTCTTCAATAACAGAAGAATTTGAAAGTATGGTATTTGGGGTAAAAAGCACAATAATTAACATGACAATAAATAGCTGGCTGACTTTTCAGTTTTTTGACATGCAATGGTTAGATTCAGGTGGTAAGTATCATATATTAAATTGGGTGTCCACCTTAGAGATAATCACCATATTTATAATTAAACAATCATAGTTGAAAATATGATATTAATCATGTCACATAATAAAGTATCATGTTGTACCTGTTGTACCCTTCTATTGTAGTTTTCGTTAATATTTCTGTTTTCACTTTAATTTTAGTTAAAGTTTTAATAATTTTATTGTGTTTTTGTCATTTGTATTTTTTTAAATGTATATATATATATATTGTTTTATTATTTTTTAAAATTATTATTTTAGTTTATTTAGTTGGAGTTATTTTAGTACCTCAAATTAAACCACATTAAAATGAAAAATGTCACATCGGAAACTAGGTGAAATCAAGTATGTTTTTTTTTTCCATATTTTATTTTTATTTCCATTGATGATTTCAAGTAATGAAAATGTTTATTATTACACTGTAAAAAAAAAAAAAGTTGAGACAACTTAAAATTTTAAGGCAACCAGCTTCAGCAGATTTTTGAGTCGTTTTAAGTTTATACAACAAAAATTTGAGAATCTCCCACAAAAATAAGTTGAGCAAACTCAAAAATCTGCTGAAGCTGGTAAAAAATTTTTTTACGTTCGCTCAACTTTTAAAAAAATTTTTTTTACAGTGTATTATTATTATTTATGTTGTAGTTTTAACTATAATAACCCTGCTTGGCTGACAGAAATGTTTGGAAGTCATAAATACATATGACTAATGTTTCACATATTTAATGATTTTCAAATATAATATAATATAATATAATAGTGTTTTTTTTTTCATTATAGCTATAGTGGGTGATTCTGAAATTCTATGTGATTGAAAAAGGCAGAAGACCCTGGCAGGGCTGGGATTAATCTTTTATGGGTGGACCCTCGTCCCTGAAGGTGGCCCTGGACACCGGTAACATAAGGGCAACATTTACAACCTCCGAATTTTCACAGCCAGTCATAAATGGAGATGCTGTGATGGGCTGAAGAGAGAGCGATACCTGTTATCATGCTGGAGACGATGAGAGGCAGGATGACCAGCTTTAGCATTCTCATCAGGATTTCTCCTGGGAAACCAAAGTACTGCTTCTCCAGCTGGGACAGAGAGGTGTAGTCCCGCACCAGCACTCCCAGAGCGATCCCTGCAGACAGAAAGACAGAAACCACGTCAAACCGAGTGCAAATGTCAAACTCTCCATTGTGCCTAATCTACACGAACCCCAAAACAAGCCAATCTGAATGTACAGAGCTATATATTCCAATGATATCTCAAGATCAACTTCATTTACAATTACTACTGACTGTATCAAAATGATTAAGTGTCATCACTGATCTTTAGATTGATTTCACAGCAAGACCCCAAATCTCCGATCTCACTGACATTTCGAAAGGGTGCAATGAGAATAGCGAGCTGTAAATGCTTTGTGATGTTCAGAGCACAAATAATATTCCTGTATTTGTTGCCAGATGCATGGCACAAGATGTGCTGAATTAGCTGCAGCTGTTAAACTAAATAAGAACATTTCAGACAGCTGTGTCATTTTGAGTTTTGGATCATCTCAGTTTCATTATTTTATAAAGATGGATTTGGATGTAACGTTAGTCAGTTATATCAAATAAACTAAAAAGCTTTCCAATACACTTAATGAAATCTGGTGGACTGCACTGCAGATACAGCAAATGACATTTATATTTATGTGTCTGTTTCCAATGCCCTTCTATAACATCAGGCATCATTTTCAAAACGCTTTTAACAAAAATCAGATCAAATGTGTGCTGATATGCAGTTGCCATTATTATAAAAAATTATAAAATTATAATATTTTATTAAAAAAAATATTAATGAAATAAAAGGCCACTTAAGTGTACTTAAAGAGAGACACTGTTTCTTAAGTCACTTAAGTAGATTTCTAAAAACTGAACTTTGTAATGATGTCAAATTAAAAGTTTTACTTTAAAGTACATTATTAATCATTGCTTTAATAACGTTTTGTCATGCTTTAAAGAAGTACACTTATTTTGATGTGCTGACTAACATACTAAAGTACATTTAAAAATACGTTTTTGTAGTGTGTTATTTAATATTACATTTAAAGCAAATATTTTCAAATGTATTAAATTGCAACTTCATCATTACAGATGTTCAAAGACAATAGAAGGAATTATGAAATTAAAATCTTACTTAAGTGACACCCTAAATTTCAGCTAATTTCATTTAATATAAATGTAAACTATAACACAATTTCATTTCACAATTGAAAACATGCAAATCTGAAACCATTACATTCAGTTCACTTATATATTTTTATTCTAAAGTGTATTATTTTTGTGCTAAGTATGCTAAAATGCACTTCTTTTAACAAGTGATGGCTTCACAGCTATTTGTATATATCTAAAATGCAACGCCATATCTGATATTCTCACTTTCAATGCACATCCTGAAGATGTCTTGGATGTTTAACGAGGCTAAACCAAACCCAGGTGACCGCAAATGCCACAGTCAATTATATAGTCTCTGTTGTACTGTAACATTTCTTTATTACATTTTAGCATCATAATGATTATGGTGCTTATGACTGAGTAAATAAAAGATGTTACGAAACACTTAAAGAGTGATCGGCTTGACCTGCCTTTCGTTTTATTGTAGGTGGTTGCACAAGCTTGCATGGCATCAAAACAATCTATGTTTTGGTCAGTGCACAAACATGGCCGTATAAATCCAGAAAATAAATATAGCATCATTTACTTTAAGTATTAAACAAGCACAGGGCTGAGAGTTTATTATACATAAAACAATAACCACTATTTTGGCTATTTTTATCATATAAAAATGCAATCAAAATAATATTATTATAAATATTATGATAGCATTATTGCATATATCATAAAAGTGTATTCATTTTATATAAAAATAGTACATGCCGTCACTGCAGTCAAGACTTTTCTCATTGTCTTGTCAGTACATATAGTGTATAATCTATGACCGCTGCTTAATTGCCTCACCGATCAGCTCAGAAATGCCTAATAGAGCAATAGTGAGATTTTTATTGGACAGCCTATAAGTTCTGAGCATTTCGCCAAGCATTAAACCATTAATATTGTGATGACTAAGCCTTCACGAACTGGCCAGTTTGTGGCAAGGCAAATAACTACTCATTTATGATTATTTACAATTGAATACAGTATACCATGCTTTTATTTTCACGAACTGTACACATTTGCTATTATAAAGTGGTTGTCGTAAAGACTTTTTTTGTACACTTCTGCACAAAAATGTATGGGAGAGTTGGCGTTCTTGTCTCAGTAACTGTAAAGCTATAGATTTTAATTACACAAATGCCTCATCAAAACTGTATTCAATTATTACATGTCTTGAATACTGTCCTCAAGGTGCAAAAAAAAAAAAAAGATAAACAAACGCACAAAAAACAAGACAAGGTTCAACTATAATAAGGACATATTTTAACAGAAAGGTTAAACTGTGTTCACAGAAACTTCTAACATGTGTACTGCATATTGTAATTTATTGACATTTTGTAAAACATTTTACTGTTTCACGGCATGTTGAACTGTTTTATTTATCAACAGGTATAACTTTCATAAAAAGTCTTAGTTTAAGCTGGTTTTCTGGTTTTATCTACAGGCTAATTCAAGCTGATATCCCAGTCTGGCCTCAAACCAGCCGGGCCAAACTAAGACCAGCAATAATCTTAGGCTGTTTTGCACGTTATCTAGCATTTTACAGTACAAATATTTTGAAGAAGATCCTCTGCAGTGAATGGGTGCCGTCAGAATGAGAGTCCAAACAGCTGATGAAAACATCACAATAATCCACACCACTCCAGTCCATCAGTTAACATCTTGTAAAGTGAAATCTGCTTGCTGTAAGCAACAAATCCTTGATTAAGGTGTCTTATCATTAAACTGATGCTTTTGACCAAAATGATCCATAATAAAACATATCCATCCATTAATCTGTGTTGCGAGAATTTAGATTAAAATGCCTTTATTATCTCATGGCTTATTCATTAAAAATAAGTCACAGATGACCGCAAACCGTTGTGGCTAATATGGCTTCATCAGGGTGTGGAACACACTCACCCTGCGTCCCAATGTGCATACTCTCCACCCTATCTGCCCTAAATAGTATTGAAAATTACTAATATCACACAGAATTTAGGGTGGATAGTATGCACATTGGGACGCAGGCTCAGAGTCTCTTATACAACCATCACCGGATCACATGACAGTCACATGACTTCACAATCACCACATGGAGAAAGAAGAATGGAAAAAAATACTTTCACAACATATTACAAAATACATCTTAAGTCATAATTTAAAATCATTCAATTCAATTAAAAAAAAAAATTAATATACATAAATAACAATGTCAGAATATGAATAGTGAATCACAAAAAAGGTGAAAAATCTAATTCCCCAATCAAACCTGGAAACTGATTTGCTCTCAATGTACAGATCCAAAAAGAGCCTCTCCGTTGTAACTTTTTTTACTCCATCACCTCGTCTTATTGACTTAGGAATGTGTTCTATACCAACTATTTTCAGCGTACTAGGACTGCCATGATTTTTATCTCTATAGTGTACAGCCAGAGGATTACAAATACGAATGGCATTCTTATGTTCTGCTAATCTGGACTTTAATTTCCTTTTAGTCATCCTACAGGTATGTAAAAACAACCACAAGGACGCTCCGATCGATACACGACAAAGGTACTGCAATTAATAAATGATCAAATCTCAAACTCGCTACCTGATGTTATATTCATGAACATACTTGTCTTAACCATATTATCACAATGATTGCAATTACCACATTTGTAATTACCAACCTTTGGACCTAACCAAGTTTTTGATCTTCTAAGAAAGTTAACTTTTAATTGTAGGTGCTCTTTTAAACACAACAGAAGGAGTTTCTGGTAAAACATCTCTAAGATGTGAGTCACTCGTCAAATTTTGGATGTATACACTGAGAGTAAATCAGTTTCCAGGTTTGAATGGGGAATTAGATTTTTCACCTTTTTTGTGATTTGTTATTGATATTCTGAATTTTTCTTTTTTTAATTGAATTGGACGATTTTAATTTATGATTTATGATGTATTTTGTAATATGTTGTGAAAGTATTTTTTTCCATTCTTCTTTCTCTATGTGGTGATTGTGAAGTCATGTGACTGTCGTGTGATCAGGTGATTGTTGTATAAGAGACTCTGAGTGTGTTCCACACCCTGATGAAGCCGTATTAGCCGCTACGCGTAGGTTTGCGGTCATCTGTGACTTATTTTTAATGAATAAGCCATGAGATAATAAAGGCGTTTTAATATAAATTCTCGAGTGTCTTGGCGTTGCAACACTGATTTATAGACAAGTTTTCCCTTGTCCAAAGAGCACCGAGATATTAGAGAGTTTTGCATCCCAGTAGCCCTCTTTTTTTGCATATTTGTGACTAATATCCATCCATTATTCATAATAATGCTTTCTCCTGTGAAAAAGTCCTGCTGTTGTCCTCTCACATCAAAATCTACAAAATACAAATCTACAAATTTGTTTAGAACTGCTTTGGACTGTTTTCTCTTCTAAATGATGCTTGATCTGTGCATATTTCTCTCCTAATTGAGATTAAATGACCTTTTCACTGGAGAAAGTCGTATTATGGATATCATAGAGGACTCCTATTTTAGCACGGAAGCAATGGTTGATAAAGTTGAAAAAGTCTTAATGATGGATTTGTTGCTTACAATCACGCAGCTTTTCGCCTCATGAGACATTAATTGATGGACTGGAGTGGTGTGTATTATTGTGATGTTTTCATCAGCTGTTTGGACTCTCATTCTGACGGCACCCATTCACTGCAGAGCATCCATTGCTGAGCAAGTGATGCAATGCTATATTTCTCCAAAATCTGTTCCGATGACGAAACAAACCCATCTTGGAGCAAATTCTCAGCAAATACTAATTTGTGTGAACTATTCCTTTAAATTAAGATTTCATATATATATTTTTGGGTTTTTTTTTTTTTTTAAAGGCATGTTGTCACAAAAGATCAACATATGTCCAATGAACTGTCTGTTTTTCCTAACCAGTAACTATGGACATGTTCAAATGGCTTTTATAAATTTAAACAGACTTTCTAAAAAAGCAAAGTCACTGGAGTAAAGTGTGACAACTAGCCCTGGTCTCGTTATACTTTATAATATTTGTCACTGTTTGTGTGAGATGAAACAGATATTTTACTGTGTCATACTGGAAGTCTGGTCACGTTTCTCTGTGGCAGTAGTAAAATATCTAGACACACACACACACACACACACACACACACACACACAAGCTGATCAATGCCTTCATTCATCACATTCACCCATCAACACACCTGCAGATATGTGCAGCTAAATGCAACAAACATAAACACTTTAATTGCTCTTATTGTCAAACCAGCCATTGAATGATATCACAACGGCGCTGCAGATCCATCTAACAGCAAGCACAGACAGAGAAAATTAAACAAGAGCACTGCATACATAATTAACGGCATGAGACGTGAAAGAGACGTGAAAGAGCACAACAACGAAGCGAGATATGCGATGCGGAGAAATGTGGCGCTCCAGCCCATCTTACCCAGTATCACCGAGGTGATGGTTGCTATGAGAATCCAGTTCCTCTTCAACAAGCCCTTCACATCCCTGCCTCTCCGCTCTTTCTTCCCCAGCATATCCATGACAGACAGGCACACAGGTTATACGGAAAGCCGAGTGAATCTGGCGAGGCTTGCAATCTTCCTTTCCGTCGTTCAGTCACGGAGCGCCGGCGGAGAATGATGTGAAGCTGCTGTTGGGAGGGGGATGTGAGGTGATCGGCTGCTGCTTCTGTCTGTGCCAGAGTCTCTTGGCTCTCTTGATAACCTTTGATCGCTCGTTTACTTCAACTTGACCTCTGATTTACCGTCATTTCGTCTCATATGACTGTAGATGAGGTATAAAAATATTAGAATTTAGAAAGCAGACATATCTGTAAATATGATCAAAGAAGGCTGTGAAAATTAATCTGCATTGTTAATCCTTCTGATCTTTTATTTAAAAAAATCACAAAAATCTAACCTTTCGTTGGAGAATAAGAATTTTAAATGGGGGTGAAATATCATTATGAAAGAAATGTTTTTCTCTAATACACATTGGCCACAATTAACGGCACCCTTTTATTCAATACTTTTTCAAAACCTCCATTTGACATTTACAGCTCTAAATTCTCTCCTGTAATGCCTGATGAGGTTAGAGACACCAGACAAGAGATCAGAGACCATTACACACACGTCCTCTTCCAGGCAGTTTCATAACATTTTATGTTGATTGGAAATTCTTAATTATTGCGCTGATGGTGGAAATGGGAATTTTCACTGCTCTAGCTCTTTTCTTAAAGCCACTTCACTAATTTGTGAAGCTCAATTATCTTTTGCTGCACATCAGAAATATATTCTTTGGTTTTTCTCATTGTGATGGAAGATTAAGGGAATTTGGGCTTTGTTTCCCCTCCTCTTTATATTTCTATGAAACGAGAAGCTATGGCTGGATAATTTCATGTTCATAATCAAAATTGTGAATATGAATGGGAATATGCTTCAGAGATATTTTACTCAAAAGAATTTCTAGGGGTGCCAATAATTGTGTCCAACGTGTATTTGAGAAAAACATTTATTTCATAATCATATTTCCCCCATTTTAAATTCTTATTATCCAATGAAAGGTTCGATTTTTGCAATGCAGATTAATGTTCACAGACTTCTTTGATCATATTTACCAAGGGTGTGGATATTTTTGGCAATGGCTGTATGTGCTGATGTTGCTAAATCTATATTGGTGGCTATATTGTTACAAAATAAACATCCTTTCACTTAGTAGTTAAACATTAATCTTTATTTTTTTATATGTAAGTAGCCTATAGGTTACTGTTTGGTCAGATTAACAATTAACACTCAGATTAAGAGGAAAGCACGTTCGCACATTTGCTTTCTCAAATAGCCTAACTTTATGGCAATAACTGCCTTTCTGTGGCTTTTAGTCTGTTATTATCACGGGGATGGGGCTGTCATGGGACCGTCCTATTTATGTTTGTTTTATGGTAAACTTTGAATTCTAAATGACTCTGTAAAGATATTAACCTAATAGATCAATTTTTTTTTTTCAGGCAAAATACATATATGCAGGGATGGGCAGTATTTCAAATACATGTATTGGATATACTATTTTGTATTTTGTATTTAAATACCTTTGGAAAAAGTCAAATGTATTTTGTATTTAAATACATTTAATCTTAGTGTTTTTGTATTTAGTATTTTTGTATACTGAAATCAGCTAAATAAAGAGGTTGATTGGCAAAAAGTATTTTATGTATTTTGAAAATACAAAAATACTAAGATTAAATGTATTTAAATACAAATAGTATTTTGTATTTCAAATACATTTATTTGAAATACCGCCCATCCCTGCATACATACATACATATTGTACAACCCGAATTCCGGAAATGTTGTGACGTTTTTTTAAATTTGAATAAAATGAAAACTAAAAGACTTTCAAATCAGATGAGCCAATATTTTATTCACAATAGGACATAGATAACATAACAAATGTTTAAACTGAGAAACTTTACAATTTTATGCACAAAATTAGCTCATTTTAAATTTGATGCCTGCTACAGGTCTCAAAATAGTTGGGACGGGGGCATGTTTACCATGGTGTAGCAACTCCTCTTCTTTTCAAAACAGTTTGAAGACATCTGGGCATCGAGGATATGAGTTTCTGGAGTTTTGTGTTGGAATTTGGTCCCATTCTTGCCTGATATAGGTTTCCAGCTGCTGAAGAGTTTGTGGTCATCTATGATATATTTTTCGTTTAATGATGTGCCAAATGTTCTCTGAAGGTGAAAGATCTGGACTGCAGGCAGGCCAATTCAGCACCCGGACTCTTCTACTATGAAGCCATGCTGCTGTAATAGCTGCAGTATGTAGTTTTGCATTGTCCTGCTGAAATACATGTCGTCTGGAGGGAAGCATATGTTGCTCTAAAATACCTTTCAGCATTCATAGTGCCTTCCAAAACATGCAAGCGCCAAGCTGCTCATACCGTATGCACTTATACACTCCCATACCATCAGAGATGCTGGCTTTTGAACTGAACACTGATAACACGCTGGAAGGTCTCCCTCCTGTTTAGCCCGGAGGACACGGCGTCCGTGATTTCCAACAAGAATGTCAAATTTGGACTCGTCTGACCATAGAACACTTTTCCACTTTGAAACAGTCCATTTTAAATGAGCCTTGGCCCACACGATGGCGCTTCTGGACCATGTTCACATATCGCTTTCTTTTTGCATGATAGAGCTTTAGTTGGCAACAGTGGTTTCTGGAAGTATTCCTGGGCCCATTTAGTAATGTCAATGACAGAATCATGTCGATGAGTGATGCAGTGTCGTCTGAGGACCCGAGGACCACGGGCATCCAACAAAGATCTTCGGCCTTGTCCCTTACACACAGAGATTTCTCCAGTTTCTCTGAATCTTTTGATGATGTTATGCACTGAAGGTGATGAGATTTGCAAAGCCGTTGCAATTTGATATTGAGGAACGTTGTTTTTAAAGTATTCCACAATCTTTTTACGCACTCTTTCACAGATTGGAGAGCCTCTGCCCATCTTTACATCTGAGAGACCCTGCCTCTCTAAGACATC
The DNA here is from genome assembly GCA_036784905.1 of Acrossocheilus fasciatus. Lineage (NCBI taxonomy): Eukaryota > Metazoa > Chordata > Actinopteri > Cypriniformes > Cyprinidae > Acrossocheilus > Acrossocheilus fasciatus. The sequence goes on from CM071944.1 coordinate 42,992,687, forward strand.
CCTTTAATAGCTAATCATGTTACAGACCTGATGTCAATTAACTTAATTATTTGCTAGATGTTCTCCCAGCTGAATCTTTTCAAAATGTATTGCTTTTTCAGCCCTTTTTTGCCCCCGTGCCAACTTTTTTTAGACTTGTAGCAGGCATCAAATTTGAAATGAGCTCATTTAGTGGATAAAAGTGTAAGATTTGTCAGTTTAAACATTTGTTATGTTCTCTTTGTTTTATTGTGAATAAAATATTGGCTCGTGTGATTTGAAAGTCTTTTAGTTTAATTTTATTCAAATTTAAAAAAAGACCCAACATTTCCGGAATTCAGGTTATACATTTTATGTATTATTTGTATTGAATGTGCACTTGTGTACTTCAAATTGTAAAAGTATAGGCTACTTTTTAAAATACTGTACTTGCAGATGATATAATATCAATTAAATAAAGATGTACTTTCATGGCTATGTTTATAAACACGCTTTTTAAAAATGCTCTTTGTAATGTCAAATTAAAATTTTTACTTTAACGCACATTTTCAAGTCATTATGTTTTAATAATCTTTTGTCATAAAGAAATGCACTTATTTTGATATGTTGACTATCATACTAAAGCACATGTAAAACACTTTGTTATACTTTTTACTGTACTGTGTACTTAAACCCTGGTAACACTTTATAATTAGGTGTCATTTGTTAACATTAGTTACTGTATTAACTAACATGAACAAACAATAAACAGTTCATTTATTACACTATTTATTAATCTTTGTTAATGTTAGTTAATAAAAATAGAGTTGTTCATTGTTAGTTCACAGTGCATTAACTAATGTTAACAAACACAACTTGTGATTTTAATAATGCATTAGTAAATGCTGAAGTTAACATTAACTAAGATTAATAAATGTTGTAGAAGTATTGTTCATGCTTAGTTAATGTTTACTAATATTATTAACTAATGTTAACTAATGAACCTTATTTGTAAAGTGTTACCTAAATCCTGCTTAAGTGGGTCAAAAAAGCACATATTGTACATGTATATTAATGTATAAACGTCAATATAAATGTATGAACATTATAACATTATAAACATTTAACATTATGAATGTTTTAACGTATATTATTTTCATAATAAATACTGTTTTTAAAGTATGCTAAAGTGTACTTCTTTTTCACAAGGGTCTGTAAAGATTACATATTAATTTCTTCAAGCAAAGGTGAAAAAAAAAACACACATGCATGAAGATTCAGCTTTCATATGAGTTACCGTGAGACACTACAGTTTGGATATAAATGTACACTGACAAAAAAAAGTACCATGCAGTAATTGGCTGCATGGATGAACACGGTAACCATTTAGATCCATGCTATGTATCGAAGTACAATCACCTTACCATAATACAGTAATGTAAGGATAGTCAACAGTTTCAAACTACTTAAAAAAAAAGAAAAAAGTGGTGACTAATAGTGTGTGTGCGCCAGACAAATATCTCTCACCATATTTATCTGTATACTAAACACAGCTACAGTGAATACCATTCTGTGCTGAGTGATGTTGTGCCACTGCTATTTTATATTACAAATGTCAACTTTCATTAATGTCAGTTTACTGAGGACAGGCCATTACAACTGCATTTGTTTCTGAGAATGATTGTACAAATGAAACGATACAATATAATACACTGATAATACATATAATACAATATTGAACTTTACTAGCGTGCGTGTTGTGTTTGCAGCTGAAGAGCTATAGTGCAGTGATAAAGAGAGCCTGCTTGCTTTTTTAATAATATAAAATAAAATACACATCTGATAAAACAATAAGCTCACATTAATTAGCTGGTCTAATTCTTTATACAAGTACATTTTATTACATTACATATTTTTATCGACCAGTAAGCTATCTCCTTGTAAAATGTAATGCAATATATAATGTGCTATTAATGTTGTAATTAATAGTTAATTTAACAGTTTAATTGTTAATTTAATAGTTGATAGTTAATGTTTTGCCATATCGTGTAATATATTTAAAGTGTTGACAAATAACAACCAATCCCACTACACTGAATCTTAATTTGTCAATAAATTTGATAACTCATGCTGAACATAAATATTGCTTTCATCTGATTTACTACAAATCTAACAGGTCATTAGTGTTTCATAGAAGGGTGGTAATCACCAAAATAAAATTCTACATAATTAAATGTGTTTTTGTCTTTTTGTTCATATATAACCAATTTAGGTACTGCTGAATTTGCATGAATGGATATGGAGCTGTATAATATATTTATTTTAATAATATTAATATATATTATATCATTGTAATTTTTATTCTCACAGTTACAAAAATCACTAAGCAATATCGGGTATTTCCTAAACGCACAACTGCTAATTGCTTTGATCATTTACTTCACAGAAATGTCCAGTAGAGGGCGTAATATTATTATTTAGTGGTGTGTGTGAATAATACCAGTTGACCTGTTGTTTTATAAAATTGATCAAAAAATGAAATAAGCAATAGTTCATGGGGCTAAAAGAGAGTTGATCTTAATAGCATATGTTCTAAATAAACCGTACTTTAAAACAGCATTTTATTAAGACATGCACAACTTTTCCAGTCAAGACATGTGAATGAATGAAATTCTGAATTCTGAATGAAACTATATTTAAGCTGTATGCAATTTTATGAGCTGAATCACTGATGCAAAAACTCAACTGGGACACTTTAAATGACAATAAACATTTTTATTAATAAAACCTTAATCGAAATAAAACCTATCCAACAGCTTTACTGACCACGTGATGACGTAATTACGTCATGACGCACACGAATCACTGATTTATTTATTTATTTATTTATTTTGTGCGTGTGTGTGTGTAACCGGTTATTCAAAGCGAACCGTTCGAAAGAACCGATTCGCGTAAACGAATCAGACTGAGTTGTAACACAAGCAACATGACTCGAGCAAACCCTCAAAGGGCGTGGCTTGTTTTAAAGACAACGAAATCCACCAATCAGCGTCGAGACAAGAACCTTCTGTGCGAATCACAAACCAATCGGCTGAGAGGAAGGCGGGGCTTCCCGCGCTCGTCTGCTGTGCGGAGATTCAGACAGCTCGCTCACTAGAAGGAAGTGCATCTGAAGTGCTGCTGTATTTATTTTGATGCACATGAGCATTCATCTCTTCGGAATAAAATAACGTAATCCCCGACATCAGCACAGAGGGGATTCGCCCGGTTGTATGCATCTCCCCGGTAACATCTGTAGCGGTAGCGGCTGTTTTCACCGGAGCAGCGTGGGTTAAGGTGGGCCTTGCCCGGATATCTGTCTGACAAGCGAACCAAAACCGATCCGGTACCCGCCTCAAGATAACCAGCGCACTTAGTCCTCCAGAGACCACACTTGGAGCCCGTTTGGACTATCTCACACACACACACACACTAGCCAGATGGGTAAGTAAAGCGAAACATGAAGATACATGATGAAGAATACGAACTCCTCATGATCAGTATTTAATATTTGCAAATGATGAATGCACACTAGTGAGTGTGTGAGTGGCTCAGGCAGTACCTAATGGTTTTGAGGCACAACCAGAGCTTGTGTTCACATTATGTGCTTTGGACAAACTCATTTGTAGAGCCCATCCTTCAGAGAGGCTGTGATGTAACGTTGCTATGGATTATTAACAAATGCACAACAGGACCACAACATGCTCATCATCCTGCATCCTTCATTTTTGGGCTAATTATATTCATCTTGGTGAGATGATCGTCAGTGCCTGAAGGAAATGAGTTTTTAAATTTGCAGTGCATCTAGGAAATGAAGTTTGGTAATAGTAACACGGTTCATATTTATTAGACATCCCCAGTGCATCCCGGGGATGTGTGATTGACAGCCTGTGATGTAATAATACTTGACACAAATATGTGAACTAGATACTGGGAGATCTGGCTGTGCCGGTCAGTGCATGAATGTGCATGTCACAATGATTCAAATGAATATGAACAGTCTGAATCATGAAACGGTGAAGATGGTGAGTCTGCAGAAAAGGAGGTCACATATAAGCAGACATACACTGAATATTATGATGGAGGGATGGGCTGCGCTGTGTGTTTATGGCAGTGATTTTCAACCTTTTTTTGTCTTATTTACTCCAGCAGTAGGCACAAGTAATGTTATTCGACAGAAAATCAGAAATATGTTCTTAGTAGTGCTGTCAAACGATTAATTGCATCCAAAATAAAAGTTTTGTTTACATTAATATATGTTTGTGTACTGTGTATATTTATTATGTCTATATAAATACACACACATGCATGTATATATTTAAGAGAATATGTTATGTTTATATATTAAATGTCTTTTATATATATAATATAAATATATACATGCATGTGTGTGTATTTATATATATATATATATATATATATATATATATAAGTATACACAGTACACACACACATATTATGTAAACAAACTTTTATTTTGGAAGCGATTAATCGTTTGACAGCACTAGTTCTTATTAACCGATGTTATCATTAATATTTTTATTAGTATCATATGTATTCTGCTGCGTTTGTCATCTATGCACGTTTTAGGGCTTAAACACAGTATTTTATTTTCTTTCATCAAAGGGATGGTTCATCCAAAAATTCAAAATATCTCATATGATACGAAACAGATGTTGCAGCTGACTTTACTACCGTATTATGATGTTTTACTGAGTGAAACAGCTGAAAAATCTTATAAAGCTTTTATTTTTATTACAGATTACAAAGTAGAACTGTAAAAAAAATGCATGAATGAATAATTCACAATATGATCAGTAACATGCATCAGGAAAATAAATAGGATCAATTCTGATTTTATGCCGACTTGAAAATAGAGCTGAGAAATTTTTTGTTGTTGTTGTTTGTTTTAAAGGTCGGCATGCAATGTAAATTCACCTATTTTCTGAATGCATGTTATTAGTGTTATTGTGAATTATTCATCCATGCATATGTTCTTTTCTTTCCCCCAATTTTTTTTGATCCTTCTTAATCAGAATATCCTAAATTGATCTTAATCTGGTGAAAACGACAGACTTCTTTCTCTTACGATCGACTGTAAGCTTGCATTCAGACCTGCCTCCATCCAATGGACAGAACCGAATTCCTGCCCTACATTTTTTTTCTTTTATACTCAGAGGAACGTCACGATACAGAAGCCAAAACTGCTATAATAATGAGACCATCTCTGGAAAAGGTCTGTTGCTACTTGTGCCACTACAAATATCAACCAGTCAGTCAAATGTCAGTCTTATGGTGGAGCTTTTTCCTTTTTAATCTTTTAAAACTCTGATAAAATCTGCTAAAATCTCTGATAACAAGTATCCATATATTTCTTCGTATACATTGGAAAATTAAAGTGTGAACTGTTTAAAACTCACTACAGATATGCATTGTATGTTTATTTAATTTATTGCATTGCTTTCCTTTTAAATAAATTAGTTAAATGTAATCTAATGTTAAATGCATAATGTTTGTTAAACAGCCGTTCCACCCTTTTAAAGGAATGGTTCACCCAAAAATGAAAATGTTGTTCCAAACCTGTATAAATTTCTTTCTTATGTTAATCAATAAAGAATATATTTTAAAGAATGTTGTTAACTGAACAGTTGCTGGTATCCATTGACTTCTATAGTATTTGTTTTTCTTCCCCATACTGTAGATGTCAATGGGTACCAGCAGCTGTTTAGTTACCAGCATTCTTCAAATGATCTTCTTTTGTGTTTAACAGAAGAAAGAAACTCAACTTTCAAATACAGGTTTGAGTAAATCATGGCAAAATTATTATTTTTGTGTGAATTATCCCTGTATTTTAATTGAACAATGCATCTTGTTTGCATGCTACTATTTTGTTTGGTATAATTGCAACATATTAATATACACCAAAAGCGTGTTTATCTGGATTCTGTTACCCCCAACTGCAGTTTTTTATTATTTTAACATATGAAAACTTTTAAGTAATTTATCTGTTTTTAACAATTTGACATTCAAATTCACTTTTTTGTTATCCAAATGAACACAAAGAAGACACAACCGTCTTGTGTAGAAAATTGCACCAAATATTTATATATTTTTTGCAGAAAACACTTTTTTTTTTTGTTTGATTTTATTTTTAATGGCACTTAGAGCTGGTTTAATTAGTATTTTATACTATAATAGTTATGCTTTATGCAGGAGTATGATGTAATTAATTTGCAGCTGAAGGTTTTTGGGAATTTGTGCTTTTATTTCTTTTTACTAGACTAAATATAAAGTAGACGGGTGATTTGATGATAGATCTGACTCATTGTCTCTGTTGGCCTTTATCTCGGCGTGATTTGTTGGAGTCTGTTAATGGAACGAAGGCTTCACTGGCTTTAACCATCCCTAGAGTGACAAGTGTATTCAAGAATCACCATTCTCACTTTAATTGGCTTCTTTCTATCCTTGTCTTGTTAGTTTAGCTCTTCTACGTATTAAAAGAGCTTACAATCATGACAGATATTTCTGTGAATCAAACAGTAGAGCATGGCACCTGCAACACCGAGCTCATGGGCTCAGTTCACAGATAATGCATGAAAACTTTGGATTAAAGCATCAGCAAAATGAGTGTATGTAGTATGATGAGTTATGGGACCCGAGATCTGGACTCGAAATTAGGTGCAGTTATTGGTCTGATATTAATATGGTCAAAAATTAACATGAAATTATGATAGTTGAGTAAATCAAATGCATGTAAATATCATGTGTCACTCTATATCTCCCAATAATGTCTTATTGAATGAGTGAATGAGGGATTTATATTAGGAATTAATTTAATTAAAAAAAAAAAAAATATATATATATATATATTAAGGGGATGCTTGGTTTTATAATTAAAGCTCTGTAGTTTTTATTTTGGGAGCAATATATATATATATATATATACAACCACACACAATACTGTTCAGATGTTTGGGATCAGAAAGATTTTTAATGGTTTTGAAAAGTTATATGCTCTTCAAGGCTGTAACTATTTGATCAAAAATACAGAAGAAAAAAAAACAGTAATTTTGTGAAATATTATTGCAATTTAAAATAAGTTTTCTATTTTAATATACTTTAAAATATAATTAATTCAATTCAATGCAATACAATGATGATAAAGAGATGAACAAATAAGCCTTTCTCAAAAGACTGATGTTTTATATTTGATACTTATATTTACTTTATGAACATCAATATAGATTTCAAAGAAAGAGACTAAATACTAAAAGCCCTTTTATTTGCGAAAAAGTATAATCTATCAATCAGATGACAGAAGTAGATGTTGCATGTAGTAGATCGTCTACAAAAGTTTTTTCAGCAAAGTTTTGATCATAATGATCATTTAGAGGCAAATATGACGCAGTAGGCTTTATAGGGTTAATATGTTAGTTGATTTGTACTCCTTGAGAACACTGTTCCTTATAAAAATAGGTGTTTTGTTGTTTCATGATTTTGTGCGATTGTAAACTATTGAAGAGCTAAAGCTGATCATTATTTCTCGTCCATCAGCGGATAAGCTGAGCGAAGCCCTGAAGACGCTGAAGCTCTCGTCGGCAGACAGCACTTCAGACAGTGTCGAGGGCTGCTTGGACTGCCTGCTCAAAGCTCTGGCCCACAATAGTAAGTCTGCATGTCTTTTATATAGCTGTTCATTTTCCTCATTCTTTACAGCATCGGCTGAAATGAAGAATGATTGAAAAGGACAGGAGCCTCGACTTAAGGACAGCTTGCAGGATTGAACTAAATCCATTTTGTTGATAAAAACCTTGCAGTTATTTTTTATTCTGAATGTAGCCAACTGAAAACGTGATTGAAAATAAAATAAATCAAAAGCGTCAGTTAAAATGCAATTGAAAGATCAAGCTTATTGTTTCACTAACGACGTTTTCAGGATGCTGCAGTATTACTTACTCTTACACAAAAATGCCCATTTAAACCGGAAAAGTTTTATGTAGGGGTGCTCCGATTAATCGGCTCCCGATCACTATCGGCCGATAATTGCTTCTCCTGCGCTCAAGTTAACGGTTTAAAGCGTTCACACTGTACCCGGTGGCGGTCTGTCAGTGTGTTCCAGGAGCAGTGCAGAGATCGTTTCCACACTGAGTCTGTTTTTGCTGAATTAAAGTAACAGCGCATTGTTTGCGGTAAATATGAACGTGGATTGATTGACACTAAAATGTAGTAATTACACCATAAATGCATATAATTAAAGTCTCCTGTGTTTCACAGTCAGCACATAAGCTATGGCTTTTTGGCTAGGTTTAAAGGGAAAGAGCACTTTCAGATAAACAAGACAATAGTAGATGGCATTTGCGGAGGGAGGAAAATAAAGTTCTTTATGAACCCCAGGATTGCTTGTAATAAAGAGGCAGTAGAGCTGACTGTTTCTGTCTATGGTAAGTTTGAATTTAGAATGTTTGTGAAAATGTAAGAAAAGTAGTTTAAATGTTTTGTCACTTGCTTGAGCAGCTTAATATATAAATCTAGACGTAAATGCAAAAGTAAAAAGCCTTGAATAATGTGTGTCTTATATTTATTGCGTTTAAACACATCTATTAAAAGGATCAGGTGCGCCTGTGTGAAAGCGCAGTCAGTGCTGCTTCTGCGCCGCTTACGTACCGCACACGGACTGCATACGCACTGCAAACGGAGTATGTGTGAACCTGGTGTAAAAAACATACAGCTCATGAAATCGTTCTTGTGCTGTGTGTAAGCTAATGTGCAACAATTGCACGATTGTCAAAACAAAAATGCAGTGCATGATCAAATTCTACATGATAAAAAGGAGGCTTTAAAAAAATCGGTATTGGTGATCGTATCGGCAGATACTGCTTTCTGTGATCGGTGATCGGCCTAAAAAAATCCTGATCGGAGCACCCCTAGTTTTATGTACCATTTTGCGGTGAGATTAGAGATCATTTTGGGGAAAAATAAAAAATAAATGATTATATATAGAAAAGAAGTGTGTAGACTTTGTGATTGGTATTTCTGTCTGTCTAAAAGTAATGAACATGACTACGTAAACACAACTCAGAAAGCGAATTGGAATATATGGTTCTGCTTGTGAAGTTCTAGTTTATTTAAATGCCTGTAAGTTCAATCCTTAGTTCTGCTTATTGTATCAACCTTGTAAATCAGTGTTATTTTAGTATTATTATATACTGTTATAGTATTCATTAATATTTTAAATTAATTTTAGTTTAAGTTTTAGTATTTTTTTTATGTGCTTTTCTCATTTTTATTAGTTTTTAAAATATTTTTCTTAAATTTTGTTCTATTTAATTTCAGTTTTATTAATTTAAATACTTCAACTTTTATTTCAGTTAATTGCCATGGCAACATTTTAAATTTTCTTTTAAGTTTTTAATATATAATGTTTATATCTTATTTTATTTCAGGTTCTGTCTTGGTTAACAATAACAAAACTATTGTAAATTTGACTTTGTTACCGGGCGGATAAGAATCTCTTCCTAGTTTTGATGTGCTTTAAAATGAATTCGTTTCAGCGACTAGTTATTGCTCTTTATATGTGGTTGTGTAAAACCTCCCCACAAACCAACATCGGTGTTAACATCAGCTTTACTGGTTGAGAGGATTCAAAGATTAATGTCTGAAATGAAAATCTATCCCACCAATCTTTTCTAGTAATCATGAACGACTTTGAAGGACATGTACGTCGTGGAAATTCATTGTTTAACAAGTGAACCCTGTGTAAGTCCTAAATGGACCATTTTCACATTTCTGGTGCTCTCTGAAGAGGAAGTCATCCTACAAGGATAAATTTCTATAGTGGTGAATGGAAGACTACAGCAAATGTGATTTTTTTTTTTGTGTGTGTGTGTGTTACTATTTGCTCTATTAGTGAAATTTCCAATTTATTTTGATTATGGCAATCAGAGGAGCGAAAGATGTCAAATTTACCATCACAACCTCAGACAATGTGTTAGAAACACTCTTGCAGCAGTGTTAACTAGATTTCTGTAATTTACTGCCAAGGTACTGTAGCACAAAGGCACTTGTTATAAAAGTACAAATTTACTGGATTTATGATGTTATAACTGGCAAAATAACCATCTATGAAAGTGTTTCAATTGTTCACAGGTTCAATATGAACATATCAAACCAAAATCACCATATCTACACTAGATGTCATGTTGGAAGTGTGTTATTTCAATGATGCTTCACTTCCTGGGTCACTACTTGTGGACTGAATCTGAAACCTTTGTGTTTGCAGGTCAGATCCTTTCTGAATATCGTATAATTCACTGATGTTCCTCGCTCTGTTTTCAGATGTTGAGACCAGTGGAAAGATCCAGGAGATGGGGGTTCTGGCCATGATGCCTGCTCTTCTGTCTGCGCAGAACTCATGCACACCAAAAGTAGCCAACATCATTGCAGAGGTGGCCAAAAATGGTAAGTGTTCCTGCATCGCCAGTTGTTGCTCCCTATATCATTTCGGAGTTACTGACACCTAGTGGTGTGGATGCAGCTTCATGCAAAAGTCAACAACGGCATTATACGCTAAAAGCAATTAGACATGATTTATTTATTCCATAAGCATTAAGTGTCCGATAGTGGGAGGTGTTATGAATAAAAATGAGAAGGATTAAATTGGTCATGTGGTCTCAACATTGCATATTATGCGTTCTGACGAGTCACGAGCCTGTAATGCATTGAAGCAGCGCATTCATTTTAAGTTGCATTCATTTCGTTCTTGCATTGATATTACATTTGAGTAGTTTACAGAAATCAAACAATTGGAGCACTTTTTGTCATTGAAATGACTTGGGAAAAAGTGTCCCAATCAACCTGAATTCAAACTACTATTTGAAATCACGATTGCATTACAGTGTGTTGTTTTAAACCCCAAATATCTTACTTATAACTTCATTATATTTTACTTATAACTTTATTAGAATTCTTCATTTAAAAATGATTCAGTTATTTGTAATGTTAAATGTAAAAGAAAATAATAATAATACAATTTTTTTAAAGTAGTTTTAATGTAGCTTGATTTTACCTTGTAGTGTAGCTTGCTACTTTTTCAGAAGGGTAGCTTGAATGTATCTTAACTCTTTTCATTTACGAGTAGCTTGTAGCTGGTCAGGCTGCAGTTTCAGAGTAGCTTCTCCAACAATGTACAATAAAATATAAAAAAAGGAAAACTTATTTTGAGCTAGCTGACAAATCAACATTTCTCATTTAAATTTTGTTTAACTTGATGTACTAAAATAATTAAAACTGAAATAAAAAAAAAAACTATATTAATGTGTTTAGATTAAATCAAAGCAAAAAAAAAAAAAAAAAAGACTAAAACTAAATAAAGAAAACTGGATGAGAAAATGGAAGAAAAAGGGGGAAACAAACAAACAAATTTAAAATAGTAATAAAAACTACAGGGCTATTCAATTGGCAGCCCACCAATCATCTTCATCCGGCCCGAGGGAAGAGTATGCGCAGGTCGCACATACACCTTAAAGGAACACTCCACTTTTTTTGGAAATAGGCTCATTCTCCAACTCCCCCAGAGTTAATAAGTTGAGTTTTACCGTTTTTGAATCCATTCAGCCGATCTCCGGGTCTGGCGAGAGCACTTTTAGCATAGCTTAGCATAGATCATTGAATCCTATTAGACCAGTAGCATCGCGTTCAAAAACGATCAAAGAGTTTCGATATTTGTCCTATTTAAAACTTGACTCTTCTGTAGTTATATCGTGTACTAAGATCGGCAGAAAATGAAAAGTTGCGATTTTCTAGGCTGATATGATTAAGAACTATACTCTCATTCCGGCGTAATAATCAAGAAACTTTGCTGCCGTAACATGGCCGCAGCAGGCGCAGTGATATTACGCAGCACCTGAAAGTAGTCCCCAGCTATATTATAACTAGTAGTTACCTAGCTGGGGACTACTTTCAGGCGCTGCGTAATATCACTGCGCCTGCTGCGGCCATGTTACGGCAGCAAAGTTCCTTGATTATTACACCGGAATGAGAGTATAGTTCTTAATCATATCAGCCTAGAAAATCTTAGTCTTAGTACACGATATAACTACAGAAGAGTCAAGTTTTAAATAGGACAAATATCGAAACTCTTTGGTCATTTTTGAACGCGATGCTACTGGTCTTAAATCGGATTTAATGATCTATGCTAAGCTATGCTAAAAGTGCTATCGCCAGACCCGGAGATCGGCTAAATGGATTCAAAAACGGTAAAACTCAACTTATTAACTCTGGGGGAGTTGGAGAATGAGCCTATTTCCAAAAAAAGTGGAGTGTTCCTTTAAGTTATTTTTGCACTAATGAGTTTGTCCACAAGGTGGCAACACTGGTCCGGGCCATTGTTTCACAGCCGAAAAGGAAGAGACACAACAAAAACAATCTACCGAAGAGCACGACATCAATAGACGGCAGCGTTGACAAGCGCTTGTGTGAGGGAGTTACAAGATATCCACAACTCTAGTTTAAAGTCCTTGTAAAGCGATCTTAAAATATGTGTTCTGAGTTTGTCACACAACAGAAAAATGTGTTATTAACCACCCAGCCAAATTTGAATGATAAAAAAAACCCGCCAAGTAACTAAAATAAGTTATCAAAATCTTTGAAAAATAAGCAGGACTCTCTGCTCTCAAATGCTGGGGGCGTGTCCGCTGTCGGCACTGAAACCACGCCCACTCGCGGGAAAGCGGCCGTCTCTCTCAACTGTCAAATACCGATACAACCAGAATGGATGCTACAGATGCTACCTCTTAGCTTAATTGGATTTATACAGCTATACATGTTTGAGCGTGCAAATTCGTTATTTAATTGTAGACGCTCAACGCACGTCAGCGCTGCAAGTAATTGAAACCTTCTCGTCTTCAAGGCGAGTGCGGCTCTTGGTTGCTTAGCAACGGCAAACACCACGAGAGCACAAGCTCCGGTGCGCTTTGAAAGAAGAGAAAGCGGTACAGCTCGCGTTTCCATGCGTTTTTAGATGCGAATTGTGAATGCTCCATGTTTTTAAATTGTATGTATTCTGCCACATATTGATGTCTCTGGGCTAAGACCCGGGTATCCATTCACCCTAGAACCGTCCCTGCCTAGAATCTGTATATCTAACATCACAGACATTCAAAAAGACGAACTAAGAACTTGATCTCTCAACATAGTTATTATAGTGTTGGGGCGGGGCCACGCTCGGAGCCACCGTTTTAGCCTCACCCAAAAAATCCTGAACATAGAATTGGTGAAAAACTCTTTAACGGTTTAACTCCACAATTCAGTACTACGTAGTCTTTGTAATGTGTTTCAGCAATACATTTCTAACATTTGTAATGTGTTTAGAAACAATTCTCAGAATTGTCTTTATACAGACTTTAAACAAGTATAAAGACAGTGTTATCAGTCATAACTTCTGGCGAGAAATAGCGCAGACACTGGACTAAGATGATTATCAAATGAACTATAGTTTGAAAGTCTGCGCCGATTCAGACAGCGTGCCAATAGCGCAAAATTATGTCAAAATGCGTGTTTTTGGCAAGTGACCTCGTAAACACACAGCCTTAAATGAGTTATAAAGTCTGTGAAGAGTTGGGAGAAAATCGGATGCGTGTCAGATCAGCGTCGGGTTTTAAAGAGACAGCGCTGCTTTTAAAGTGAAACCTGCTGCAGTTACTGGCTATAATTAATGGATAAAATTGAGGGGAAATGCATTTAATAGAGACAAAAGTAGCATTTTTTGTATCAGTGATACTGGTCACTTCATTAATAGGCTACTTGTTAAAAAAATAATTTAGATGTTCTATGTGAAATTATGACAATATAAATATATTAATATGCGATTAATCACGATTAATTACAGAAGATGTGTGATTAATTAGTTAATTTTTTTTAATCGATTGACAGACAGAAGTAATGTTAACCTTTTATAGATGTTGCTGTTGGTGATATTATCTCATTTTACTGCATAATATGCATTTAAATGTAATTTCTAATTTTATAGGCCCCCCAGAAAGAGATCGGGGCGGCCCCCCCATCCCTTTGGCCCACTTCAAATGATCAATTCGATAATCCAGCCCTCCAGTGAAGCTAATTGAAAAGCCCTGCTATAATAGTATCTCAATGATAATAAAATAACACTGGGCCCGTGTTATGCCGTTTATTTAGGCTACTGATATACCTGAAATCTACATTTTGTGTGTTCATGATTTCAAAAGTCCCCCAAAAGTACTGTTCAGTTCTACAGAGATTTAGGTAATAAAAATAACTGGCATTGTAATAATCAGTGTCTTCATTTTTGTGAGTTCAGAGCCTTAATATACTGTCTTCATTTCACTAGCCTTAGTACAGGTCTATATTATCGTTCCCAATAGAAACCTGCTTTAAAATAATAAAATAAACTTGTTTTGCCACTGAAATAAACCTGTTCTCCCCCAGTTTCACTGACGCTGCAGTCGAGTCTGTGGCCGTTCATGCAAGTCTTTATTACTGCTATTGACAGCGTGAAGGAAACGATAGCCTCACATGTAAGCTATAAGATCAGTGCAGCAGAACCAGTCGATCTCAAAACAGACAAACAGATTAAAATTGAGTTCACTCATAAACACACCGCACTACGCGTGATGCAGTCCTGAGATAGGCAGTACTATATGAGAAAATTAATATTTATAACTTCAGTAAGCACTAAAATTTCATTTTTCTGCATCTAACAATTGTTTTGAAAGTAAGTGTCAATTATGGCATTAATTGATCAATTAAATGGCTAAAAAAATAAAAAATAATATGAGAATGTATGCTGTACAGAAAAGGAGTTTTAAATATAAATGTGTTATTAATACTATATATTAATATTAATTGCATGTAGGTTTTCTCATTAAAAACATGCATTACTTGCATTACATGATTTAAATATAAAAGTGATCATTTTTATCAGCGGTTTTATTATACTGCCTGTAAAAATATTTTAAATATGTGAAGATATTAAAGGGATAATTCACCCAAAAATGAAAATTCGGTCGTCATTTACTCAAACCTATAAGACTTTCGTTCATATTCAAAACACAAATGAAGATGTTTCTAATATTAAAAGTCTTAAAAGTAACATTTTCAAACTTCAAAAGGTACATGAAAACGTCATAAAAATAATATCTATATGAATCGAGTGGTTTAATTCAAGACTACCGAAGAACAATTAATTGCGATCAGTCGCGTCCAAAATAAAAAATTTTGTTTGCATAATATATGTGTGTACTGTGTATATTTATTATGTATATATAAATACACACACATGCATATACTTAAGAAAAATGTTATACTCCCATATTAAATACATTTATATATATATATAATATAATTTATGAGTATAAATATATACATGTAAATATTTTCAAAATATATACTGTATGTGTGTATTTATATATACTTAATAAATGTATACAGTACACACGCACACATATTATGTAAACAAAAACTTTTATTTTGGATGCGATTTAATTGTGATTAATTGTTTGACAGCACAATGTGAACAAATATGGTAAATGTGTATTTGAGATTCCATTCTTTATATTTATATAATATCATAATAATATTTATAATATTTCACATGTATTTTGCTTTTATGATTGTACCCTTTGCCAGTTTTGACTGTTTTTAGCGACATTATTCTCTGTGAATGTCTTTCTTTTCAAAATCCAATCACAGATTGTGATGTTAACAGGGTTGAATAACAGCTTTGCAGACTAAACTAGAATACAGGAGAGCTTTCTGTGTGGAGCGGAGAATGTATTTATCCACTTTGCTTTGTAGACGTAATTTCAGGCTGTTTTTGAACTCTGTTTGACAGAACCAGTCGTTCGCCGTCAGATAAGTTACCTCGTTTATGCAACAGCAAATCAGCAATTAAATTTATTGTGAGAACGCACCAGTGCAGCGTGGGATTCTGTGTTCTTTGATCAGCTTAGTTAGTCTCTCTGATCGCTGGTTTTTAAGTTCTAAATAAAAAAAATTATTATTATTTTTTTTAATTTGATTTAATTAACTTTTATTATATATTTACCAGGCTCTAGTGTGGTATCTTCAAAGAAAATAGGCCTGAAGAAAAACAGCAATTACTAAACCTTGCCCAAATCGCCATTTTAGAAGTCACTGGGCTTTTTACGTCTGCGTTTGTAATTACTGATCTAGCAGATCAACCTGCAGTCCTGCAGAGTCAGTGTGCTTCTTCTCCTAAAGCTTTTAGTCTAATTACACAAGTGTTTCTTTAAAGCGCACTTCAGACAGATAGAGCTGGGGTTTGGAAGTGTATGAAGAGTGCCTGAGATAAAAAGGTTACAATAATGAATGGCCTTTTAGCAGTTTGCTAGGTAGCTAATGACAGTGGCCTGCTGGTGTGCCAGATCTCTGGCAGCTACTGCTGGCATTCGGCTGTCAGCGTTCCTCGGGGAACATCTGCGTTTCATCTGCAGCGTCTCCAGCACTTTCTAACAGGAGCAGGATACATTTTAGGATTTTAGTGATGCTTTTGCTACAGTACGGTTTACTGCGCTGTTACTATGGTGCATTGATTATGGTAATTCCTTAGTACCAGTGTGGTTGTTGTTGTTAACTAAAACTGGTAAAAATGGTTAAAAATTAAATTGAAAAATGTCATTAAAATAATACTAAATGTATTAATTGATATAAAGCTGAAATAAAATCTACATATTAGGTGAAACACTCGAACTTGTGCACTAAAGCTTCCATAAGAAGCCATTATTTACGTAATTTCTTTGGAAATTCGATCATTTACAAACATTTAAACATTCAAAGTATTAAATATTTTTTGGTTTGTTTATTAAAAATAACTAAATTTTTTGAAAATGTAACTGATGCTGCTTGTCAGTGTTGTTAATGTTGACGACTAAAATGAAAACATTTATATTTATTTATGCTAATTCAAATAAATCTGAAATAAAATATAAATATTAGATTAAATTTTTTTTTATTTAAAATCTTAAATGTTGCATTGGCAGCTAACTGAAACAAAATACATTTAAGTTTAAGTACTGAAATTACTAAAATTTAAAACTGAAATAAAAACTAAATAACTATAACTTATAACAAATTAAAAAGAAAACTGAAAATATAAAAATGAAAGCTAATTAAAAATATTAGGATACTAAAATAGTAATAAATAACATGATAGAGTGTACTAAATGATTATTACATTTATATACTACGGTAACCTAAAAGAGAAATGAGGTATTACAATCTAAAACATGGTAATACCTTGGTACCATTTATATAAACATCTCTAGTCATCAATCCTAAAAGAATACAAACAAATTGCTTCTTGGATGAAATAGGAATTAGGATCAATTACTATGCAGTAGTAACATTTATCCAGTAGGATTTTAATTGATTGTTAGAGGATTCTTTTTTTGGTCCCTTTATGGCTCAAAAGTTTGGTATTTCCATTTGCAATCTTTGTGGGAAAAAATGTTTTGTGGATGATTTTGACATGCATAACGAGCACTAGTTGAATCTACCACACAGATATCTACTGATATTAAAGGATAAGTTCACTTTTAGAAAAAAAATTTCCTGATAATTTACTCACCCCCATGTCATCCAAGATGTTCATGACTTTCTTTCTTCAGTTGCAAAAAAAATATTTTTGTTTTTGTTTTTGGTGGTTAAAAAGTGGATAAATATATATATTTCAGAAAATTACTGGTCGTTTCGATAGATAAGACCCTTATTCCTCGGCTGGGATCGTGTAGAGCCCTTTGAAGCTGCATTGAAACTGCATTTATGACTTTCAAATCGCTGGCCACCATTGAAGTCCACTGTATGGAGAAAAATCCCGGAATGTTTTCCTAAAAAAAACTTCATTTCTTTGCGACTGAAGAAAGAAAGACATGAACATCTTGGATGACATGGGGGTGTGTAAATTACAGTGCTGGGAAATAACTAGTTACATGTAACTAAATTACGTAATTTAATTCCAAAATGGTAACACTTTATTTTAAGGTGTCATAATACAGAGTAATTACCTAATTAAGTACTTAGTAGTAGCTGTTGTACTTGCATGAAATAAAATGTACTTACCATGTAACTAAGTTATGGAACAGCCTGTAATTACAGTTTGTAATTATGTAGATGTAATAGGCAGATACTGTTACACATATGTGTATTACATACAGGCTGTTCCATAACTTAGTTACATTGTAATGGCTCATTTCTATTGAGCCGTACGGTACGATTCGGTACTGGTAACCCTGATCAGGCTTGCGTTTCCACTGCCAATAGTACCCTTACTTGTTAGACGTGGTGTATGCCGGAAAGTAGCGATAAGCGACGATAAGCATGACAATAAGCACAACTCTGCCTCTTTTTGTTAAATGTCAGTTTTAATGAACAATAATAGCCATTATAAAAGTATAAGTACAAAGTATAAGAGGCTTATATAAGAGGAAATAAAGACAAAAGCAAACAATTCAGTCAAACGTATGCTACAGGTCAGTGCTGTGTTACGGTGAAGTTCAAAATAAATATATAAAGTTAAACATAACTTTGTGCTCAGCCAAAACGATATGACCAGAAACAAATAATAGATTCATGAGAGCATGAATGCCTGTTAAATATACGTTTGCGGCTTAATATTTAATATTAAATGTGCGCACACATTTGTGTGTGTGTGTGTGTGTGTGTGTGTGGGGCGCACCCCTAATATAATGGCAGGGGAAACACTGCTGGTTTACATGTTTGAAAATGATTAACAGTTGAAAACATTAGAAATTTAGAAAAGTAATCAAATGTAATCATTTAATAATAATAATAATAATAATAATAATAATAATAATAATAATAATAACAAACTTTATTTTATATAGCGCCTTTAAAAGTTGCATCTCCAAGCGCTTTACCAAGACATACAGAAAAAATTAAGAGATTAAAAGAGAGAAAAAAAACAAACAAAAAATCACATAAATGCTAGCTGAAAAAAAAAAAAAACGTTTTAAGAGAAGATTTAAAAACACTAAAGGCTTCAGCCTGTCTAATTTCAGTAGGGAGAGAATTCCAGAGTTTTGGCACCACAGAAGAAAAAGCCCGGTCACCCATAGAGTGTAAACGAGTTGCAGGAATAGTTAACAAGCCAGAATCAGAAGAGCGGAGATTACGCCTTGGGGTGCAGACAGATAAAAGTTCAGTCAGATATTCTGGTGCTAAACCATGCAGGGCCCTGTAGGTAAAGATGAGAATTTTAAAATCTATACGAAACCTGACCGGAAGCCGGTGCAAGGACTCCAAGATTGGAGTGATGTGCTCACTTGTCCTGGACCTTGTCAGGATTCTGGCAGCTGCGTTTTGAACATACTACAATTTGTTAAGAGTTGATTTAGAGACCCCAGTGAGCAGAGCATTACAGTAGTCTATTTGAGAAAAGAGAAACGTATTGATCAGTTTTTCGGCCACGGAGAAAGATAACGTGGGGCACAGTCTTGCAATGTTTCTGAGGTGAAAAAATGATACTTTAACCGTGTTCTGGACATGAGGATCAAATGTTAAGTTTGAATCAAATATCACCCCCAGATTTTTTTCTTTTGTTTGAAACTCCGTAACAGAACCATCCAGCTTTACGTATTTGGTAGGGTGAACCAATCAGCATAACCTCAGTCTTCTGTTGAGACAAAGAAAATTTTGTGACATCCATATTTTTACCTCCGATATGCAATGTTCAAGAAAGGCAATGGCTGAATTATCACCAGATTTTGAGTGAATGTAAATCTGAGTGTCATCTGCGTAAAAACGAAACTTAAGACCAAGAGATCTTAGAAATTGTCCAAGGGGAAAAATGTACATGCTAAAAAGTAAGGGACTCAAAACTGAACCCTGGGGAACACCAAACTGCACTGAACTAATATTGGACCTGCATCCACCCAGGGACACAAACTGCCTACGGTCTGAGAGGTAAGACTTGAACCAGTTTAATGCAGTGTCAGTAACACCAAAAACAGTTTCCAACCGAGAGAGTAAAAGAGAATGGTCTACAGTGTCAAAAGCTGCACTAAGATCGAGTAAAATCAGGATTGACAAAGAGCCAGAGTCAGATTGGAGGGGCTCAAAAAGATTGTTTAAAGTGAGGTGAGTGTATAACTGAGAGGCCACAATTCGCTCAAGCACTTTAGCCAAAAAGGGCAGATTGGAAATGGGACGAAAATTATTGATGTTTACCCAGTCTACGTTGGGCTTTTTTGGTACGGGTGTTACATCAGCGATTTTGAGTGCAGCAGGCACAACACCCGTCCTCAGTGAGTCATTTATTATACTCAAGACGACCGGGCATAGTGAGACAAAACATGATTTAAACAGACAGGTGGGTATGGGATCAACTATGGAAGTGGCAGCTTTCATTTGTGAAACCACATTACCCAGGGAGACAAGATCAAGTGAGCTAAAATTTGAGAAAAAGGTGCCAGAAAAATGAGGACTACTGAGAGCAGAAGCAGACGCAACAGAAGTAATGAATTTGCGAACATTGGCAATTTTGGAACTGAAATGATCAAGAAATCTTTTACAAAGCTGATCTGAGGCAGGTACATTAGAGGAACTGTTACCTTTGAGCAGTTTGTTAATGGTATTTTTTTTTTTTTTTTTGATTATTGTCAATTATCTGAGAGAAATACTGAGACCCGACAGATACAATCTCTGCTTTATATTCAACTAAGTGGTCTTTCCAAGCTTGGTGATGCACATTCAGGCCAGAGGTACGCCAGCTTATGACAAGCTGCCTTCCTAGAGCACATCTCGACATTATACCAGGGCGCAGATCATACAAAGGCCACAGAACAAGATTTCATAGGTGCAAATAAGTCCAAACCAGACAAAAGAACAGTATTTAACAAAGAGATATTGTCCTCCAGAGGGTCCGATGGAGAAAAGCCACTTAAAGAGAACTCAATAAAAGCAGAGAAGTCAGGGAGATCAATGGATTTCCATTTGCAATAATTCACAGTACGGAAAGGGTAAATGTTAGAATGCGACAGTTCCATATTAAAAAAGATAGCAAAATGGTCAGACAATCCTAAATCCGTGGCAGAAAACTGCGACAAGAATGATCCATTTGAAATAACCAGATCTAAGTGTCCCTTAATATGCGTGGAACAATCCACTTGTCACATTGATGTCACATTTACATTACATTAATAAAGTAATTGAAATAGTTACACTACTTGTTACATTTTAGATAACTAGGTAACTTGTAATCTGTAACCTATTACATCTCCAAAGTAACCTTCCCGACACTGGTAAATTATCAGCAAGTTTTTATTCTGGAAGTGAACTTATGCTTCAAGTCAGTCAGTGTTTGTCTGATAATGTTTTATTGAGCTGGAATGGTTGCATTTCTCTGCAGAATTCATGAGGAGCCCGTGTGTGGAAGCAGGACTCATTCCTCCTCTGGTTCAGCTGCTAAACTGTAAGGACCAGGAAATACTGCTCCAGACGGGACGAGCCCTCGGCAACATCTGCTACGACAGCCGTAAGTGCCCATTATCGCTCCCTGAGCCTCTCCCGGCCCCGCCGCGTCGACTGTGAGATATCTCAGAGTGTCTGGGCTGATCTGAAGGGGAGCTGCTGCTACAGTTGTCTGAATGAGTGACATGAGGCAGGCAGAGCAGCTGATAGTTGAGCGAGAAGATGTCTAGCTAAACTTTTCCTGTACTTTTTCATTTCACACATGGTTTCTAAAGGTAATTGTACAAGAGCTTATACCGTTGCTTAATTCTTGATTCTGATTGGTTGACGTTGCAATAGTTTTGGGCGATATACTCGATTTTCATATCGTCCTATCGTCAGCCTGTGAGATCCCCAATTCACGACATTATCGTGCTGTTTACTTAGTTTCATTGCTGGAAAGTGAACCAACTCCAGCGTAAGTCTTAATATGACTGAATTTGTATTTGACATGATAAGAATTTAATAGAAACATTGTAAGTTACTAATCCTAAGGCTTACATTTCCTCAGTTATTCAAAAAGCAGTTACAGAAAACGAGCAAAGAACACTTACATTACCAAAGAACATCATAACTGACTTCAGTCTCGCGCGAGTATATGCACTTTAAAAAACACCCCTGTAATAATCAGTGAAGCTGTTTGCACTGTCTGATGAATAAATCTCTTACACTTACATCGCATGTACATCTGCACGTTGTTGTTTATGATGAGAGAATTCGTGAGTCAGCGCGCACTGAACAACAAAACTCCGGTGTTTCAGCGATGACTCATCTGAACGCCTCTGATTGGTCACTACATTCATAAGCTCAGCACAGTCGTGTGTGATTGGTTATAACGCGCAACACTGTAAAAATGCAGAAAAAGAAATTTAATGGAACAAATAAGTTGAATGTGTTGGAAGAGGAATAATTTGACTCTAGACTGTTAAATTATTGAATTCATGCACACTTTCGCATCAATAATTAACTAGTCCATTGGTAATTATTTTGTACATGAACCATATTGATGACCTAGCAGTGGTTGATAATTGAAATTATATCACATTTTTTTCCTCCCTTCATTGTAGTGAGAGGGTACAAATATTTTATGGCTGTAATGTTTTGCTTTATTTGCCTGTTTTGTAATCTTAACAGCACAGTGGTGTGAGCCGTATTGACATGTACTGTATGTTGTAGATGTCTTAAACCTTTGGGACGAGTCGAGTTTAGGGAAATGAAAAGAGCTTTGTCTGGATGAAAAACGGGACGAGTGACGATCCCAAGAGTGTATCTGAGCGTGGCGTCGAGGAGCTCTCTGGATCGAGTGATTTTGACTGATGGAAAGACGAGGACGCAGCCATTTTTCTGCAGATTTATTGAATTAATCCAGTGACTCCCATCTGTGGCTATTAAAACTTATAAAACATAAATCTTAAAAATTAGTTTCTCAAAGTGTGATTTGTTTTTTTCTACTCTATTTGTGTTTATATTAGTGTACTACTATGTACTAATATTGAAAAATTCACTTTTAATGTGTATATACAATTTAAAATTTACAGTTATTTACAGAAACATATTGCTGACTCATCCTGCACTGCATAGATTGTTTTTCAATCAGATGCTCTCTAGAGCGAGAATGTCACTCCCCTAACACCAGCTGCAGCCAATTAACAGGCAGCAAATCATTCTTCATTGCTGTGAGGTAACTATAGCCTGTTGGCTTTAAAAAAAGAGACGAGCATGTTATAATGCACCACCTAAACTTCATGTTTAATAAAAAATGCATTAAATATTAGATAGAAAACTGCAGTTTTATTATGCTGCTGATATAATGAGTCTTCAGCTCGTGAGCGCGCTCAATATTTTTTACAGTGTACCTTTAAAACAGTTAATTTCTTTATGTATGTATTTATTTACCTGTTTGTTTGTATAGTTATGACATAAAAAAAGTCAAAATTAGTAATAAGTCTCAAAAATTCAATAAAGTAAAAAAAGTCATAATTGTGACTTAGTATTTTAGATTTGAATTGTCAATTGTGACTTTATCTCATAATTTTGACTTTATCTCATATTTATGACTTAGTATATCATTCATTTGAATTTTAGCTCATAATTATGAACATTTATTTCAAAATGCTGACTTGGTATCTCATTTGTTTTTACTTTCTATTCCAAAATTATGATTTAGTACCTCGTCTCATTTAGAATTTTTACATCCTAATTGTGACTTAGTTTCAAATCTTATAATATCAACTTTTTATGTCACAATCACTTAGTATCTCATTATTTGTTATGTCGTAATTATGACTTAGTATGTCATACTTTTGACTTTTTGATTTATAATTTAGTATGATTCAATACATTTATTTTTATGATAGAGATAGAGGTATATTTCTACAGCAGTGACAGCACAGACATTAATATGGTAAGATATAAACAAAAAAATCATCTGTTTTGTTGCAAATCTGAAATGATTAAATAATTAATTAAAATAATTTTGCTCTTTAATACTGATGTGTATTACTAGCAGTTAAGTAGAAAGTGGTGATAACGGTTTCCAATTTCTTAGAGTTGATTTGTGTGGCTGCTATCAGAGAGACACAGATGGCATTGCATTAGGAGCCCTTGGCAAATGGACACAGATGTGTTTCATGGTGAAGCTGAACTTGATCCCGGATGACCCTTTGACAGAGATGACACATGCCACCGTCATGCATTTCACTCAAGGGCTTAGTCGACTTGCAAACCCCACGCAGTAGCTGTCTTTTTCACTGCACAGCGGTGCACAGCTACAAAACCAATCAAAGGAGCCGATTTGGGAATCGTTCAGCGTCTTTGTTTTCAGTATTCAGATCTTTTACTTTGTTTTGTTGCATCTAAATCACGTTCTCTCTTCTTGTCCTCTGTGTTCCTGATTTGTGTAGTAGAAGGCAGTTGTCGTAGACTCTGCGTGGGCAAGCATCAGTGTAAACAAACCTGAAACAATGTTCATACCAGCTAAGCTGACTCATGTCTGACACACAAACACCGTCATCTGGTCACAGAGCTTACTGGAAAACTTAGCTTACATATTAATCGCCTGTCTAGGTTAAGACAGAGTTTTGTTTCTGTGACAAGTATGTCTAAAAATGGAATTAAAGTGCTGTGTAAGAGGAGACTGAACGTCAGATTCATCATTCATGATTGAATCACTTTTATTTAGGTAGTCAAAGCATGTTGTAATGCAGGAGAGTGAAGACAGGAGACTTGGGGATGGGCTTTTTTTTTTTTTTAGTTTGGCTGGCAATCAGCAGTCATATATTAGTATTATTTATATCCTGTTTAATTATGTACTTATTGTGAATGAGCTTTTTTATATTTTCAATTTTGTTTTGTAATATTTCTGTTTAGCATTCATTTATTTTTATTTTAGTACTTCAGCTTAAAATTATTTGGCCACGTTTAGTTAGTTGCAGATGCAACATTCATCTATTACTGTATTTTTTTTTTTTTTTTTTTTTAAATACCAAAAAAATATTTATTTATTTCCAGCAGCACACTCATTATTTTTATTTTCTTAAAGATATCCATAAACCAGCCAGTGAAAAAAGATTTAATGTGCTGCTTGTTTAAATTTCCAGAGTAAAGGATGTAAATAATGGCTTCTTGTGGAGGTTTTAATGCACAAGAACTTGTTCATTTAATTTGCGTTATAACCTTCACCAACATATTTTCGTGATGATTTTGGTGGTTTCAAATTTTTTATATTTGTTATTGATGTTGTCCAACCTTGGCCAGCAGTTGATCCCGTAGGAGTGAGATGCTGTCCAAAAATGTTATTAAAATGCAATATCTTACTGCACACTTACCTCTGAAAATGACATTTGGTTTTATCTGACATCACCACACACATCCTAGTGTAAGAAAAATATTTTTTACTAATTTTAAATCTAGGTATGACCAAGTTGTTTTTACAAGGTGTCTTTTAGGTCATACAAGACTTTTATTAAAAGGTGAGGAACCACTGTCATGCCTTACTTGCCAAACAAAAATGACTGTGAAGCATATCTTATTAGATTGCACTGTTTTTAATGTAAATAGACAACGGTTTTATTCTGAGGTGTGTTTAACCGATTTATTGAAAAATGTATCACCTGAATGTATTTGATCATTTTTGTCTAGTGTAGATTTGCAATGTCTTTTTATAACTTTTTGTTAATTGTATACCTTGTGTACTTTATTCTGAGATCGCCCATGAAAATAGCCTTGATGCTGGCATGGCGTAAATAAATAAACCTCACCACACCATAATATTTAAACTTTTCCAGATGCTACTGTTGTGTTTTAACCAGTGTATAATGTCGAGTCCCACCCTATATTTGTTTTTCTCACCGAATAGCATTCAATCATGCTACAAAAGTAAATTAAAATACATATGCCATTTCATGTTGCTTTTAAAACCTTTTGTCATGAAATTTTTGAGTACTCATAATTTAGATCTTTTATTTTGCTGCTTTAACCACCATATAGCTGACAGTCAGAAGATCCAGTTACGCTCTTGACTTTGATGCTGTGTATAAATAATGCTGGCCTCCGCTGGACCTCTGTGGATCTTTTAACACCTTCCCTTGTTAGTGATTCTGCTGCAGTCTGGATTTCGTATGCTGTGCTTCTGCTGCACTTCTGGTCTCTGGTTTTGCCTTTAGTTACGTCTGTACCTCATGTCAACCTGACAGCTGTAAACAAATCCAGTGCTGGAGTAATGTGCATTTTCAGCAGACAGTTTTTGATCTCATTTGCTCTTCTTTTATCTCAAAATGCTTATTTTCTTGTGTTCTCCATGTAACGTTATCAGTTGTCATATTACATTCCATAAGGATGCATTCATGAATATCCCAGCCTGTCCCTCCATTAAAGGAATAGTTCAACCAAAAAGGAAAACTCTGCGACTGAATCATGTGAATCGTTCGGGAAGACTTGAACTATTCCTTTAACACCCTCTTTTCTGTCATTCTGTTCCAGGTTGATGTTTCTTTGTGTCATTGGTTGCCTTTTTTATTGTTTATTTCTTTTTTATGTGACCTCTTTGTTTTGCAGATGAGGGCAGAAGTGCAGTTGATGCAGCGGGCGGTGCTCAGATAGTTGCCGAGCACATTAAGTCTCTGGCCGAAAGCACTGACCCGGCCACCGGGAAGCTCTTGACTGTCTTTTGTGGCATGCTGATGAACTATAGCAATGATAATGGTAATGACCGATCCCCCAAACCAGGCGACATTTTTGAATGGTCCCTTATTGGTATAGTCTGAGATGTTCTCTAAATTATTCACGTGTTAATCAATACTACATAGATAAGGCAACTTTTTATCTCATTCTCTTTAAAACAGACGTGTTTTGATTTGAGTCTGACTTCAGTATTTGCGCACAGTTGAACATTAACGGTAATATCTGTAGGGGACCACTCTAAGAAAGCCTATGTGTTGTTTAACAACTTCTGTGTATTCTGAATCTAATGTCTTTCACCGATTTGACATAAGTTTGCTAAATGGCTACAATCTGCTCCTTTTGTGTGGTGATTAGCTTCCATGTCCTTTGCAGCTGGTGGTGTTAATGTTTAGTAATGTTCAGCTGTCTTGCTTTTTTTTTTTTTTTTTTTTAATGACCATCCATAATAAATGTAG
Organism: Acrossocheilus fasciatus; assembly: GCA_036784905.1. NCBI lineage: Eukaryota > Metazoa > Chordata > Actinopteri > Cypriniformes > Cyprinidae > Acrossocheilus > Acrossocheilus fasciatus. Next base: position 43,019,839 of record CM071944.1, read on the forward strand.
TTACATTTTGTTACGTGCAGTAGCAAAAAAAAAAAAAAAAAATTAATTAAATCAAATATTAATTTGAAAATTATATAAGCTGAAATTTTTCAATTGTTTATTTAAAATGATTTAATTAAAATGTTTTTCATTTAAAACCCATTTTAAAATATATATTTTGATTTTATTTTCAAAAGTTGCTGTGTATTTGACAAAAAAAAAAAAATGCATAAAAAAACACGACACCGTGCACTTTTTTTTGATTAGTCATTCACTGACTTGATGTAATTTTACTGGGGATTGGCTTAAAAAATAAATCCCTTTAATCGAATAATCCAACATGCAGGTTGACTACTTCCAGAGCTGAATGCTCCAGCTGATCAACTGCCATTGAGATTAATGGAAATGATAACATATAGCTTTCCACCAATTATCTCTTGTTTGGACTGCTTAAACAAACAGAGCAATGTTTTGATTGGCTGTTCATATTAAACTAGGATTTTACCATTTAAGAAATGACACTCTTCACATTTAATTAGGACACATCCTATAGTTTTCAGTGTCCGTATCATGCATGCCCAGGAGGTTACATAAGGCTCTGGCCTTGTGCGATTCAGCAGTGCAGTGCATTGTTTAATATTTAAGGGAATGCAGGCAGTGTATTTACATCTTTGTGACTTGTTGTCCTTGAATAATTGATGGACAGGCAAAGCCCTGCTTCCCTCATCCCGGTTTGCCGGCAAGGCTTGAAATGGTAATAGCTTTTTTCGATCCATTACACCTCGCTTCCAGAGGCTAGTGCAAATCAACAAATTTAGGTCAGGCGTTTTTGTTTTCGGTTTTCTGATGAAAATAAATGGTGAGATATTATTTTAATATAAGAGAACAGCCAGCGGGCTGCTTATTATTGCTGAATATCATCCTCACGCTGTTTTGAACCAGTCTTTTTCTTTCCCTCATCTCTCTTTCTCTCAAATGTTGTGTCATGTAACAGATTGCTTTTCCTTGCAAAGTGTATTTGTTTTAACCTAAAGCCTGTCATCATGTTTACTAAGCCACCATGATAAATGACTCATCTTATCACATAAGCTTATCACTTGAGAAGTTTTATGTACATCTTTCACTGTACTTGCCTGGTAAGATCTTTTTTGCTTTTTCTGAACCGTAATATGTCTCATTGCTGATTCATTCCCTTGTGAAGAAGCAGCACACTTTATCGTACTTTTAAAAAAAGGAATTATTACAGAAATAATATTCTTTAAAAGGATATATGTACGTGTAAACGGAATGAAATGTTAATTGCAATAAAATTAAAGTGTATTATAGTTTAAATTTATATTAAAGGGTTACTCCACCCCAAAATGAAAATTTTGTCATTAATCACTCCCATTTCGTTCCAAACCCGTTGAAGCTTCGTTCGTCTTTGGAACACAATTTAAGATATTTTGGATGAAACCCGGGAGGTTTGTGACTGTCCCATTGACTGTCAAGTAAATTACACGGTCAAGGCCCAGAAAAGTATGAAAAACATCGTCAAAATAGTCCATCTGCCATCAGTGGTTCAACCTGAACTTTATGAAGCGACGAGAATACTTTTTGTACGCAAAGAAAATAAAAATAACTACTTTATTCAACAATTCGTCTTCTTTATGTCAGCGTAGCGTCATTTTTGAGAATATTTGCTGGACGTAAACAACGTACGCTGTTCTGTGTCAGCCGCGCCACAAGGATACGCTGTTTTCGTTCAAATCAAAACGTAAATGCACGTAGAAGACGTATCCGTGTGGCGTGGCTGACACAGAAGAGCGTATGCTGTTTGCATCCAGCGGATACTCTCCAAAATGGCACTACTCTGACATAGAGAAGACGAATTGTTGAATAAAGTTGTTATTTTTATTTTCTTTGCGTACAAAAAGTATTCTCGTCGCTTCATAACATTACGGTTGAACCACTGATGACAGATGGACTATTTCGATGATGTCTTTCATACTTTTCTGGGCCTTGACAGTGTTATTTATTTGGCAGCCAATGGGACAGTCACAAGCCTCCCGGTTTTCATCTAAAATATCTTAAATTGTGTTCCGAAGACGAATGAAGCTTTTACGGGTTTGGAACAACATGGGGGTAAGCGATTAATGACACAATTTTCATTTCGGGGTGGAGTAACCCTTTAAATGCAATTATCTGAACTTTAGAGTGCTTAAGGCCTTATTGATTTCATGAACACTGCATATTTATGTACTTGTTGAATGTTTTTACTTCATATCTGTTAGTATATCATCTATTTTAGCATGCCTGAGAGGCTATATTGACCACTCTGCATCCAGGGATGGAATTATCCTTTTAATTGCATTTGTTTATGTTATTTATATTGTAAAGAGTAAAGTCACTAACTATTCAGTTATTTGGTATAATCTAGTTTTGCGATGGCTGATTTTTGCTGTTTGTAAACTGTCAGTGTTATAACTTTCTGCTCTACTGAAAAAGTAAAGTACTTAAAGCATTTAAGTCTTACATGAGCTTTAGATGAGATGCAAATACTTCAGTTCTTTTAGGAAACGTGACTCATTCTCCATCAGTGAGATCTGCAGGTCCCTGGTTGACATTTCCTTGACGTGATTTGGGCTTCGATTACTGGCAGGAGTTCCTCAATGATTTCTGGCTAATGTCCAGTTCTGCCAAGGCTTGTTATGTTGTGTTTTCTCATTTGATGCATTTAGCCAATAGCTGTTGCTCAAATGTTCTTCTTGCTCACACCGGCAATGCTTCTGTGGTCGATAAAACAAATAACAAGCAATTAGGTAGTAGGGAAGAAACATTTTGGACTGTCATCTGTTTATTAAATGTGATGAAGGGACTTCTGTTGCATAAATGTTTTAAAGGTTATGTGCTACAATTCTTTGTAAAAACTCTGCTTCCATGGTCTATCATACTCAATAACATTTTCTCCTTTTTTAACTGTGGATGTTTTCCTCTGCCTGGGCCGTTTTCTTTAACACAGCTCTCTGCTGTCTCAGCTGCCGTCTCCTCTTTGCTTCATTGAATTTACTGATCAACATCTGCTTCCTGACAAATTGATGGCACCAGATGTGTGCCGGTGCCGCCCACATCTTGGTGTCTCATCGAGACATTTCTAGACAAACTGAAACATCTTTTCACTGGGTATTTAAGAGCTTACTTGTGCAGCATTGCAAAATATGACTGTTAGTAAACATAAACAAGACATAAAATGATACAGTTAGTGAGCTTTAAGATTAAAATAAGTAGTGGTTGACTAGCAGGGTGGCCAATGGGTTATATAAAGCCAATATTTAATTAAGTAGTTGTCAGTTCGATATTGGTTTTTTGACAGCCGATGCTGATATCTTGGAAAGCAGGGTAGCCGATGGCCGATATAAAGCCGATATAATTTTATTTATTTTAATTAATATTTAAGAAATTTAAATAATTTGAAAATGGATTAAAAAATATAAATGTGTAAAATAAACAATTATACTTTAGATGACAAAGTATTTTTCACAAATAAATAAATATTTAATAAAAATATAATTAAAAAGGAAGTAAACACTGTAACTAACAGGGCACTCAGTATTTTGGGATGTTTGTGTGCATTGGGAATCATATTTTTTTTTCAAATAAAGCCAAGGTAACACTCATTTTACTTACAGCACACAGTAAAAATGACAGTGGGCAAAAGCATAAAGCGCAGCGTAATTTGAAATCACAAGTTTAAAGTTTGTGAATCACGTGTCTCCAGTGAAGCTGAAATCTCCTGTCCGCATTTAATTTACACGGACCGTCCGTCACACAGAGAACACGCAATCATGCAGGATACAAATGCACACTTCACAAGATCTCAACTAGATTTGACTTGAAGTCTGCAAGGTTTGTGAAATTAAATGTTCATTAGTCATTCAAAGATTTGTTTAAATGATATAAATGCGCATTTGCTGAATGCTGAAGGCAAACGAGAAAGTATTATAATGTTTGCCTTTTTATTACTAATAATATAAAAGCAATCGTTATAATACTTTTTTTGTATACCTTTTAATTCCTTTGTTTAACAGTTCTATCTGATTATTAGACAGACTTCTATCCATATTAGATAGAACTGTTAATGATAACCGTAAACAAGAGGGAGAATTTGAGCATTGTGTGCTCAGGCGCTGCCGTTCTCAGCGCCGTCAAAATAAAAGTCCCGCCTCGAATGCATCGGCCAAACAGAAAAACTTATCGGCCGATGCCAATATTTGAAAAATGATAAATATATCGGGCTTATCGATTATATCAGTTGACCACTAGTGAATTGATATAGATTTTTTTATGGCCTATACCAATATCTTAGAGAACAGAGTGGCCGATGGGCGATTATAAAGCCAATATTAAAATAAGAAATTGTCAACCGATATGTATTTATTTTTTTATAGCTGATACCGATATCTTGTAGAGCAGGGTAACCAATGAGTGATATAAAGATATTAAAATAAGTAGTTGTCAACCGATATTGATTGCTTTATGCCTGATACCAATATCTTAAGCGAGCAGGGTGACCAATGATCAAAATAAAGCCAATGTTAAAATAAGTAGTTGTCAGCTGATATTGATTTTTTTTATTGCCAATACAATATCTTAGAGAGCAGGGTGACCAATGGCCTATATAAAGCCAATGTTAAAATAAGTAGTTGTCAAACAATATTGATTTGGCATTTTTAACACTGTCAAAAAACTGCTTTTAACACTTATTGGCCAAACCAAAAATTTCTTAAGCCGATGCCAGTAATTTGATAAATTGGTCTCGTTAATATATTAGTCAACCGCTAAAAACAAGTCAAAATATCAACCAAACAAAAAAACTTATAGGCTCATGCTAATCATTTAAAAAGGCCAAATATCGGCAGTATATCGGCCCTGGTAATGTATGAGTTGACCACTAAAATGTCTGCCAGAATTACCAACAAGTTATTCTCTATAAAATATATTAAAATCTCATTGCTTAGTTTAATTCTCAGGTAGATTTCTGTTCTAAAAACATTAGGATATTTCTACAGGAAAACAAGTGTAGTTGAACCGAGTATTTTCAGTGGTGTGTGTACATGAAATGTGATGGCTAAGCGGTCCTTTGTTCCACAGTGGTCTTGATTTATCTTTCACATTTTCAGGTCAAGACTATATTTTCTTTGCTAGTCTCAGCAAAGCACTTTACAAAAATGAAATCTCAGAGCAGTATATAATGTGGCCGCATTATGTACTGTCTGTAATACTTTGAGCTGGTAAATTAGCTCTTTCAGCCTCTAGCCTGTTTTCAAACATTGCAGGATATAAACGATGTTGAAATCACTCATAACAAGTGAATCATTTGTGATTACTTTTAACATAATTTAGTTTTAGAAGATTTGCTGAAGAAATGAAATCATGTACATAAAAAGTCATAATTCATAATTCAAAAATAATAATCAGTCATCATTAAAAATAAAATAGTAAAAGTAATATATTTTGGAAAACATAAATGTACACATAGATATCAGTGAATTACACCAAAATTTTATTTTTGCATTTTACAATTACACTTTTAGTTCATAAAATATTTTTAATTCTTTAATTTTTATATTTTCAATTTTCATTTTAATTTTAATTATTTTTTTAATTTTATTTTATGTGCTTTTGTTGTTTTTATTAGTTAATTTTTTTATTTATATGTAGCTTTAACTCATTTTATTTTTAGTAATTTTAATACTTAAAAATATGTATTTCTATTAATTTCTATTAATTCCAAATTTCTGATAATTTCTCATTTTTGTTGGTGTTTTCATTTTTTTTTTTTTTCAATATTTGGATTTCTTAATATTTTATTTAAGCTTTATTTCAGTTACAAAAATTGTGTTTAATAGTTTTAGTTTCACTTGTAGTTATCGATAACAACACTGATACAAACTTATTTTTGATGACAGTGGTGGCAGATAGCAAGTTACCACATTTTTATTCATTGTGAAAATCATATTATTGTGTGTGGCATTTGATTATAAATATTTTTAATTAAAATAAAAATTACGTTTGGATAAACTCAATGTATTGCAGTGTAATTGCCAGAAGAATGATGAATACATGATATTATCTATGTTATCAGAAAAAGATCTACCTGAACCAGAATAAAGAGACTCTCTTGTTTTGTCTTTCCTCTCTAGACTCGTTGCAGGCTCAGCTGATCAGCATGGGTGTGATCCCGACACTGGTCAGACTGCTGGGAGTTCATTCTCAAAACACTGCGCTCACTGAGATGTGCCTCATTGCCTTTGGCAACCTGGCAGAGCTTGGTGAGTTACTGATTCGATTCAGTCACACTGCCTACTACATATCCCGATTTTCATATATTATAATACATCAGACCATGTTGGATAATGCGTGCACGTCTCTTTTGCCTGATCCTCAAACAGAGTCCAGCAAGGAGCAGTTCGCCTCTACGAATATTGCGGAGGAGCTGGTTCGACTCTTCAGTAAGCAGGTGGAGCATGAGAAGAAGGAGATGATCTTCGAGGTGTTGGCACCACTCGCTGAGAACGGTGAGAATCGCAGTGATCATCATTAAATAATGATTGACCACTCATGAACCAGTCAATATAGTATCTTTTGGGAAAACACTGGGAAAAGTACATTACTTCTTGTTGAGCATGGTACCAGGTTAATGCCATGTTTTTTGTTGTGTCGATAGTGTTATTTGTTCTGTGAAAGAACAAGTCATTTTCTCAGCAATGCGTAGACTGATCGATGTATGACATCAAAGCACGGTTCTTTGATTTCCGATTGGTCTGCGCGTACGCGGTGCTGCTTCAAATCGAACAATGCTCATCTCACACCCGGTCCGTTTTGACGGCACACTTATGCTCACATCTGGTGTGGAAGTTCTTTATTGTGAGTTAAGCAGACACAAAATTTGCAGTTTGTAATACAATATTGACTGTTTTTGCTCAAGTTCGCTGACGAAGTTTCAATCAAAGCCACAGCAGAACTGTTTTGTGTCTCCGAGCAACACAGCAGTGTTTTGATACTGAATGAATCTATGTTTTTGAATGAATCAAATGAGTCAATGATTCAGTAACCCATTCATAAAGACAGCAGTCACTTGCCTCGTTTTGAAATGAATCATCAGTTTGAATGAATGACTCGCTCATTAAAACAGTAATTTACCGCCATATACTGGTGGTTTGGTTTCATATTTAAAAGTATTGCATTTTTCCAAGCATTTTTAACTTAAAATATTAATCTTATAAAATGATTTATGTATTTGAAATTTTGTGATGTAAATGCATTTATGGCACCTCAGCTTCATCAAACAGTTGTGTGTAAATACATCTAATGCCACAGATGCATCTTCTGTTTCCTCTGCAGTGAAAAGATGGAATTTGTTGATAGTATGCGCACTGTAATGTGAACATTAAAATTTGCAAAAATAAATTACTCCACTGCTCACAAGGAGAAGTATGAACACCGATGACAAGAGAGTTGCACTGTCCAAAAAGTTTGTGGTATAAATGTGCTTTTTTTTACAGCATATGTTGTCTTTTACAGCATATGTTGTGCACCAGAACGCGTCATTTACATGTTAAATTCTCAAAAATTATTTTCAGTTTTTTTCCCCCTGATATTTAAATAATGCAATTATAGCATGTAAGATGTACATAAAATATTCTAGGTAGAATAAAGCAAATGTAATATATAATATTATATATATATATATATACATACACAGTCATGGCCAAAAGTATTGGCACCCTTGGTAAATATGATCAAAGAAGGCTCTGAAAATAAACCTGCATTATTAATCATTTTGATCTGTTATTTTAAATAAAAAATCTAACCTTTCATTGAACTAAAACAATTGAAAATGGGGGAAAATCTCATTATGAAATTAATGTTTTTCTCAAATACACGTTGGACACAATTATTGGTACCCCTAGAAATTCTTATGAGTAAAATATCTCTGAAGTATATTCCCATTCATGTTTACAATTTTGAGCACTCCTGGGTGATTATGAGCATGAAATTATCCTGCCATGGCTTCCTGTTTCACAGAAATATAAATAGGAGGGAAAACAAAGCCCAAATTCCCTTAATCATCCATCACAATGAGAAAAACCAAAGAATATATTTCTGATGTGCAGCAAAAGATAATTGAGCTTCACAAATTAGTGAAGTGGCTTTAAGAAAAGAGCTAGAGCAGTGGAAATTCCCATTTCCACCATCAGGGCAATAATTAAGAATTTACAATCAACAGAAAATGTTGCAAAACTGCCTGGAAGAGGATGTGTGTCTATATCGTCCTAATGCACGGTGAGGAGGAGAGTTTGAGCGGCTAAAGACTCTCCAAGGACCACAGCTGGAGAATTGCAGAAAATAGTTGAGTCTCGGGGTCAGAAAACCTTAAAAGAAAATTGACAAACAGCATGTTGTTTAGGAGGGTTTCAAGAAAAGTTCTCCTCGCTCATCCAAAAACAAACTCCAGCATATTCAGTTATCAGACACGACTGGAACTTCAAATGGGACTGGCTTCTATGGTCAGATGAAACTAAAAAATGAGCTTTTTAGCAGCAAACACTCAAGATGGGTTTGGTGAACACCTAAAAAGTACCCCATGTGTACAATGAAATATACTGCTGTATTTTTGATGTTGTGGGCCTATATTTCTGCTGGAGGTCCTAGACATCTTGTTTAGACACACGGCATCACTTATTCTATCAAATACCAACAGATAAAAAATCAGTAAGTGACTGACTCTGTTAGAAATCTTATAATGGGCCATGTTTGGATCTTCCAACTGTACAATAATCCGAACACAAACCTCAAAAACAACACAAAAATGGGTCACTGGGCACAAAACCAAGCTTCTGCTGGCCATTCCAGTCCTCTGACCTGAACCCTGTAGAAAATGAGTGAACTGAAGAGAAGAAGCACCAACATGGAGCTGGGAATCTGAAGGGTCTGGAGTGATTCTGGATGAAGGAATGGTCTCTGATCTCTTGTCAGGTGTTCTTTAACCTCATCAGGCATTATAGGAGAACATTTAGAGCTGTTAAACTGGCAAAGATTCTCTATGGGGTTCAGGTCTGGTGAGTTTGCTGGCCAGTCAAGCACACCAACACCATGGTCATTTAACCAACTTTTGGTGCTTTTGGCAGTGTGGGCAGGTACCAAATCCTGCTGGAAAATGAAATCAGCATCTTTAAAAAGCTGGTCAGCAGAAGAAAGCATGAAGTGCTCCAAAATTTCTTGGTAAACGGGTGCAGTGACTTGGACCAACACCAGCAGTTGACATTGCACCCTAAATCATCACAAACTGTGGAAACTTAACACTGGACTTCAAGCAACTTGGGCTATGAGCTTCTCCACCCTTCATCCAGAGTCTAGGACCTTGGTTTCCAAATGAAATACAAAACTTGCTCTCATCTGAAAAGAGGACTTTGGACCACTGGGCAACAGTCCAGTTCTTCTTCTCCTTAGCCCAGGTAAGACGCCTCTGACGTTGTCTGTGGTTCAGGAGTGGCTTAACAAGAGGAATACGACAACTGTAGCCAAATTCCTCGACACGTCTGTGTGTGGTGGCTCTTGATCCCTTGACCCCAGCCTCAGTCCATTCCTTGTGAAGTTCACCCAAATTCTTGAATGGATTTTGCTTGACAATCCTCATAAGGCTGCGGTTCTCTCGGTTGGTTGTGCATCTTTTTCTTCCACACTTTTTCCTTCCACTCAACTTTCTGTTAACATGCTTGGATACAGCACTCTGTGAACAGCCAGCTTCTTTGGCAATGAATGTTTGTGGCTTACCCTCCTTGTGAAGGGTGTCAATGATCGTCTTCTGGACAACTGTCAGATCAGCAGCCTTCCCCATGATTAATTAACACTTTGAAAACTACAATAGTTTATCCATAAACAAGGCTGTAGGTATTGTATTATATATAAATAATATAACATATTGATGGCAAACATCAGACAGACACAAAATTGCTAAGAACTGATAGTATAAAATTTTATGTATTTTTTTAATTTATTGTTAGGCTTTGAAAATGATCAGCCAGTGACGATTAGCTCAAAGTGACCAAAAACTGAACCTGAAAGTATTGTGGAGAACCTTATTATTGGAAAGATATATACATATAGTACCACACTATCACTGTATCTTGGTACATGTTTG